>CM053595.1:324802585-324848357 GCA_028646575.1 Pseudocheirus occidentalis
AATGGGATAGGAAGGAGAGACATAAAATCAGTCTCTCACAATATGTCCACTGTGGAGATGTTCTGAGTAATTACACATTACAGCCTGATTGGAATTGCTTTTTCTTCCAGTGGGCATGGCTGTTGAGGGAGGAACTGAAAGAATCTTGAATTTAAAGTTCTACAATCAAATGTTAAAATAATATATAGATGTGCATTTTATTGTTGTTGTTGTTGTTGTTGTTGTTATAATTAACTACATGCAACTGGGAATTAAGATATACAGGCACTGGGGAAGGGAGACCCATCCTGCCCTACCAGAAAGTTAGAGGGATGATGGAGGAGGACATAGGAGTGAGCAGACTGGGGGAGGGCCTTTACAGGGGGATCACTGTTTGGGGTTGTGGGTAGGGAAAAGATGGGGAGAAAATTTGTAACTCAAAATCTCATAGAAATGAATGATGTAAACAGGAAAATAAATAAAAATAATTTTAAAAACCATATCCTAAAATATATTATTTACAAGAAACACATTTGAAGCAGTGAAATACATACAGAGTAAAGGTATAAGGCTGAGATTCAACTAAGGTAAAAAACAAACAAACAACAAAACCGTCGTGGAAGACTTGATCGAATACAAAGCAAAAAAAAAAGGCAAAATAGACAAAAATAGATCTGATTAAAAGAAATAAAAAGTAAAATACATCTTGGTAAAAGTTACTGTAGACGATGAAATAATATCAATACTAAACATGTATGAGCCAAGTATTATAGCATCAGAATTGTTAGAAGAGAAGTTAATCCAGTTATAGGGAAAAAAAATAGACGACAAAACTATACTAGTGGGGGTCCTGAATCTCCCTCTCTCAGAACTAGGTAAATCTAACCACAAAATAAATGAGAGAGAAGTTAAGGAAGTGAATAGAATTTTAGGAAAAAAATAGATATGAAGACCTCTGGAGAAAATTGAATGGGAATATAAAGGAATATGCCTTTTATTTCTCAGCAGTACATGGTACCTCCCAAAAATTAGCCATGTATTAGGGCATAAAAACCTCAAAATCAAAGGCAAAAATAATAAGTGCATAATTTTCAGATTCTAATGCAATAAAAATTACATATACTAAAAGGCCGTGGAAAGATGTACTAAAACCTAATTGGAAACTAAATAACCTAATCCTAAAGAATGAGCGGGTCAAATAACAAATCAAAGAAACAGTTAAGAATTTCATTGAAGAGAATGACAATAATGAGACAGCATACTAAAATTTATGGGATGCATCCAAAGCAGTTCTTTTTATTTTTTGCTTTTTTTTTGGAGGGCAGTTGGGGTTAAGTGACTTGCCCAAGGTCACACGGCTAGTTTTTGTGTTAAGTGTCTGAGGCCGGATTTGAACTCAGGTACTCCTGACTCCAGGGCCGGTGCTCTACTCACTGTGCCACCTAGCCGCCCCCAAAGCAGTTCTTAAGTAAATTTTTATATTTCTTAATGTTTACATGAATAAAATAGAGAAATAGGAGATCAATGAATTGGGCATGTGACCAAAAAAGCTTGAAAGATAACAAATTAAAGTCCCTAAATAAATACCAAATTAGAAATTCTGAAAATCAAAGGAGGAATGAACAAAATTGAAATTAAGAAAACTATTGAACTAACAAATAAATCTAAGAGCTGGTTTCATGGAAAAAAAAACAAAATAAAATAGGCAAACCTTTGGTTAATTTGATTTAATAAAAGAAAGAAGAAAACCAAATTACTAGTATCAAAAATTAAAAGGGTGAATTCACCACCAATGATGAAGAAATTAAAGCAATGATTAGGAGCTATTTTGCCCAACTGTTTGCCAATAAATCTGAAAATCTAAGTGAAATGGATAAAGATTTACTGTGTCTGTGTGTGTGTGTAAAATTTGCCCAGATTAACAGAATAAGATATAAAATATTTAAATAATCCCACTAAAAAAACAAAGGAATTTGACAAGCCATCAATGCTTGAAGGCTAATAAAAAATCTCCAGGGCCATATGGATTTACAAATTACTTCTACCAAATATTTAAAGAACAATACATTTGGGGCAGCTAGGTGGCATAGTGAATAAAGCACTGGTCCTGGAGTCAGGACCATGAGTTCAAATCTGAGCTCAGACATTTAACACTTACTATCTGTGTGACCTTGAGCAAGTCACTTAACCTGAATTGCTCTGTCTTCCCACCTCCATAAGAGAAAAGAAAAAATTATAATACTTTTTGGAAAGAAATATGCAAAGGAAAGAGTCCTACAAAATTCCTTTTATGACACAAATGTGGTGCTGTTACTTAAATCAGGAAGAGCCAAAATAGCAAAAGAAAATTATAGACCAAACTCCCTAATGAATATTGATGCAAACATTTTAAATAAAATATCAGTAAAGAGATCACAGTAATTTATCACCAGGATGATACATGATGACCACATGAGATTTATACAGAAATTGAAAAAAAATTACTTGAAACAATTAGCAACATTAGCAAAGTTTCAGGATATAAAATGAGCCCACATGAAGCACCAACATTTCTATATATTACCACAAAGCCTAACAAGAAGAGATAAAAGGAGAAGTCTCATTTATAATAACTATAGATAGTATAAATTGAGAGTCTACCTGCCAAGACAAACCCAGAAATTATATGAATACAATTATAAAACGTGTTTCATGCAAATAAAATCAGATCAAAACTATTGGAAAAATATCAATTGTTTGAGGATAGGTCACATAATATATAATAAAAAATGACAATAATTTTTAAATGTCATCTGAAAGAACAAAAGTTTAAGAATATCAGGAGAATTAATGAAAAAATGCAAAGGAATGTGACCTAGCCATGCCACATCTAAAACTATATTATAAAGTGGTAATCATTGAAACTATTTGGTACTGGCTAAGAAATAGACTAGTGGGTAAGTAGAACGGATTAGATACTCAAGACACAGTAGTTAATCACTATAGTAAGTTACTATTTGATAAACTCAAATACTCCAGCCTCTGGGATAAGAAGTTACTATCTGAAAATAACTGCTGAGAAAACTAGAAAAATAATATGGCAGAAACTAAGCATAGACCAACATCCCACACCCTAAATTAAGATAAAGTCAAAATGGGTACGTGATTTAGACATAAAGAGTGATAGCATAAGCAAATTAGTAGAACAAGGAATAATTTACCTGTCAGATCTAAGGAGAAGGGAAGAATTCATGACCAAACAAGACATAGAGAACATTATGAAATGTAAAATGGATCATTTTGATTACATTAAATTTGAGAGTTGTTTGCAGCAACAAAACCAATGCAACCAAGTTTATAAAGAAAGCAGAAAGCTGGGGGAGGGGAGGGAATTTTCAGCCAGTTTTTTCTGATAAAGATCTCATGTCTAAAATATATAGAGAACCAAGTCAAATGTATAAGAATATAATTCATTCCCCAGTTCATAAATGATCAAAGGATATGAATAGGCAGAAATCCATGAAAGTCCAAAGTCACTCAGGTAGGAACCACCAGAGTCAGCACTTGAATGTTGGTGCTCTGCCACAAGGGCAGGGCTCTCAGTGCCTTCTCCTGTCCCAAGGGACAACCATGGACTATTCTCCTGTTGCCAGACACAAGGGCAGAGTGAGACAGGCAAAGGCAGAGAGCTGATGTTCTAGAATCTCCTCCCTTCCAGATCACAAGAAGGTGCCTGGCTCCAATATCATTTTCCCAAGCCTGTGGGAGCTGAAGAAGGCACAGTGATTTCATTCTTTGCATAGCTGTCATTGCTCTAATTCACCTCCTTCTTTCAAACCTTAATTTGTCCCTCTTCAGCTCATCCCATGACCCCATATTACTCTCAGCTCTCCCCCTGAAGCTCAGCAGAATGCCTAATCCCATCTCTTCCATATGACAGTCCTTCAGATTAAAAAAATCTACTTTTGTGTCCATCCCCCTAGTGTGCCTAACAAGGTGGTGCATCTAGAGTTGAGGCTCATTCTTTCTTGAATCAGTAAATCCTTCCTAGTGCTTTTCATTCACAAAGATGAACCAATTGTGTGAGAAATACTTGAAAAAGCTCAAACTAGGTCTATGGTGAAATGAAGGAGCTGTGAACATCTCCATCTTGGGGACCATTATGGGCCAAGTGTTCACTCTTATCTCCAAAGACCCCAAGCTTACCACATTAGGGCAAGGCACAGAATACAAGCTGCATTTCTGGGCCAACTGTTTATTCTTCCTCATTCTTCTTTTGTTCCTGGGAGATGTAATTAAATATGAAAGGTGGTGATCACACTGAAACATCTGTCTGTCGCGCTCAGATTCTTCACAGTCTAGTGATGGGGTTACGTACGATTTGCATGACTTGCGTGTCCACAGCTGTCAAGCGATAGGGAGTGTGGCTGCACGCAGCGGAGAGCTGAGGTCTGCAGCAGCTCTGATCAGCCCACTCTCGCTACTAATAGACGCTGACAGCTCTGGCTCAGAACAAATTGTTTTCCTTGGCTGATGGGGCTCAGCTGGTCCCAACTGGAAAGTGGGGAGGTTGGCATTTGTTAGGAAAAGGGAGATATGTCCAAGTGGAGTTGGTGGAGACTGGGCTCACATTTTTATTTTTTAACTCTTCATTGAATCAACTTAACCAACTGCCTTAGGGCCATTATAGAAGCAGGCATTGCAACACCAGGAAAACAAAACTTATTCAGAATGACAGTGATGGCAATAATAAGGAGAATATGATTTTTAAAAATATGTGCAGGATTAACATTCCCAACTCCATTCACCTGGAATGGGATCCCACAGACCACTCCCCAGGGAGTTCATCCATTCAGGCTCCAAAACTCTTGGTTGGGGGTTGGGCTAACCTGGGAAGCCATCAAGGGAGTGAACACAAACACTTTGCTCATTCTTTCTGAGCTATCTCACAACCCTGCTTACCATTCATGTATTTCCTCCCCCGTGGCCATCTTGCTATCTACTCTGATCATTTATGTCTCCGTTCATGCCTCCTCCTGCCTTGGGAATACGTGGGCAAAGGAATTGAGCAGTGAATACTCATGTCCGTTCTCTATGGCCCATTACATCCTGTTCTGGCCTTCACTCCTACTGATGTGTTCTCTTGCCTGTTCTAATCTAAACCCTCCAAATTGTCTCACTTTTGTATTTGGAGATCCACCACCTAGTACTCTTCCTGGTATACAAGTGCTTAATAAATGCTCAATTTTCTTCCTTTTGGTCATTGTATTGTGTATTTTGGTAGGTTTGAGGAAGCAGCTTGATGTAGTATAAAGAATCAAATATTTTTAATCGAGATTTCAGTTTAAGTCCTGGCAAATATCTAGAATATCTAAAACTTAGACCAAATACCTAGAACCTCAGACCTGGAAGCAATCTCAAAGTGACCTCTACTGCCAGTGCTACCAGAAGACAAATGTCTACACCATTCCTTGATGCTGACCATATTCTCTAGGCTTGAAAAGGGCAAGTGGCGAGAGGATACTTCTTCCATCCCATTTTGCCACAGGTAGAATGTTGTAAGTATCTCCTGCTATCAAAAGTTCATTGCCTCTTTCATCTCTCACCCATTGCTCCTAGTTATGTTTTGGGGGCCGACCAAAATCATTCCTCTTCCATATATCAACCCCTCATACACTTGAAGCAAACTAATGTATACCCATAAGTCTTCTCCAGACAAAATATTCTCAGTTCCCTCAATCATCTTTTCCTTTGGATTTGATTCAGTTCATCTGTGCCCTTTCTACCCTATGGCACCCAAATTAGAACACTACACCCAAATGGGGTTTGAGCAGGAAGGAGAAGAGCAGGTGCTGCTGCATCTCAATCCTGGGCACTCTGTCTCTTGTAAGGTGGAAGAAGCTGGCAGTGATCTTTTGGGCTGCCATCCCAAATCACCTGAATGTGGGTCAAGGAGAGTCCTGACTGTCTCTCCAACCCCCTGCATTGTACATGTAAAATTGTTGTTAGTGCTGTTTTTAAAGCCCAGAGTAAGGCTTTTCATTTCTCTCTACTTAAGAGTCTCTTCAATGTCTTTCATATCTCAACCTTTCAAGGACATGTTGAATTCTGACTGTCACCCAACATGTTTTCAGTCCCTCTACAAATGTGTCATTGGCAGATTTATTAAGCCTACCATCTACACTTGACACTAATGGCCCCCTTCTCCTTCTGGACACTCCCTCCCTTGATTTCTGTGGCACTGCTCTCTCTTGATTTCCAGTCTCCCATCCCACTTGTTGGGCCATTCCTCAGTTTCACCCTCTCTGGATGAGAATATCTTGGCTTCTGTCATGGTTCTTGTTCTCTCTGCTCCCTACATTGTCTCCCTTGGTGGTCTCATCATCTACCATGGGTTTGATTACCATCCCAATGCAGGTGAGTCTAAGATCTGTTTATCCAACCCTCACCTTTCTCCTGACTTCCTATATCACCAACAGCCCATTGGGCGTTCAAACTAGATATTACGGACACATCTCAGGCCTTGTATATCCACAACTAAACTATCTTTCCTTAAAAGAATTTCTGCGTTTCTGTCAAGGTTACCACCAACTTAGATTCGCAGTTTTAGAGTCATTCTTGAGTATTTACAAGAAATGCTTTCTTTTAAATTATAAAACTAAAGTCACCAACAGACAGACATTTCAACACATCAATATGAGGGGCCAAGTTTGCATTAGAAATTGATCTATTATCTTAATTGCACTAAATACGTGGATGTATTTAGTATTGTTCAGTCACTTCATTATTTCAATCATGTCTGTCTCTTCAAGATCAAAATATTATAAAACAGATTCAAAAGAATGAAAAAATAGAAGGCCATGTAAAATATCTCAGTGGAAAAACAACTGGCCTGGAACATAGATCCGGGAGAGATCGTTTAAAAATTATTGAACTACCTGAAAGCCATGGTAAAAAAAAAAGAGCCTACACATCATCTTTCAAGAAATTATCACGGAAAACTGCCCTAGTATTCTAGAACCAGTGGATAAAATAAAATTTCCTCTTGAAAAAGATCACCAAAAGAAAACTACCAGGAATATTATAGCCAAAATCCGGAGTTCCCAGGTCAAGCAGAAAATATTACAAGCACTCAGGAGGAAACAATTCAAGTATTGTGGAAACACAATCAGCATAACACATGATCTAGCAGCTTCTACATTAAGGGTCTCCCTTCTAACAACCCTCCCCCTTTTTATACCCCCCTTACCCTTCTTATTGCCTGTAGGGCACAATGAATTGTTTTACTTAACAGAGTATGTTATTCCCTCCTTGAAACCAAACCAACGAGAGTAAATTTCATAAAATTCTCTTCTCTCTCCCTCCTTTTCCTCTATTATAATGAGTTTTTGTGTCTTTTCATGTTAGAATCCTAAACTCAATTGATTATGTTGATCCCTCTTTGAGTGAGAATAAAGTTCATATGATGCTCATATCCCTTCTTCCTTCCCCTCTAATATAGTATGTTTTTATGCCTCTTCGTGTGGCATAATTGACCATTTTATTCCCCATCCTTTCCTTTTCCCCCATTACAGTCCCTTTGTATCCCTTAATAAAGCTTTTTATCTTCAGATTAGTTCATTTATACCCCGACTTTCTACCTATGTACATCCCTTTTAAATGTCATGATAATTATACAAATTTAAATACTGACAGGTATACACTTCTCATGTAAGGATGTAAACAGTTTGCTCTTATTAAGTCCCAAGTTATGTGCATGTGTACATGTACGAGTGTATGTGTGTGTATGTGTGTATGTTTTCTTTGCTTATCTTTCTATGTCTTTCTTGAGTCTTGTAAATGGAGATCACATTTTCCATTGAGCTCCAGCTTTTTCATCAGGAAAGTCTGGAAGTCCTTTATTTCATTAAATGGCCATCTCCTTGCCTGAAAGATTATGCTCAGTTTTGCCGGGTAGTTGATCCTTGGTTGAAGTCCTACCTCTTCTGCCTTATAAAATGTCAAATTCCAATCCCTCTGATCTTTTCATGTAGAAGCTGCTAGGTCCTGACTGTAATCCTGACTGTAGTTTCATGATATTTGAATTGTTTATTCTTGGCTGCACAGGGTATTTTCTCCTTGATCTTTTAGTTATGGAATTTCACTACTATGTTTCTTGGAGTTTTTAATTTGGGATATTTTTCCAGAGGGGTCCAGTGAATTATTTTGATAAATATTTTACCCTCTGAATCTAGTACCTCAGGACAGTTTTCTTTGACAATCTCTTGGAGGAAGTTGTCCAGGCTGTTTTTTTCATCGTGGCTGTCTGGTAGACCCATAATTCTTAGGTTATCTCTCCTGGATCTGTTTTCCATGTCAGTTTTTTTTCCAGTGAAATACTTTTCACTTTCTTCTAATTTTTCAATCTTTATGCTTTGTTTGACCAACTGTTTATGCATCATAGAATCCTTAGCTTCAATTTGACTGATTCTAATTTTTAGTCAATTATTTTCATCCGTTAGCTTTTGAAGATCCTTTTCCATATGTTGTCTTCATTTTTAGGGAAGTATTTTCTTCATTTATTAATCTCCCATCCCAATCCACCAATTTAATTTTTAAAAGATTTGTTTTCTTCAGTGAGATTTTTTTCCCAGTTTGGTCACTGTAGATTTAAATTTATCTCCCATCTCTCTAATTTGGTTTTAAAAATCTTTCTTGAGCTCCTCCAAGAATGCTTTTTGGGTTTGAGATCAATTCATGTTTCCTTCTGTGGTCTCCAGTGTAAATATAGAGTCCATGTTGTCTTCTGAATTTAGTTGTTCTTGCTCACTTTAGAAGGATTGTATAATTCTAGATCTTGCAGATTCTTTCTTCCTGTTACAATTGCCTATGTCCTGAATTTTTAGAGTGGATATCTGCTTTTGGGATACAGATATATTGTGCTTCTCATGCTGGAAGGTAGGGGTTTGGTTTTTAACTTTGTGTACTGTAGCCTCTGAGTGGCTGCCAGGGGTTCTCAACCTTCCTAATGCTGAGACCCGGTATGTGGGTGTAACAGTAATCAGTTTAGCAGATACTTAGCCCTTAGTAACTTAGGGCTAAGTTTGGAAGGTGTGAGCTAATATGAAAGGTGTGAACTCTGTCCCCCTGTTGAGAAGGCTGAACTCCCCTGTTGATGTGGAAGAAGTGGATTGGTTGAGACAGGAGGCCAGTGTGGGTATATAAGAAAGAATTTCAGAGACAGAGAGACAGAATTGGAATATTGCTTCTGGTGAAGGAAGAATCATGGAGACTGAAGCTGGCTGAGATGGAGTTTTCCTAAGACCAGAATCTGGTGAAAGCCACCTGGAAGGCTGATATTCCTTCTGGGCCCTAGGGCCAGCTGAACTGCTGGAGGACTGAAGATGCATGACCAGGATAAGAATTTGTTTGTGGCCTGACTGATCCTTGAGTTCCAGGCAAGAGAAGTGGTGAAGGGTTTGAGATGTGCTGGATCCTGTGAACTTCAGTGTGTGCCAGGGACTGCCCTGAGGACTGGACAAGGACCTCGGAGTTTTCTGCTTATGAATCCAGGTGACTGTTTGGTGGATTCAGGAGGGAGCTGGGACCATGGAAGGGGATCCAGGAAATCAGAGACACCACCTAGAGTCAAGATGAAGAAAAGGCCTCCCCTTGGATGAAATTGAAGTTTGCTGAACACCAAGGGTTGGAGGGTTTGTGTGGTTTTCTAATGACTGTATTTAATGACTGATTGAGTTGATGTATGATTTCCCCATGAGTGAAAGACTGATTACTGTATTGTGAATTGGTTGAATGCTTTGTTCTAAATATTGTGGCCACTGTAGTGAAAACTGTGTGGCCATTCTAATGTTAAGCTGTTATGAACACTATATTGTGATTTTCTGTGAAAAGATGTAATGTTGTGAATATTACATTGTGATTTGTAATGAATGTTTGCCTTCATTTGTAATGGAATAAACGAAGTGTTCACTATACTGCATAATCCAAACCTTAAAAGCTGTTCACAGGAACATTCTTTTGGGAATGTGCTTGTGAATGGCATTATAGTGGGCGATCTGCATGTGGGCGGACCTGCCTGGAGATGGATAGAGGAGTGGTGTCTCGGTTTCTAAGACCATTGGAAATATGTGTTTTCTGATGGTCTTAGGAGACTCCCAAAGAGGTTGCAACCCACAGGTTGAGAACCACTGGTGTAGACAGAGGCCAAGGCCAGGACTCTCAGTGTTTCCCCTGAGTTATCCTGATGCTCACAGAGTAACTTGTGGGGGAGGGGAGGTCTAGCCACTTCAGGTTTCCACCTCTGTGTCTCTGGGCTATAGCTCAGGCAGGCTCAGCAGCTAGTGGCTGGCAACACTGGTGTCTGCAGATTCCCCTGGTGGTGCTAAGGTCCACCTGGGCTTGTGTTGGTAGCACTTGCTGGCTCCACCTTGCTGAGATTTTGGGAGCTCCTGATGGTAGCTGAGGTGGGGCTTGTTGGGAGACCTACTGCCCTTTACTTCACACTCAGTACTGCCTCGCTTCCCCTTTCCTCACTGACTCCTAAGCCTGAGGCTGTTTCCACGCATTCAGGATTTTATTCTGGGTGGGACATTTATCTCTTTCTGGGTTTTCTGGGTCAGGGAGGGGGAATGAGAGCAGCTAAGGTTTATTACACCTTCTCGATTCCTGGAAGTTCAGGTAATTGATTTTTACACATCTAGGCTGTAGGTTAGCAGCCCCAGGAGAAGCTGCTGTCCCTGCTGTGGGCCCTGCATTTTCTCTTACCCAGCTCCGACCATCCTCTGTCCTGTCATGAGACAGTTGCAAATCACCCTTGGGCTGGGTGAGTCCACTGCCTGGGGCTCCTTCTCGCTCTGCTGTAGTCTGCTCTCCAATCCATGCTGGTGCACCCACCATATACTCAGCATTTGCCCGTCCAGACCTACATGGTCACTCTCCTTGGCTAGGAGTCCAGCACACTTGGGTTCTGTCACTCTAAAATCCATTCAGATTCACTTTTTAAAGTTGAGTGACAGAATTCTTGGAGGAGCTTAGAAAAGTTACTGCTTCCTTTCCCAGTAAATGTGATTATTATCTCCATCGTATCAATGAGAACACTGAGGCAAGGAGTGATTAAAGCTACATCAAATCTACATGCCCCCTGAGATCTCCTGAGCTCTAGCCCCAGCGCCACAGTGCTGCTGAGCTGTTTCCAGGACATAGAGATGGGCAGTGAGGAGGTCCCTTAGAGGATACACTTGGAGGAGGTCTGTGGATGCCAGTGTGGAGCCTAGAGAGGGTGGAAGCTGTCACCCACCCAGACCCTTCCCTTAAAGTGGCACTTCTGAGAGCAGCTGGCCAGTGGTGTGGTATGGACTTCTGGTGAGAGAAGCCTGAGGTGCAATGGAGGAGACAGTCCAGAGAGTTGATGGGCTCTACTGAGGAAGAACCAGAGGGGAGGCCCAGGAGACAGATGGGCCTGCAGGAGAGGTGTGTGCATGTGGGAGTGTGTGTACATGTGCATGTCTAAATGTGTGTGCATGCACATGTGCATGTGGGTATGTGCATGTGGTTATGTATTTGAGTGTGTGTGCATGTGTATACATGTGTACACATGTATCTTCCTGTGTGTGTGTGCATGTGCTTATGCGTGCATGTGCATGTGTGTGTTCAGGAATAATCCTGGCAGTGTGACCACATACAGTAAATACCCTCTTGTCAGGAGAAGAGCAGAGCCACAGTCACTGATCTCAGGCATGCCGGGTAGGGCAGTATGTGAAGCTCACAGATCATCAAGATGCCTCCAAATTATGATTTTAATCTGTATAAATTCCCTTTCACTGCTCTCTCTCCAGGAACAAATCAACTCATAATTCAGTTTAGTGCTCAGTGCATGACTTTGATATTGGGGGAAACTCCTATATTGTCCGTCTGACTGTCTTATGGGGGAAGACTGACAGCCACAAACAATTGAAGTCTATTAAATAGCCTCCCATCTCCAGAGCGATGCAGGCAGGCTATGGGCAGTCCAGGACTGGAAGGAAATCCTGACATAGACCCCAGAAGAGAGAAGATGAGGCCAGCCTGCAGCTTCCATGGGAGCATGAGGGGAAGAGCAAAGGGAGAGGGGGTTGGGTTGGGCTGCAGCCTGCCGCCATCTGGCCTTCCAAAGGAAGGATGGCACTGAAGGCCTCTTGGGGAGGAGAACTGTGGGGCCCATAAATCATTAGGGTTGTAAATAAGTCTGTTCTTGAATAGATGCTTTATTTGTATGTAAACCAAAGAAATGTATTTTTGTTGAACTAGGAGAAAATCCATGTTTGCAAATTTTGCAAACAGTGCCCATAAATCTCAGCAAGGATAGGCAGCTTCTGCATGGGGAGGGGGATGTGCTCAGCCTTGCAAAATGAGATTTGGCCAAAACAAGAAACAAAGCAAAATCAATTAAGAAAGTTGCTGTGAGAGCCAAAGAACAAGCATCCACAACCAGACACTGACGGCCTCTCCTCTCCAGATCTTCGAGGCCCAGTAGAGCTGAGTCTGCCTTTGGACCCACCTAATTAAGGCTTTGTTTCATCATTGATACTTTATGGCTGGCCAAGTTCCATGGTGGGCACCATTAAGACCTATCGTTCAATGCCACCAACAATGACTGTGCTCTAACTGCAGTTCACCCCTTGACAGGACCCCAGCAGGTACATGCCCAGTGCAGAAGGAGAGGGGACAGGGGAGGATATCTCCTCAGAAGTCTCATCTTCCCACTGGCTGCATTCATTCTAAACTGTTTCGGTTTCTCTACAATGCCTCAAGTCAGGAACCTTCCTCCCCCACCCCATTCCTGCCCCCTCCCAGTCCCCACTCCCTCCATTTCAGCTTTGTCCCCCATTAGATTGTAAGTAGGGACTGTACTCTCAGCACTAAGTACTGAGATACAGTACCTGGGGCTTACTAGGCACTTAATACATGTTTGGTGATTACTGATTTATTATTATTCTTGGAGGGAGCAGGGAAGGCTGACCATGGAATAATGGAGAAAATCTGGGATAATCATTGAGCATTACTAATTTTCAAACTATTTGCCAGGTGCTATGAGGGAAGGAGGGGATAGAATTAGGAGCAGGCCCCTGCCTCGAGGGCCAGCTGCCCCCTGATTTCAGGCCACTCTTCTGCACTTTTGTTGATTTGGATTTTTAAAACAATTATTATTCCTGTTTATTAGTGACTTCTGGAGAAATCATGGCCCATGTCATTGTCCTCTGCCCAGCCTGCTGGTATTTCATGGGCCTTAGTGCCCTGGAGTGAGGCACAGATGCCCTTGTCCTGGAGGGTCTGAATGTAGGGGCTCTGACTCCTTTCTGGGGTTGGAGTGGAGGTCACTCCTGCCTGTGGCTCTGAGAAGTTGGGAGGCACTGGGTCCAATTGGCTCTGCTGGCAGGCCCAAGGCCAGGGCCAGGCCCTAGAACTAGAGAGCATGTTCATGCAGGCTGTCAAGGGGCGGTGAGACAGGGGCTTTTTTAATTTAGGCACCTTGCACATATTGGTCAACAGTGGAAATGACCTTTTACCTCTGCAACATGTTAGAGAAACATGAGAGTCCAGCTGACTTGTGTAGATAAGAAACGCTCAGGCTGCAGTCCATCATTGAGCCAGGGCCTTCTCAGTGATTCCAGGACTGCCTCTGCCTGGCAGTGAACAGCAGCTGGTAATGATGGTGGGTGAGGATGGGAGAAGGCTCAGCTGCCCCCTGCCACTGTTCTGTTCTTTTCTTCCAGAATTCCTACTATCTCTTGTTACATTGCAGAAACTCTCTGGACTCATCAGCTACAGTTACCACCAACCCCAGAGCCTGGCCAGATCTCACTCTGTACATTTATCCAAGTTGAATTGGGCCAGAAAATATTCCTTCCCCTCAACTAGGGATTTCTGCTCTCATGGACAAAGCTGTGCTCCCATCCCCAACTTTCGCTCAGGCTCATTCCAGGCTAAGAAACGAAAGAACACTGCCATTTCTCACCATGCGTTACCCATCCCCATCACAGACATGTCCACTTGGCCCCACTCCTAGGCTGCCCTCCCTCTCCTGGCTTTTTTAATCCCTACAGGAAGAACATCCTGATGACTGAATCACCTGCCTCTGGCATCGACTGTAGGAACGGTTCTTAAGTCAGAATCCAACCCAGAACAGAAAAGAAAATGCAAGGGGGTGTTTCATTTGTCCATCCATCCCCATCTCCCCTCTAAGACTGCTCACCCCTTCTTCAGAGTGTCAGAGGCAATCATGGACATTGGTATAAGCTGGGGGCAGGAAAGGAAGGAAAGAGCATGAGGTCCCAGGATGGCGAGACATGAGATGCCCCAGCACACACAGTGTAAGAGCCCACAGGGACCTCAGGCATCACCACCCCCCCCCTCCAACCTTGTAATGGGACTGAGTCCTAGAAAGAAGCAGGGACCTGTTGAAGGTCCTGCAGCGGCTGATGGAACCAGCATTGGAACCTCTTGGCTCCAAATCCAGGCCCTGTTTCCTCCTTTCACATAATAAAATTGTTTTCTCACTTCCATCAGACACTAAAGAAGTCAGACTATCTGGAGGAGGCTACCTTCACTGGATGGGAGGCTGTGCCTTGTGATAGATGGACCTGGGGAGGGGAGAAGCATCCCTGGGCCCAGAAAGGCGTCACTCTCACCTCTCTCTGAGTCAATCAGACCCAGATGATTAGATAGGTGCCTTCCAACCTCGTCACTCAGTGATGAGGTCGCAAAGTGACCAGTGATCTTGTGATTGTGAATTCTAATGGCATTTTCTTTATCCTTACCTTTCTCATCCCCTCTGGGGCATTTGGCACTGCCCACATGCTTTCCTCCTGCCCACTCTCTCCAGTCTGGGATGTCACATTAATGCTCTCTCAATTCTCCATCTGCCACTCTGACGGCTCATTCAGACTCTTCTGCAGGATCAAAATTTGTTCACTACCCCCTGACTGTGGATGTCCTTCAGGGCAATGCTGCAGACACTCTTTTGTTCTTTGTTTATACTCTCTCATTTGGTGCTCATGAGTTTAATTGTCATCTCAATGAGGACAATTGCCAGATCTCTGTCATGAGGTCTGATTGATTTTGAGCACCAACTCTACATGAAAAGGTCATAGGGACATAGACTTAGGTGGGAAAGGCTTCTTAGAGGTGATCTGGTCTGATAGTCACTTTGGAGAGATGATGAAAATGAGGCCATATCTGTTAAGTGAGCTTCTGAGGGTTATCCAGATTGGAAGAGGGTGTGCTGTGATTTGAACCCAGGTTCTTTGATTACTAAGCCAATACACTTTCTACTGTACCTACTGCCTTCTCAGCAATAGCTTTTTGGGCAGCCTAACTGGATGTACTGCAACTGTCTCATGTTCAATATATCCAAAACATTCAGACCCACAACACAATCTACCATTCTTCCAAACTTCTCTCTTTCTGCTGAGGGTACTGGCAAGCTCTTAGTCACCCAAATTTGCAAGCTCAATGCCATCCTTGCATCCTCACTCCTGCTTAGGTCATGGCTCCAGTCAGTCACAGAATCTTGCCTGTTTAACGTCTAATGTATGTCGTGTGCATTGTCTTTTCTCTACCCAAAAGGCCACCACTCTAGTTCAGGTTTTCATCGGTTATTGCTGGGCTATTACAATAGCTTCCTAACTGGCCTCTCTTCCTCTTCTCTATCCTGTCCAATTTCTTCTTCATTCACCAAAGTTATTTTCCTAAGTCTCCATCATCCCCACTTTCTTGCTTAATCTTCAATCTCTCCCAGTTTACCAGCTCCTTCTCTAGTGCCTCCACACATGCTTATGTCTCCCCTACCTGAAAAACAAACCTTCCTTTACACCAGGCCTCCTTGCTACCCATTATCCTCTGCTCTCTTCCCGTTTGTGATTGGACTCCTTGAAAAGACCGTCTACCTTCAATGTGTCCACTTCCTTTTCTCTAATTCTCAATTCTCTACACTCTGGCTTCTGATCTCATCATTCAACTAAAACTGTTCTCTCCAAAGTTATGAGTGATCTCTTAATTGCCAAACCTAATGCTCTTTTCCCAATCCCCATCCTTTTCTTAAGCCTTTGACACTGATGGTCACTCTTTCCTCCTCAATACTCTCTCCTCTCTAGGTATTTAGAACACAATTTTCTCTTGACTCTGTCTACCTGACGGCCACTTCTCAATTTCCTTTTTTGGATCTTCATTACGGGTTAAGCCTACTGCCTGGAGGCATCCTACAGAGCTCTGTTTAGGGCCCTCTTCTCTTCTCCCTCTATATTACCTCAGTGGGTGCTCTCATAACCTCCCATGGATTAAATTATCATCTCTACGGTTATAATTCTCAAACCTATTCATTCAGTCCAACTTCTCTACTGATCTCCAGTCTAACATCTCAACGGCATATTGAATATCTTGACCTGGATGTCATTAGACATCTTACGCTTGATATGTCCAAAAGTAAACTCATTCTCTCTTTATAAAATTTTGTGTTGACCCTTGAAGCTATCGCTTTATTTTTCCCACTTAATGATATTTGTTTACAATTCCATGCAAAGACAGTTCTCAACATTCACTTTTATAAGATTTTGAGTTCCAATTTTTTCTCCCTCCTCTTTCTCCCCCTCCCCAAGACAGCAGACAATCTGATATAGGCCACACATGTACATATTAAACACACTTTCCCATTAGTCATGTTGTGAAAGAAAAAAGGGAAAAGCCATTAGAAAGAAAAGGAAAGAGGAAAAAATAATATGCTTTGCTCTGCATTCAGACTCTGTGGTTCTTTCTCTGGATGTGGACCACACTTGCAATCATGAGTCATTTTGGAGTTATCTGAGATCCTTGAATTGCTAAGAAAAGCTTAGTCTATCAAAGCTGTTCATTGCACAATGTTTCTGTTACTGGATGCAATGCTCTCCTGATTCTGCTCACTTCACTTAGCATCTTAAACTCATTATCTTCTCCCCTAAACCCAGGGCCCCTCCCAACATTACAATGACTGTTGAGGAGACCACCATCCTCCTAATTCTTCAGGCTCCCAGCTTCTGTGGACTCCTCACTTTCCTTCTCTCTCATCTCCCATGTGCAATCTGTTGCCTTGCTTCTCAATTTTACCTTTGAGACATTCCTCTAATATGCGTGCCTCCTTCTCCTCTGACATGTTCTTATAGCCTTATGTTTGGATTCTTGCAATAACTACTGGTAGGTTTGCTTGCTAAGGCTTCTCCCTACTATAATTTATCCTCTGTTGAGCTTTCTAATTGATCTTATTCAAGCCTGATTCTGAATATAAACTCCAGTGGCTCCCTATCCCTCCCACAATCAAACATAAATGCCTCTGTTTCATGTTCAAATCCCTTCATAACCCCCCCCCCCCAGCTTCCAGTGTTCTTGCTTCTTCCTCACCTCTGTGTACTCTGCAATACAATGATACCAGCCTCTTCTGGTTCTCACAGAGGACACTACCTCCTGACTTGACCTTTCCATTAACCGGCCATCATACCTGGACTGCTCTCCCTCCTTGCCTCTACCGCCCATCTCCTGACTTCCCTGACTTCCTTCAAGTTCCAGATAAAACCAGACCATCTAAAAGCAGCCTTTGCCTTTTGCCCTTAGTGCCAGCACCTTCCCTCCATGGCTGTCTGCAGTTCACCCAGCTTCTGCTCTATCCATACTTGTTTGCCGGCTGCTCGCCCCCATTTGATTATGAGCTTTGTGAGAGCAGAGCTGCTTTCCCCATTTTTGCATATCCAGCAAATATGGCAAATTAGCAGTCATTTGATAAAAAATTGGCTATTCTCTGACCATGTTATTCCTCTCCCCAGTATCTCCAGTGGCTCCTTCTTTCCCCTAAGATCAAATATAACTTCCTCTCTTTGGCCATTTAAGCCCTTTGTAATCTGCTTTTAACCTGTCTTTCTAGCTAGTATGTACTGCTCCATTTCAGACAATCTACCATTCAGCCAAACTGGCCTTCTTGCTTGGCTTGGTAGACAAGATTTCATTTCCTGTCTTTATTCCTTTGTATAGGCTATCCTCGCAACCTTATCATTCTCTCACCACATTCACGGAGGCAAGACCACTAGGGAGCATCTGTTTCTCTGAAAATATCATTAGATCCTCCCCATTCTCCTCCTCCTCTCTCCCTCTCTCTCTCTCTCTCTCTCTCTCTCTCTCTCTCTCTCTCTCTCTTTCTCTCCTTTCCTCCCCTATACATGTGAGCACACACACACACGCGCGCACACATGCACACACACACACACACTCAGGCTTAATACAAATAAATGTCTTGAGGACTTCTCTGAGGCTGTGAATTTGACCCTCTCTGGCTCTCTCCATTGTGCTGCATCAAGAAATTAGAAAGAACAGATGGAAATGCCTCGTGGGTCCTGGCGGCTGCCCAGCCTGCACAGAGCTCATGGTGACGGATGTTTCTAATGTGTTTCTGCTCCCCGACCTAAACGCCCAGCATAGAACCTCATGGAGAGCTCATTGCTAATGGAGACTCAGGCTCATTTTTCTTTTTCCTGAATTGAAGGATTTTATGTGTTTCTAAAAGTACAAAAAATGTTCTCTGGTAAAAATCATAGTTATTAAAATGACTGGAATGTTAATCCAGTCATGGATGCAAAACTTCACCTTCCTCTCCTAAATGGAGAGAGATCAACAGGGACCCTGGACTGGAACTCCCCCACACATTGCCAGGTCAGCAGATGCTTAAAGTTGGAGCTGTCCTTCAGGGTCCCTAGGTCCAGTTCCTGATCAGGTCTAATCTCTATCACATCCTTGACAAAAGTCCTCTAGCCTCTGTTTGCAGACTTCTACTGAAGTGTTGGGGGGGTGGAGGAGTTTGAGGTGACACCTCTGGAGCAGCACATTCTACTTTAGAAAATTTGCTGATGTATAGCCTCACTTTGTTCAGTTGTGACTCCTACTCATTGTCTCTGGGTCTGCCCTCTGAGGCAAAGGAAATAAGTCACATTCCTTTTCTGCAAACCATTTTTATCACCTCCATTCCTCTGATACCCAGACTTCTCTTTTTCAAGCTAAACACCCTCAGTTCCTTCAATGGAGTTTTGTATGCCACAAGCTTATACCTTTGAGGAAGCTGGGTGACCGAGTGAATAAAGGGCAGGACTGGGTTGTTGTTTTAGCGATAGAACTAAGTGATATATTTTACATTTGATCCCAGAGGTAAGAGAGGACAAGACTGCAAAAGATGGAGCAATACTAATGCTCCTCCAGCTCAGGAGAGTGGCTTCTTGTGACTCTGGACTGAGGAAGACATTTCCTACTAGAAGTCAGTAACAGGAGCAATCATGGACTATGTTCTTGCTTTAGTTGTCTATGTACTTCACATCTAAAATGCAGACATCAGCATCATTTCCCTACTACTGGAGTCATATTTCTAAAGCTAATGCAGGATCTTCAGTCTTTCTTGGGAAGAAATATAATGCAGAAGTGCCAGGGAGGTGTTTTCAGGACAGTCTTGTGGGTGCCAGCCAAATGAGATGGGAGGTATGGGATCTGGCTCTGTTCCTCATTTTCTTTTCTTTTCTTTTTTTTTTGCTTTTTGGAGGGCAGTTTGGGTTAAGTGACTTGCCCAAGGTCACACGGCTAGTTTTTTGTGTTAAGTGTCTGAGGCCGGATTTGAACTCAGGTACTCCTGACTCCAGGGCCGGTGCTCTATTCACTGCACCACCTAGCCACCCCTGTTCCTCATTTTCAAGGAGATAAATCCACCCTTTGTGGGTCAGGTCAATCCTAGATCACATAGCAATTAAGGGGAAGATTCAGAACTTGGACTCACTTGGGAGCTGATTCTGATGACTTCCGGTTCAGTTCATCTTCAATCACATTATACTCCTGCTTTTCAATATCTTCCTAACTCTGAAACCCAAGAAAATGAGTGAGCACCTGATGTCTGTGCTAAAATTAAGCTCCCAGGCCCAGAAGAACTTCCTCTTTAGGTCATGAAAGAACTGGCAGGACAGTTGAGCCCCCATCAGTGATAGGTAAAGGATGATGGAAAATGAGAGAGGGACAACAAGATGGTAAAAAGACTAATGTCCTAATTTTCAAAAAAAAGGAAAGAAGAATATAATCTTTAAATTACAGGCCAATTTTCAATCCTTGGGAAAATTTTGGAACATGTCTTTGAAGAGATGGTTTGTGGACATTTTGAACAGGAGGTGGTTAAAAATGGCTCCCAAGTGTAGCTTCATCAAGGATAGGTGATACTAGACAAAACACATTTTCTTTTCTGATAAAAAATAATTGCCTAGTGGCTAGATTATGCAGATAGATAAAAAATAAAAATATAGAATTAGAAAGAGAGGAAGGAAGGAAGGAAGGAAGGAAGGAAGGAAGGAAGGAAGGAAGGAAGGAAGAAAGGGAGGGAGGGAGGAAGGGAGAAAAGGAGGGAGGGTGGAAGGGAAGAAGGAAGGAAGGAAGGAAGGAAGGAAGGAAGGGAAAGAAAGAAAGAAAGAAAGAAAGAAAGAAAGAAAGAAAGAAAGAAAGAAAGAAAGAAAGAAAGAAAGAAAGAAAGAAAGAAAGATTTAGTAATTATGGCATGCTATACATTGGCTATATAAACAAAAATAAAGAAACCAACCCTTGTCCTCAAAGAACTTACATTGTCTTTGAGAGAGGTAACATATGGGGTGGAGCTAAACAGAAAGGGAGGTGGGGATATGGTGCCTTAGAGACTGAGCTAGGAAGTGGACTGCAGGCTTGTTCCTTGAATAAAAAGAAGGAAACCCCTATTAGAGCCACGGGCAAAGTTCAAGGACCTCAATGGGTCAGAGGTGATGGCTGTAAAGCACGCTCCTGATGACATTGAAAGCAATGCTATGTATATACTCTATCTTCTTTTTTAGCAAACTTTTAATAAACTACCTGTTGCTCTTTTTGTGGAGAACACAGAAAGATATAGATTAGACAATAGTACATTTGGGTTGATTCAGAGTGGCTTGGATAACCTTCCTCAAAAATTAGTTGTTTTATTTAAAAACTGATTTTAAAAATTTACATCATTTAGATTTTCCTTTTTATTTCCTCTTACCCACTTTCATATAACTTTCTATTCTAATAAAGAATTACAAATAAAGAGGAAGAAAAGAAAATTAATGTGACAAAACAGATCAACACATTGGGTAAAAATGACAATATATCCAGTATTCAATACTCCTGTGGATATCAGCCCCTGTAAGGCGGGGGGGAGGGGTGCTTGTCTCTGGGCAAATCTGTGGTTTAGGGTCAAGTTTGTTGGGGGTTTTTTTTTTAGCTTTTTTCTACTTTCAGTTTTGATTGTTTTATTATTTTTATTTTTATGTTGTTTTAGCCTCTGTGTGTACGTGTATGTGGTGTTTGTGTGTGTGTTTGTGTGTGTGTGTGTGAGTGAGTGTATGTGAGAGACAGAGAGGGGGGAGAGGGAGGGAGGGAGAGAGAGAGAGAGAGAGAGAGAGAGAGAGAGAGAGAGAGAGAAACAGGCAGAGGCTCAGAGATAAAGAGAGTCAGAGAGGGAGATTTCTTGAGTCAGCTTAACTTGGCCCTGTATCAGTTCATGTAGATCTTGTCATGCTTCTCTTACTCTTCATCTCCATCATTTCTTACAATAGAGTAATGACCTTTTTTTTCTAGTTCTGCAACAGGATTTCTTTATCCATTCCCCAACTGATGGATATCTACCTTTTCTCCCAATGTTTTGTTTGCTATGATGACAAGTGTTGGTCTTTGGGCTTATCAAATAGTATATTACTATAGTCATTGACTACTGAGTCTTTTGTACCCAGTCTATTCCATTGATCCTCTACTCTTCCTTAGCCAGTACCAAGCAGTTTTCAGGACCGCTGCTTTATAATAGAGATTAAAATCTGGTACAGCTAGGCCACCTTCCCTAACATTTCTTTTCATTAATTGCCTTGATATTCTGGACTTTTTGTTCTTCCAAATGAGTTTTATTACTATTTTTTCTAGTTCTATAAAGTATTTTTGGTAGATTGATTAGTATGGCACTAAATATGTAATTTAATTTGGGTAAAATTGTCATTTTTGTTATATTAGCTCTACCCAGCCATGAGCAATTGATGTTTTTCCAATTAGTACGATCTGATTTTATTTGTGTGAAAAGTGTTTTGTAGTTCTGTTCATACCTTTTGACCCAGTAATACCACTTTTGGGGTTGTATCCCAAAGAGATCATAGAAGTGGGAAAAGGACCCATATGTACAAAAATATTTATTGCAGCTCTCTTTGTGGTGGCAAATCTGGAAATTTAGGAGATGCCCATCAATTGGGGAATGGCTGAACAAGTTATGGTATATGAATGTGATAGAATATTATTGTGCTATAAAAAATGGGAAGGAGATGGACTTCATAATTACCTTGAGAGGCTTATATGAATTGATGCTAAGTGAGAAGAGCAGAACCAGGAAAAAATTGTACGCAGTCACAGATACATCATATGTGTGACGACCAACCTTGATAAACTGGACTCTTCTCAGCAACCCACAGTTAAAAGGCAACTCTACAAGTCTCAGAATGGAAGGAGATACCTACACTCAGAGAAAGATCTAGAAAGACCAGAGTTTAAAAGGAGACGGAAGCAACGTATGCTATTGTTCT
Source organism: Pseudocheirus occidentalis (assembly GCA_028646575.1). Classification (NCBI taxonomy): domain Eukaryota; kingdom Metazoa; phylum Chordata; class Mammalia; order Diprotodontia; family Pseudocheiridae; genus Pseudocheirus; species Pseudocheirus occidentalis. Next base: position 324,825,169 of record CM053595.1, read on the forward strand.
TTTCCATGTTTGGTTTTGTTTCTTTTTTTTCCTCTTTTCCCATTATTCACTCCATTGGTTACAACACTTCTATACAACCAGGCTATTGTATAATGTGAAAGTGTTTGCAGATCCCATACATGATTGTACACCACCACGGGATGGGGGGAGAGGGAGGGGAGAAAATCTGAACCTCAAGTGATTTTGTAAATGAATCTTGTAAACTAAAAGTAAATAAACAAGTCAATAAATTTTTTAAAATATTTTTTCAATAAATATGTTAAGTCAAGGCAATACATATTTATTAAGCAACTACTCTGTGCCATATACTAGGCTGAGAATATAAAGGAAGCATGAAGACAGCATCTGATGTTAAAACGCTCACAGTCTAAGGGAGGCTAGAAAACTTGAAAACAGCTAAGCACAAACAAGAGGCATACAAGATCAATAGGTAAGCAGTAGAGGGAGGCCTTCAGATGAAAGGGGGCTGGTGAGGATGCTTGAAGAAGTGGGGCTCTAGCTGGGACCTGGAAAAGCTGGGAAATCTAAGTGATGGAGATGAAGGGGAGAATCCCAGGTCTAAGGACCAGTCTTTGAAAATTCAGGAGGCAGGGAATGCCTATTATGTGTGACAACAGTAAGGTGACCAATGTCACTGAATGGAAGGGTATGGCAGGGGATGGAAGTGAGAGAAAACTGGAGAGGTCTCAATGGGCAGGGTTAGGAAAGACTAGAAAATCCAAATATGAAATTTGATGTTTTCTATAGGAGGTAATTGGAAGAAAGTAGAGTGGCTGAACAAACAAAAAATGACTTTCCATGCCTCATACCTCACCTTCCAATTGAAAAGGAAAAACATAAGCTTTATAACAGATGTACATAATCAAACGAAGCAATTTCTCACAGTGACCATGTTCTAAAAATAAACGTCTCATTTAGCACTCTGAGTGCATCATCTCTACATTGGTAGGGCCATACCTTTTTTTTTAAGGTTTTCAATTTCATATGATTAAGTTATCTATTGTACAGTTTACAATTGCTTTTATCCCTTGATTTTTCAGGGTAAATACTATCTATAGTTGTGAAAGGCATATGCAAATATATTTCTCTTTTTAAAAAATATAGTATGATTTCTAATATTCATATCACACATCTCTGTGAATTTATTGTGGAATGTGGTATAAGATGTTGGTCTAAGTCCAATTTCTGCCAACCTGTCTTCCAGTTTTCCTAGCAGTTTATATTGAATAGAGAGTTCTTTTGTAAGCAATTATGTTTTCAGATTTACCAAACTGAGGTTGAGTTCATTATTTTTTGACTTATTTCTTATCTATTCTATCCCATTATTATACTTTTTTTTCTATTTCAACCAGTGATAAATTGTTCTGATGATCACTGTTTTATAACATAGTTTGAGGTCTGCTCCTTCAGCCCATAGAACTCCAATACTTAGCAACCAGTAGGTGCTTAATAAATGTGTCTTTACTTCCTAGCCTTTTCATGATTTTCTTTGGTGTTCTAGATCATTTATGCCTCTAAATGAATTTTATATTATTGTATGTCATTCTTCAAAGCTGGTTCTCAGTTTCTCACAGTAATAAATCTGTGAAGTAACTTTGAAAGCAAAGTGATGATTATATAGAGATGGTCCAGTCATGATGAGCGAATTGAGCTATTTAAATTGTTCTTTCTTTAAGTAATATTTTGCAATTGAATCTAAACAAATATTGTTCGGACTTTGGTGGATTGATTCCCAAATATCTTATGTATTTTGTGGTCATTTTGAATGGAACTTGCCTCTTGAATATTCCTATTATGAAATTAAAATGGTGAAGTTTGTTTGTTTGATTTTGATGGGTTTAATTTCTCTCCTACAACTTTGCTCAGAGATTCATTGTTAATGGTTCCATATCAACATGATCTTCTCCAATGGAAATACGGCCAACTGATATCTGTACATTGCCCTGTATATTTCTTAATTTTTATGAATGGCTTCCATAAAAACAGAGACACCATGGTCATGCCATACATAGATGCCTCAACGCTTGGGGTGCTAACTTACACAGCAGATTGAGAGCCTGGATCTGAAAGGATCTTGACAAGATAGACAATTAAGTCAAAGTTGTCAAAATGAAATTCAATATAGAGAAATGTCAAGTCTTGCTTTGGTGCAAAAATCCAATTCTACAAATGTGACAGCAAATACATAGCAGTTCTAGGGACACATATTGGATAAATTACAGTAAGTATTGTTTCATGTACTGTTGGACAGATGATCACTGTGGTACCTTACAACTTTCAACTTCTGTAATTTTTGTGAAGTCTTTTCTTTTTCTGGGTCTCAGTTTCCAGGGATGGACTGGTCTGGGAAATATCCTTTGATTTTCCCATATCCATGACAAATCTAAATGCATGTTTTCTGGAGTTATTCAATTATTCTAGTTTTATTAGTGAAAAGCCCTGGGAACAGGGAATAAAACTTAGCTGATACAGACATGTTTTGAGAGGAAGAGAATGATCTTTAGTTTCTAGGTGAGTGTGACTGCCTATGGAATGCCTTGGGCAGCCAAAACATTAATAGCTGTCCTTGTCACAAAGCTCTCAGAGTACAATACTGAATGGACAGTGCCATGACAAATCCTGTATAACATCAGACTGAGTTATATTGTTATGTGCAGGAGCCCAGGTTCCAAATAGGGATGCCCGCCCCTTATGCAAGGCCAAACTTAACCCCACTCCTTCCATGCCTTCTTACCCTCATAGAATTCTGATCCATATCCCTCCCATCCCCTGCTTAATGCTTGCTAGGGGTTCCTCCAAATTTAGGCTGTAATTTATTTGAGAAGAAGGGATCATTTCCCAGCTACTGGTCCTGTGGTCAATAGTCCTTTGAATTTAGTTCATATCCTGTACTAATTTCTCTGTGCCTGCATTTTATTCTCAGTAGAATGTCAGTTTCTGGAGGCTAGAACCTGTCTCCCTTTTGTATTTGAATCCCCAATGTCTCAATACAGCACAAAGATATTTAATAAATGATATGTCATCAACATGAAGACTTCTGTGTGGTTATTAGTCAATGGTCAATCAAAAAGCACCTATTATGTGTTTTCTGTATTCCAGGCATTGGGCTAAGTGCTGAGGAAAAGAAGAAAGATGAAAACAATCCCTTTCCTTGAGAATTAATGGGGGAGACATACAAAGTGTATGCAGAGGACATGGAAGAGAATCTCAGAAGAGAAGGAACCAGCAGCCAGTAGTGGAAGGAGATTGGAGAAGCCATTATATCCATGATTGCCATATACATGCCTCATGCACTTACTAGACAGATCACTCAAAAGGTCATGCTCTCTTTAAAGACTCAGAGTCACAGAATTTGAGTCAGAAGGGACCTCAGTGGCCATCTAGTCTAACCAGGCCATTAAAGGAAGCTTTGCCATGATGTATCTGATGAGGGGCTTGATTAAATCTGCTGGAAGACCTCCAAGGAGAGGGAACCTCCTGCTCTCCAAGGCAGCTCAGTTCACTTCTCTACAATCTTTCACAATGGTGAAGGCTTTCCTCATGTGAAAACTAAGAGAGTTTCTTTGAAACATCTGCCATTGCACCTGATTCTATCCTCTGAGGATAGACAGAAATGTTTGAAGCCTCTTTCCACACATTGTTCAGTCATTTTGTTTATGTCTGACCCTTGTTAACATCATTTGAGGATTTCTTGGCAGAGACACTGGAGGGATCTGCCATTTTCTTCTCTATTTCATTTTGCAGATGAATAAACTGAGGCAAATAGGATTAAGTGACCTACTCAGGGTCACACAGCTAGTAAGTGTCTGAGTGCGGATTTGCATTCAAGGCTCCTTAATTCCAAGCCAAATATTCCATCCAGTGCAGCACCTTAAATGTTTGTTATGTGACAGTTATGAGCAAGGAAGGTGGTTCAGTTTGAAGCTGTCTGAGAAGTAGCATTGGAGCCTGATTCTGGGCAAGATAAGAGCTCCCTATGCTCACAGTCCAGGGTTTTTTGGGCAGGACTTTGAGGGTCTGCTTGCTACTGGCCTTCATCAGGCATCACCAGACCCCAGAATTTTGGGGGAGGGCAGGAGACTTTATCTGACTACTGACTTACATGAAGCTTGTAGGCCACTAAAACACTCAGATCTTTTTTCTGAATAACTGCTGACTGTGCCTTCCACGCAATCTGTGAATTTGATTTTGGTATCTAAGTGTAAAATTCTCAGTGGACAGAGGAGATGTGCCAAAGTGGACAGAGTAGTGGTTTTGTCTCCAGGAGATTCAGACACAAATAGATGACCCCTAGCTCTGTGATCCTAAGTATGTCTCTTTGTGTCTCCAGTGTCCAGTGTAGGACTGGGCACATAGCAGGTGTTCAATAATCACTCACTGACTGACCAATCTGCCAAATATGACAACTGGATGATCTCCCAGGCCTTTCAGGAGGAAAGTGCTTCCAATCTGCCCAAGGAAGAGAAATGAGGTATGGCTCTGAGCCAGGAACTGAGGCCATCTGAAATCTGGGGACTTGTCAGATATGACAAAAACTGTGCTGGTGAGACAAGGGCTCAAATCAAAGCAGCATTTCAGAAGTGACTCCTGTGAGCCAAGCCCAGAGATGAGGTAACCTCCCTCTACCACCCCTCTCCCTTTGCCTTCTATTTTTTTATTCACTTGGATTTGTTTTATGATATCTTGATTTCTAATAGAGTCGTTAGTCTCTATTTGCTCCAATCTAATTTTGAAGGAATTATTCTCTTCAGTGAGTTTTTGAAATTCGTTTTCCATCTGGCAAATTGGGCTTTTTAAGTCATTCTTCTCCTCATTGGCTTTTTGGCTCTCTTTTGCCATTGAGTTAGTCTATTTTTTTAAATTTAATTTTAGTTTACATCATTCATTTCAACAAGATTTTGAGTTACAAATTTTCTCCCCATCTTTCCCCTACCCACCATCCCAAAACAGTGTTCCCACTGTGAACTCCCTCCCCCAATCTGCTTTCTCCTAAATCCTCCCTCATCCCTCCTCTGACTTTTGGATAGGGCAAGATGGATCTCCATACCCCAGGCCTGTATATCTTATTTCCAAATTGCATGCAATGATAATAATAATAATAATAATAATAATAATAATAACAATAATAATAAACATCCTTTTAAACATTTGATTTTATAACTTTGAACTCCAGATGCTTTCCCTTCCTCCCTTGTCACCCACCCTTACTGGGAAGATAAGCAATTTAATATAGGTTGTGCATGTGTAGTTATGCAAAAACATTTCCATAGTGGATATATTGTCAAAGACTGACTATATTTCCTTCCATCCTCTCCTATCCCCGACTTGTTCTATTTTCTACTTTGATCCTGCCCCTTTTCAAAAGTGTGTGCTTCTAACTACCCTCTCCCCTCAACCTGACCTCCCCTCCATCATCCTGCTTCTTGTCTTCTTCCCCCCTACTCTACTGTAGGGCAAGATAACCAATTTAGTGTGTATGTAATTCCTCCCCTAAGCCAAATTCAATGAGAGTAAGGTTGACCCATTCCCTTTTGCCTTACTGTTCTTCCCCTCCATTGTAACAGTTATCCCTTGCCTCTTCTATATGAGATAATTTACCCCATTCTGTCTCTCCCCATCTCCTGTAGTTATATTCCTCATGCCATCTTGCTTCTGCAGCCCCCACAAGCTCTGCCTTGCTGGTCACACACCTCAGGACCACCACCCAAGACTGTGATCCAGATCCTGGCAGGTTAAAGCAAGAGTGATTATCCTCCGAATGTTCGCTTGGCCAGGAGCTCTGAAGCAGCCATGTGGAGGTGGCTGCAGGGCTGCTGCACTTCTGCCACTTTCAGCTTGGGGGGTAGGGGCTGGCAGTGCTCCATCCACCTCATAGAGGTCTACACTGACATCTCACTTTTTCTTTGTCATTTATGGGTTGATAATTCTGGAAACCACCAGTGCTGCTGGCGATCCACTCTCCTGAAGCCCACTACAGCTGCTGGTCAGGACTGCTATGGGGAGGTGAAGTTTTGCATCCATGACTGGATTAACATTCCAGTCATTTTAATAACTATGATTTTTACCAGAGAACATTTTTGTACTTTTGGAAACACATAAAATCCTTCAATTCAGGAAAAAGAAAAATGAGCCTGAGTCTCCATTAGCAATGAGCTTTCCATGAGGTTCTATGCTGGGCGTTTAGGTCAGGGAGCAGAAACACATTAGAAACATCCGTCACCATGAGCTCTGGGCTGGGCTCTCAGTGCTCTTAGATGGGCCCTTCTTGTCCATCTGCCGGGCTACCTTCATAGGAGACTTGTTTCTCTCTGTCACTTTGTGGGTTCTGAAGTCCTAAAATTTGTTTAGAGTCATATTTTATAGGTATTTGAGGTGGTTATGAGGGGGAGCACACAGAGTTTTCCTCCTTCTGTGCCACCATCTTAGCTCTACCCCCTGAGATGGTCTATTTTTAAAAGTGCTATTTTTTTCATTGTATTTTTTGGGTCTCCTTTAGCAGGTTGTTGATTTGTTTTTCATGATTTTCTTGCATCATTCTCATTCCTCTTCCCAATTTTTCCTCCACTCCTCTTATTTGATTTTCAAAATCTTTCTTGAGCTCCTCCATGGCCTATAACCACCTCATATTTTTCTTTGAAGTTTTCTATACAGACTTTTTGACTGCATTGACTTCTTCTAGTTCCATGTTTTGATCCTTTTTGTCCCCAGAAAAAGGAATCTATGGTCTGATTGTGCTTCCTCTGCTTGCTCATCTTGCCAGCCAATTACTTGACTTTTGAGCTCTTAGCCATTGTAGAGCGCTGCTTCCAGAGTGGAGAGCTTTTCCTCAAATCTCTGGGGTTTTTCATAAATATTGTCAGAGGTCTTAGAAGGATGGCCTCTCTACAGCCATCATAATCTCCGCCACACAGGCCACACACCCCAGGACAACCATACAAGACAGCAACCCCAATCCAAGCAGGTCAAAGAAAGAGTGATTACCCTCTGGATGGTTGCTTGATCCCCCTATTATCTGCAGGCCAGGAGCTCTGGAGGCATCCATCCACTCAGCAACAGCTGCAGCCGCCATGCCTCTGCCACCTCTTCCCCCAGGGGCAGGGACCAGACTGTGCTCTTCTCCACTGAGTTCCCCACTGGTCTTTTACTTTTAATTTGGCATTTATGGGTTTAGAAGTCTAGAAACTGCTGCAGCTGTTGGTGATTCACTCTCCTGAAGTCTGCTCTGGCTTCTCTGGGGTGGGGCCACCCCATCCATGCAGCTCATGTGGGATTGCACTCAGGTTCCAGTTTGGTGTGATAGGACCTTCCTGTTGGCCTGCCAGACTAGCTTCAGCAGGAAATTTGTTTCTCTCTTCCACTTTGTGGGTTCTCTAGATCTAAAATTTGTTTAGAGTCATATTTTACAGGTGTTGGAGGTGGTTGAGGTGGGAGCTCATGCATTTTCCTGCTTCTACTCTTCTATCTTGACTCCGCCTCTCCCCCTCTTACTCTGTCTGTCTCTGTCTCTTCCCCTTCCCTCCCCTAGTCCCTTCTGTCATTGTCCCCATTTCTCTGCCTCCCTCTCTCCCTTTCTCCCTTCCACCTCTTGTGCACACTCTAAGTGCTCAATAAATGCTTGAGGAGTTGAATTAAGCTGACTATGAAAGGCAGAGTGATGTAGCTTCTGCTTTCCATGGAACTGAAGGCTAAGGGCCTGTTAGCTCCCCCCTCAGATCCTCTTCTATCTCTGGGAAGGATGCTGGCCATTGCTCCCCCTCTCACTGGGCATTCCTCCGGTGACCCCCACCACACATTGAGCCCTGCTTTCTAACCAGCCATGTGGTTATAATGAAGACATGAATTAAGTTGACACATGGATGTCTTAGGTACATCCAGTGTGAATGGCAACAGGACATATTAACAATTTCAGGCCATAGTGTGTTTTTTATAAGCTAACAAAGTCACTGCTCCTTGTGTTTTATCAACTCTTAATAATGTATCATTCAGAAATCACATAAAGGGCTGGAACTTGCCTCTGTCCTTTGATTTTCTTACTCCCTCCTCAGACAGTGTTGATAACTTGGGGCTTGGGCCAAGGATGCTCTGGCTGGATGGAATCTGTGCCAAGGGTGGCCTGCCTTACTGGATACCTGAACATGATGCTGACCATTTTGGAGGGCTGACCAGCCATTGGCACCATTACCTCCTGTTAGCAGTCTGCAGGAAGACAGGTGGTCATTGAAAGAAGACCAGAAAGGTCCATAGTCTCAGAGATGACCTTCCTGAGACTCAGGAGGCCAGGTCTAGACCTGGGCTTGAAAGGCCACCCAGTTATTGGTTGGTTGGTTGGTTTCAAGAGTGTTTTTCAGGAAGATTTTAAGTGAGTAAAGTTCTAATGAACTAAGCCTAAGCTGGCTCTGTGCTATTTCCACAACATGTCACCCCTGGCTCCCCAGGCCCTCTGGGCTGGGTGCTTCTTACTTCTCCAGCATCTCTCCCACTTTCTCTGTTTGACTCATGTGAAACCAGACCTGCCATTCCCTGAACCCCTGGATATGTCTTGTGCTTCCCCACGTCCACACATTTACCTGTTCTCTTTGTCATGCTCTTACTCACCTTGAGGTATCTTGGAGAGAGGGCTGGACTCTGCAACAGCTGAATTAAAATCTTGCCTCAGTCGGTTCCTAGCTGTGAGCCTCTGGGAAATCTACTTGATCTGTGTTTGCTTCAGTTTCCTTATCTGTCAAATGTGGCTCATTCTCACACTTACCTCTTAAGGATGCTGTTAGGATCAGAGGAGGTAATATCTGTGAATCACTTTGTAAATCGTAAGCTGCCAGCCAAATGCTTACTTTCCTTCCTGTCCTTCACCAGCCAGTGAGTTGCCCAATTTTGTCATTTTATGACCACACCCTCTCATATCCATCTCCTTCTCTCCATCCACAGAGATCACCTCTCATCACCTCTCACATGGACCATTGCAATAGCTTCCTAACTGGCCTCCTTGCCTCCAGTCTCACTTCTCTCCACTTAGCTACCAAAGTCCTTCAAATATTGATCCTTGGCATCTTTCTCCCCTGCCCCCAGACTCTCCAGTGGCTCCCTTTCAGCTCGGGGATAAAGAAGACTCTCCTCTTGTGACTGGTAAGTTCACCACATCTCACGGATCCCAGTGGGCAATTCTGGGATCCTGGCCTAGAGCACTGAGACAGAAGAGCAGAAAAGCCTGAACTGAGGAGGGAGAGAATCCTGTGATGCTCTGATCAGAGCCCAAGGGCCTAAGTGGACCCCTAACCTATAGGCTCAATATGTGCAGTGGCCAAAAGAAAGAATGATCTTTCCCAGGAAATCCCTGGTTCCCCAGAAGTTTGCCAAGCAGTCATCACAGAACATGTGTATTCATTTGCCGTATTTCCCATATAGGAAACCCCTTCTAAGAAAGATTTGGACTAGAGGCCATCAAAGTTCCTTTAACATCTCAAACTTTGGGATTCTTCATAAGGAATAAGGCTGGTTTTGGAGGCAATGGGCCTGGACTCAAGTCTCATATCTGCTACCTATTAACTGAACCATTTGGGATAAGTCACCCTTTTGGGCCTCGGTGCCCTCATCTGTCATATGAAGGAATTCAAATAGATGGTCTCTAAGATTCTTTCCATTCTAATTTTATGATTGTATCAGCCTAGACTCTGGGATCATGAAGTTTTCCAAGCTACAAAATGTTCTGCACCCGTGAGTTATGGCATTAACCAAAAATGACTTGAGATGTGAGGCTGGGGCCAGGTCAGCCACACAGAGAGTCTTGTGTCCAGTTCTGGGGTCAGCCTTTTGGGAAGGCTGGTGCCTAGTCAGAAGGCTAGGTAGTATAACCATTAGGAACAGTCAAGAGTTTACAGATTAGATCACACACATAGGTGTCAGACAAAGCATTTGGAGATCTTTACCTGGAGACAAGCAGACTCAAGGAAGATGTGATGGCTGGGCCCAAGTATCGGAATGGCAGTCATATAAGTGAGATATACACCTTGGTCTGTTAAGCTTTAGGAGAAAGGAATGATAACAATAAGGTGACATTTCATGGATACAGACTTGAGTTTAACAGAAGGAAGACCTTGCCAGTCATTCCTGGTGCCCAACAATGAACCTTCAGAAGATGGGCAGGCTCAAGAAGAGGCCAGACGAACCTTTTAGTAGACAATGAAGTGGGTCTCTGCTCCAGCCTCGAAGTCAGCCCTGATGACCCTTATAGCCTAGAGAGTCTATAATTTCACGAACCTATGGGTCTAGGAAAGGAGAGGGGAGTCTCCCATACCTATGAATCATTCTGTCCGCTGTCCAAGGTCAGAGCTGGAGTTAAAACTCCCATCCTCTAGGCTTCTCCTAGGTTGATCTGCATGGCTATCTCTCCCTTTTGTGGCCACTCTGGTTAGCATCTATTACTACAGCTCTTGTCCATCTAACCCATAGCCCCCTGTGTCATGAACCATGGGCGACAGGGAAAGTCTGGGTATATGGGCTCCATTGCTTCAGCATATGGTGTTGGCCTCAGGGTAGGCTCTGCTCTAGGGACATTTTTGAGAGAGATATCTCCTATTGGACAGCTCACTAACACCTAAAGCCAGGCCCTAGGCTGGGATTTCATTCTTTGACTGAAGAAACCAGGTCACGCATAAATGAAAGAAAGAACTGAGGAGAAGGGCATATTGGGGAGGCTGATTTGAGAAGAAGCCTTGCTTTCCTTTGTCCTGGCATTACCAGGGTGAGGCATATAGTAGGTGATTGTGAGGTGCATGTCTATTTGAACTGCTCTGTGGGACACAGCTGCTGACTAGTTTTCACACGAGTAAAATACTGTGCTGCTTAGCTCCCAAACCTGAACGCCTAATGACTCCAAAAGAGCCCGTGAGAAACTGTTTCTCATATGCCAGCCCTGCAGCTCATATTGATTCATTCTTAGTCATTGAATTATCTTTAAAAAATTTATGGTGCATTTTTATAGCAATAGCCAATCATGCATATCATTAGTGTGTACAGAGAGGAGCTCGGGCCATGAGCAGACTGACGACTGCTCCATTATTGATGCAGATGAATTGCCAAGTGGAAAGAGTTTAAGGAATGCATTAGAGGAGCAAACATCAAGCCACCCCACTGAGTATGCACAAATACATGCATAAGCCCCCACGGGTGTGCTAGCATGCACACATAACCACATTAGCAGATGCTCACAACATCTGAGCAGGAAAGGAAGAAAAGCATTATAAGACAACTTTTCAAGTATGGTAGGCACTGTGTGTATTTGAGAAGAAGAAAACTTTGGAGACCTGAGTATTACAAATCCTGCACACTGAATGTGATTCATCTTCCCTAAGGTAAGGGAAGATGAGGGTAAGAATGTTTTTCATTTTGTCCTTGCACCCCTGGCACAGTACTTTGTAAATGATAAATAGGTGCCTAATGGTTGTTGTCCTTTGTTCTCAGAGAGGACCAAAATAACATCACTATTCTAGAGTCAAGTCACAATGTGTCAGACTGTGGTTAATCAGACCAATGTGAGCTTGGAAGGCTCTACCACAGGTCTGGCACACATAGTCCATGTGAAAATTTAGGGTGGATTCTCTGAATTTGCACATCGCATGTTTCTTTTGAGCTGCTTCAGTTCTGCTTTGCTCACAGAGCACAGCACCTTCTCTGATGTGGGCATGCCATGCTGAGCAGTCCTGTGCCAGTGTCTTCCATGCTTCATAAGTGCTTGTTAGATTGGGGTGGCTCAAGACAGTCCTCTCCTTGTCTAATCTTTAGGTTCTCCCCCTGCAATAGGAGTTCCTCTAGTACTCCTGTATTATGATTACTTTCACACAGAGTTTCATCCAAGAGGACTTTTGCTTTGAATTGTCATCCTGGCCTCTACATTAGTCATCTTTTAAAAGAAACCTAGATGTGAATAACTCTTCATCACAACCACCATGGAAAGCAGCATTTGTCTTTGTGAGATACTAAGCCAAGAGTTAAATAAATGAACTTTGGGGCCTTGGATAAAAGGGTTCTTTCTCCTCTTGGACATCATGGGCTTTTCATTCCATTGTCTGTGTGGAGGTGGGGCATAAACAGGAGAAGGAAGCAAGAAGGAAGAAGCTGGAGGCAATTGGCAGAATGGTTCCATTTTTGTTGGGCCCTTCATTTGGGCAATTTCTAGGTTTGCCTTGCCAAGCAATCTGATCCTTTGGCCTATGGAATGGGGTGAGCAGGGCTCACCTGTTGTTTCCTTCTATCCTCAGTCCCTGCTGCACTGTGGTCACAAGCTCTGTTGTAATACTGTTCCTTCTTTCACTGGTACTAAGACCCAAGATTGCCACCCAGATCCAAATATAGGGAACACATCAGAGGCCTGTCCCTGGTGACAGCTAAGGAATCCTTGTGAATCTCCTTCTGAGGCTCTTACCATCTACAGGCTGAAATATATGGAAACTGCCACTGCTGTAACTGATTCAGTCACACTGAGACATGATTCTGCTTTTCTGGTACTCACTCTGTGCTGGGTCAGGCTGGACCCAGGTTGCTCTGGCACAGCCAGTACTGGACAGTGCTGCTCTCTCAACCTGATGCAATAGATGCTGAGTGGTGGATTGATTGTAGTGGAAAAACATTGGGAAAGGTCTCAATTCATTAGGACCCAGGGACATCCTTCCCCTTTCTCTTCCCTTTACTTCCACCTCATGATCCTGTAGGATGTGTTCTGCTCCTCGGAATCATAACATGCTCCTCTACAGAAGGAAGACCTGGGAGTCATGTATGGTAGGAACAAAGACTCATTTAGGCTCGATCCCAGGAGGACTTTCAAACAAACACAAGTTCCTACCTGGTGTGTTGCTGCAGGAAGTGGTGAGCTCTCCTTCCTTGGAAGTCTGCAAACAAAGATGGGATGACTTTCAACTAGGTCCATTGTGGAGGGAGTTCCTACTCAGCTGTGGGCCTGATGCTCCTGTGAGAAGCCCAGGCCTCCATTTAATTTACTCAGAATCAGGGAGATGGAAATGACTTCAGGAGCCACATCTCCCAGAAACCAGGCACACACAACCATCCTGAACAGTCTCATGTAACATGTGCTCATGAGGGAAAACCTGCCCCCTCCCATGGCAGCTCTTGAACATGGGCCTAGCTTCTTTTTTTTAATTTATGGAATAAAGCAAGCATTTCCATAACATAGTACCATAAGAAGGATGATTGCACATGAAACTGCAAATCTGTCATGCACAACTTGCCATTCTTTCAAATATGTAACAAAGTTAATGTGTAGATTTCTTTTTCCCTCTTTTTTCCCTGCCTGCTGTACACACACACACACACACACACACACACACACTATACACACTCCTATTTATCAGTTATTTGTCTGGATGCATATGACATCTCTCTTCATATAGGCTGTAGAGTTAGTTTGGGTATTTATAATAGACAGCATGACTTATTTGCTCAATCATTCTTAAACGAGTACTGCTGATATATACAGCCTTGTCTTGGTTCTGCTTATTTTGCTCCTCATTTCGTGCAAGCCTTTCCACAGTTTTTCTAAGACCATCGAGCTCATCATTCCTTACAGCACAATCATGTTCCATCACAGTCATATACCACAACTTGTTTAGTCATTCCCCAATTAATTGGCATCCCTGCAATTCCCAGTTCTTTGCCACCTTGAAGAGAGCTACTGTAAATATCTTAGAATGTGTAAGTTCTTTTCCCTTTTCCCTCATCATCTTTTGAAAGAGAAGGAGTGGTATTGCTAGGTCAAATATATATGGTTTATAACTCTTTGGGCCTAATTCCATTTTGCTCCACAAAATGGTTGAATCAATTCATAATTCCTCCAACAATGAATAACTGTCCCCACTTTTTCATGTCCCTTCCAACATTTTCCCTTTCTTTTTCTATCATTTTGGTCAATTTGGTAGGTGTAAAATTATGCCTCGAGGTTGTTTCAATCTACATTTCTCTAATCAATAATGATTTAGAGCATTTTATATGACTATAATTTGTTTTGATTTCTTCATTAGAAAGCTTCCTGTTCATATTCTTTTATCATTTATCAGTTGGAGAATGACTCGAGTTCTTAAAGGTTTGACAAAATTCCTTCTATATTTTAGTTATGAGACCTTTGTCTAATAAGCCACCTATAAAATTTCCCCCTTTTCCCCTAAATCTTTACTTTCCTTCTCATCTTGACTATATTTGTTTTATTTATACAAAATCTTTTGTAATTTAATGTAATGAGAATTATCCATTTTACAAGTAACTTTGTTCTCTATCATTTATTTATTCACAAATTGCTCACCAGTCCATAATTCTGGTAAGTAATAATGTTCTATTTTCTGGCAAAATCTCTCTTTATTTCTAGGTAATATATCCATTTTTATCTTATCTTGGTAAATGGTATAAGATATTGGTCCATGCCCAGTTATTCCTATACAGATTTTGGGTTTTCCCAACAAATTTTGCCAAATAATGAATTCTTATCCCCAAATTTTGTCTTTACATTGGTCAAATACAAAGTTATTATACTTATTTGATGCTATAAATTGTATGTCTACTTTATTCCATTGATCTACCTTTTTATGTCTTAGCCAGTACCAGATCCTCTAGACCAGTGGTTCTCAACCTTCCTAATGCCGCGACCCTTTAATACAGTTCCTCATGTTGTGGTGACCCCAGCTATAAAATTATTTTTGTTGCTACTTCATAACTGCAATTTTGCTACTGTTGTGAATCATAATGTAAATATCTGTTATGCAGGATATATTTTCATTGTCACAAATTGAACATAACCCACAGGTTGAGAACCACTGCTCTAGACAATAACTGCCTTATAATATAGTTTAAGATGTCATACTGCTAAACCTCCTTACTTTACACTTTTTAATTTTTTTTCCTTTGATATTCTTGACTTCTCTTTCCAGTGAAAACAAAATGGATTTTGTTATTAGTTTTTCTAATTCAATAAAATAATTTTTGGTAATTTAATTGGAATGACATTAAATTTATAAATTAGTTTGGGTAAAATTGTGATTTTTATTATATTGGCCCTGCCTACCCATGAAGAATTAATATATCTCCAACTACTTAATCTGATTTTATTTGTATAAAATATATACACACATACATGTATGTATGTATGTGTGTATGTGTATATGTATGTATGTATGTATGTGTGCATGTATGTATGAAGTTTTGTTCATATACTTGCTGAATTTGTTTTGTCAGGTTTAGTCCCTGGAATTTTATACAGTCTAGAATTATTTTAAATTGGGTATTTTTTGCTCTATCCTTGCAGAGTTATGTTTGTGTTATGTAGGAATGCTGATGGTTTATGTGAATTTACTGCATAACCTGCTACTTTGCTAAAATTATTGTTTCAACTAATTTTTAGTTGAGTTTTGGAGATTTTCCAAGTACATCATTATATCATCTGCAAAAAGAGATAGTTTTATCACCTTGTTCCCTAGTCTGATTCTTTCAATTTCTTTTTCTTATTTTATTGCTATTCCTGGGATTTCCAAAACAGAATTGAATAATATTGGTGACAGTAGGCATCCTTGTTGCACACCTGATCTTACTGAGAAATTTTCTAGTTTATTCCCACTACAAATAATGCTTGCTGATGGTTTTAGATAACTGTTTTTTAAATCAATTTAAGGCATAACTTCCATGGTTATTCAGTCTTTTTTGTTTACATCTAGGCATTGCTTTCCTCAAAGTGGGTGAAAGCTCCTTGAGATCAGGGATTGATTCACTTGTCTTCATGCTTTCCATACCTGGTGTAGAGCCTGACTGACACAAAACATACATGTTAATAAATACTTTCTGAATGAATGAATACATGAATGAATTGATTGATGCTCTTAGTTCAGTCCTCTGAGAACAAACAGAAGTATAATCCTTATTCCATATATATCTTCAGATGACAGCTCTCATTCCCTCACAAAAGCTAAGGGCATCTAGGGGCTTCAGATAATAGTTAAACTTGGAGTCACAAAGAGTTGAGTGCAAATTCTGTCTCAGATACTTTCTAACTATGTGACCCTGGGCAAGTCACTTCATCATTTTAACCTCAGTTTCCCCATCTGTGAAATGAGAATAATATTATCTATCCCTCTGGGTTGTTGTGGGGATCAAATAAGAAAACATAAGCAAAATACTTTGTAAACCTAAAAGATACAGAGCATAAATATATATGCATATATACATGCATGAGTGCATGTGTACACATTATTGATATGTCAAGATACAAAATGATAATGCTGGTGATTTCTATAGTCTAAATGTCCCCCCAGTCTCCCAGTAAGCTAGTTAGAAGCCTCGGCTGGCCTCCAATGATTCTTGCTGTCCTGTCAAAATATTTCTAAATCTTTCCTTAAGTAAAGTGTTCTTTGAGTAAAAGAAATCAGGTTTAGGAAATTTCAGTTCATAGACTGTGCTTTTCAGTTTGATGAAAACCTCAGCTCCATTTTCCTTCTCTACTCTGGAATCTCCTTTCCTGTTCTCCAAGATTTTTGAAAGGTCACTGGCAGAGGCTTAGCAGTCCCATCTTCCCTTCCCCTCAGCAGTCAATGCTGTTGATCATATGGTTCTACTGGCTGGAATTCTTTGGGTGCTGTCTTCCTCTGTTCCCACTTACCTCAGACTTTACCTCACCATTAATCATTTTGTTTGACCCTTCTCAGTCCGAAAATCATTTTCTTTCAAAAGGAAAAGAGAAACTTCAGCCTTATCCTCCTCTTTCCTTAGCACTGTCCCAGCCTCCTGAGCAATGGTCTTACCCTGTCTTTGATTGTTTTCTCCAACATGAGGATAGAATTCCTTTGAATGATCCCAGCATCTCCTGCTAGCCTCACATAGAACTCATGCCATTGGGCTTTAAGGGCACACAACCTTTCTATATTCTTTGTTGCCTACACACTCTTCCCTTTAAGTATACATCATGTTTAGGACTGTGTTGTCTGATGAATCTCCTATACATTTATATAAGCTTCTTTTGGTCTGTTTCTATTTCATAGGATTCTATTTCTTAGGATGTTCAGAGTTGGAACAGAAGACTTTGCAATATACTTGATATACTTGAAGCCATCTAGTGACATCACAAGATGTCACAAGGCATGAGGAGGGTCTCTTTGGAGTCTGTCGGTGAGATAGGGAGCCTAAAGGTAAATGGGGCCTAGCTACTGGGGTGACATCAGTTATACATATGGATGTCAACCTGAGGTATCCAGTTGCACGTGAGAGGGACTGCATGTGGCTACTAAGAACCTCTTTCCAAATGGAGGGGCTGAAGGCGAACAGGAATAAAACCAGCCTTAAGGCCTCTAGGCAGAGCAATGGAGACACATTTTTCTTCCCCTTTGACAGGAGAAACTATAAACTACAAAAGAGAGAAAGAAACCCCCATCTCTTGGGGGCAGGTTAGATGTCAAGGGATGGAGTCGGCTACCTTTCAACTCTTGATTTTGTGGAGGTTTAGACAAAAACTTGTCAGAGATTAAAGGTTGTGTCACCTCTGACTACCACTTTTCGCAGAAGACCTGGAATGTATCCCTGTGTTCCCATTGGGGTATTTTTTTTATTCTGGTTTCTATCACCTGTTGTTGGCATGTGGTTCTGGGTAATTATCCTGGGAATCTTCACAAATTAATCCCGCTGTCACTTCCCAAATGCAACAGATAGGTCAACAGCTATGATTAAATTGTCGGCATTAATGAGTGGTTAGCTCACATATGATTATAGTTTCCCCTCCAAGTTTCATATAAAGCTATTTAAAGATATTTTATCCATTTGGGGTTATGTACAACTTCTCCCATGAGGCACCCTGCATGTGTGCTTGAGGAAGGGAGTGCCGATACTGAGGTACTTCAAACCACTTGACTTAATACCCTAGTACCAGGGCTTGGGCACTGATGATGCCAATTTCTTTAAGTCTTGTTCCTTTCTCAGTGGATTGACTACAGTTGGCCAAAATAAAGGACTGGACCAAGAAAGGTTTGAATCTCAATAGTGGGACTTCCCTAGCATGCTGCTTAGTAGGGAACTTTAAACTTCAACTCAGAGAAAAGACTGAAGAATATTGACTTCCTTTCCATCATTGCCAAGATGGTAGACCATGAGTATAGAATACTGTAGATATTGTCAGACACGGTTGGTACATCACCACAGAGCCAAATCTTTTTATTTTATGAGGCTTCAGTGAAGGGTCAGGAGAATTACAGACTATTGGAGTTGGAAGAATCTTCACTAGTCACCTGTTCTAAGCAGTGAGTGAAAGGGAATCCAAGTGTGGTATTCCTGACAAATGCACAGCCAGACTTTGCTTTAAGTGCTCAAAGAAAAGAAGCCTGTCACCTCTCAAGGAAGACCATTCAGTTGGGGAACCATTCTGATTGTTAGGACATTTTTTCCTGACGTTGAGTATCTCAGAACTTCCTTAAAGCCCCATCCTCTCATCACTGCTCCCTGTTCTAGCCTCTGGAACCAAACAGAGAAAGGCCAATCCTGTGCCTCCATGACCCACAGCCCTTTGAAGAATTGTAAACAAATACCATGGTCCCTCAATTTTATCTTCTCCAAACCAAACATTCCTAGTTCCTTTAACCATCATCTTATGACATGAATTCAAGACCTTTATTCATTAAAAAATACTTTTATGGACACCTAGGTGGCACAGTGAATAGAGCACTGGAGCCATGGAGTCAGGAGGAACTGAGTTTAAATCTGGCCTCAGACACTTAACACTAGCTGTGTGACCTTGAGCAAGTCACTTAACCACAACTGCCCTGCGTTCCTCCTTCCAAAAAGATAAAAGTAAATAAAATAAAAAACCACTCTTGCCAGATTTATTCTGCAAGATACCTCTTTTCTCCTCTTCTACCTTGTGAACCATCCCTTTTGACAAGGCTTTACAAAAGAACAGGGAAAAAAGTAGGTCATCAAAGCTAACTCATGTACCAACCATGTCTGACAATATCTACAGTATTCAACAATCATGGCCCACCATCTTGGCAATGATGGAAAGGAAGTCAATTTTCTTCAGTCTTTTCTCAAGTCACCTTTCACCAATATAATTATACTGTGCTCACTTCCAGGTTTTTGGTCTTTGCTTTTGTGAAATCATCGCATACATTTTCCTCCTAGTTCTGCTTATGTTTATGAACATTCATAAATTGCAACTTGTTTTGCCTTTTCCTAATCAAAGGGCGTCAACTTTATTTCCAGTTCTTTATTACTACAAACACAAATGTTGTTTGGAATATTTTAGTGTATATGGGGCCTATCTTTGAACTCCCTGAGGAATATGTTGAACAGAGTCTGAACATTTAAGACACAATATTTGCAAAAATCCAAATTGCATTCCATAATGGTTGGTCCAAATCCCAGTTTCACCAACAGTCTGTTCATGTTCCTGCTTTTCTGTAGCCCCTCCAGCATTGACTATTTACAGCTTTTGCCATCTTTTCCAGTTTGGGACGTGTGTGAAATGGAAGCATTGTTTTGCATTTGTAACCCCCTTACAATTAGTGTTATGGAACACTTTTGCATTTGCTTGTAAACCATTTGAAATTCTTTTGGAACACATTTGTTCACACTTTGTGACCAGTTATGTATTGTTGCATGGCTCCCAGTCTTATCTATTTGTGAAATTCCTTTATATCTTGTGCATCAGACTCTTATCCGAGATCCTGGATTAATGAATTTCTAATATGTGATTTCTCTCCTTATCTTGACTGCATTGATTTGTTTTATGTAAATATTCTTTAAAATCATGTGATCAAAATGATCTTTTTGTCACTCCTCCTGCTTCCACCTTCCACCCTTGCCACCGTCTGGAAAGGTACTTGTCTTTTTTCTTCATGACGCAGCCTTTTATACTCGGGATGTTTATCCATTTAGAACTTATTGTAGTAAGAAGTGCCTGATGCTGGCCTGAATCCAGTTTCTGACTAACCTTTTTCCAGGGCCAGTTATTCTTGTCACATGGAAATGGCTTCACCAAGAAACTGGTGATCCCTGGCATAACAATCCTGGAGTTTAAGGGTGGGGATGGTCATGGTCAATTGACTCATCTTTATCTATTCATCCATTCAGTAATTTACTGATTTGCTCACTTATTTATTCATTCTTTAGTTTGTTTTAAAACCAGCAAGTTTAATGATTTAATGAACACTGTTGTGTCAGATAACTTGAACTTTAGAAGTACTTAATTTCCCCTTTCATTTGATAATATTTACATCCTTTCCTTGAAGATTCTAACCCTTTTGTTTCCTCAATTAAATTTTGTTGCTCTCTGATCTTAGTCAATGAAGGATTCCTTTGAAAATGTGTTTTGTCCAGTTATACGTCTATAGCTTGATACATTTAGGTTGCATCATAATTTTAATTATATTATTGTGGTCTCATCACCAACAGTGAATATCTCTCCTATTTAACTTTAAAACGATCTTTAAAATGTGTTTGGTAAATTCATTTATGTGAATTTTGAGTGTGTCTTGGCAGCTTGGTGGCCAGATATTTTATGCATTTTGTAGTAGGTTTGACTGAGGCTTCCCTTATTATTTCCTTCTGAGGTTTGTTATCGCTATTTAGCAATGCTAATGATTTGGAACCTTCTTGCTTTGGTGACAATATTAGTTGTCTCATTTCATTTCTTGAAGATTTTCTGAGTTTTTAAAACCTTATTTAACATTTCATTTTTCCCAATTACATGTAAAAATATTTTTAACATTCTTTTAAAAAATTTTGAGTTCCAAGTCCCCCCCCATTGAGAAGGCAAGCAATTTGACATAAGTTATATATGTGTAGTCATGCAAAACATATTTCCATATAAGTTATTCTGTGGGGAAAAAACAGACAAAAAACAAGAAAAAAAGAAAGTAAAGAAAAAATATCTTTGATCTGCCTTCAGGTTCTACCAATTCTTTCTCTTGATGTGGACCCCATCTTTCATCATAAGTCCTAAAAAATTGTCTTAGATCATGATCTTACTGAAAATAGCTAAGTTATCCATAGTAGATCATCATAAAATACTGCTGTTATTGTGTACAATTTTCTTCTGGTTCTGCTTATTACACTTTGCATCAGTTCATGAAAACCTTTCTATGATTTTCTGAGAACATCCTGCTCATCATTTCTTAAAGCAAAATGGTATTTCATGGCAATCATGTATGAATTGTTCATCCATTCCCCAATTGATGGACACTCTCTCAATATCCAATTCTTTGCTAAAGAGCTGCTACATATATTTTTATACACATGCATCCTTTCCTCTTTTTAAATCTCTTTGTGAGGTAGACCTATTAGTGGTATTGCTTGGCCAAAGGATATGTATGGTTTTATAGCCCTTCGGGCAGAGTTCCAAGTTGCTCTACACAATGGTTGGATCAGTTCACAACTTCATCAATAGCACTTTTTTTTTCAATTTTCCCACATCTGCTCCAACTTTTGTTATTTTCCTTTTGTCATAATAGCCAGTCTGACAGGCGTGAGGTCATAGCTCAGTGTTGCTTTAATTTGTGTTTCTCTGACCAATAATTATTTAGAGCAGGTTTCTTATGACTGTAAATAGCTTTGATTACTTTGAAAACTGCCTGTTCATATCAGTTTATCAATTGAAGAATGCCTCTTATTTCTATAAATTTTACTTCATTTTCTAAGTTTGAGAAATGAAGTCTTTTTCAGACAAACTAACTTTAATATTTTTCAAAGTCATGATTACCAATGATGTATTTCCATCCATCTTATTTTCCTCCAGTTTTTCCGAGTCTGCTTATCCTTTTGCCTTATCCATTCTCAGATGTTTTGCTTCTGCCTTTTACCTCCTTCAAACTGTCCTCCCTTCTGCCAAGACTCTCTTACCATATTTCTTTCCCTTCCTACTTTCTTGTCTGGTTTCTACATACAACTGAATGTATATATTACTCTTTTTTGAGTCAATTACAGCAACAGTAAGGTTCATATGCTACCCTCCCCACTTTCCCCATTTTCCCTTCCACTGTAAAATCTTTTTCAGGACTCGTGTCAGATAATTTATTTCATTCTACCTTTCTTTTTTACCTCTCCCCATTGGGTTCTTTCTTATCTCTTAATTTCATTTTTTTTTAGATAATCATATAATCACATTCTACTCACACCTCTTCTTTCTGTCTATGTACACACCTTCTAACTTCCCTAATAATGAGAAAGATTTTAGGAGTTATACATATCTGTTTTTTCTCATACAGGAATATAAATAAATTTAACTTTGTCAAATTCCTTATGTTTTCTCTTTCCTGTTTGCCTTTTTATGCTTCTTTTGAACCTGTATTTGAAAGTATACTTTTCTATTCAACACTGATCTATTCATCAGAATGCCTGAAAGTCTTCTATTTCATTGAATATTCACTTCTTTCCCTGAAGGGTTATGCTCAGTTTTGCTGACTAGCTGATTTTTTGTTGTAATCCCAGATGTTTTGCCTTCTGGAAAAATCATGTTCCAAGATTCTGTAATATAGAAGCCGCTAAATCCAGAGTTATCCCGACTGTGGATCCATGATACTTGAAGTATTTCTTTTTGGCTCCTTCATCTGGGATGTTTGGAACTTGGCTCCCAGATGAAGGAGCCAAAAAGAAATACTTCTAGAATATTCCTAGAAGTTTTAATTTTGGGATATTTAGGTAATTGGTGGATTTTTTCAATTTTATTTCGCCCTCCAGTTCTAGAATATCAGGGTAGATTTCCTTGATAATTTCTTGAAAACTGCTGTACAGACTCTTTTTTGATCATGACTTTCAGGCAGTTCATTAATTTTTAAATTATCTCTCCTGAATCTATTTTCCAGATCAGTTGATTTTCTACTGAAATATTTCACATTTTCTTCTATTTTTTCAGTCTTTGGATTTCGTTTTATTATTTCTAGATTTCTCATGAAATTGTTAGCTTCCACTGGCTCAGTTCTAACTTTTAAAGATTTATTTATCCTTCAGTAAGCCTTTGTAACTCCTTTTTCATTTGGCCAATTCTACTTTTTTAAATTTTAGTTTATTTTCTTGGTTACATCATTCATTTCCACAAGGTTTTGAGTTACAAATTTTCTACCCTTTTTGCCCCTACCTCCCAGCCCAGAACATTGATCCCTGGATATATTGATCCCACTATAAGGTCCCTCCCACAATCTGTTCCCTTTTATGCCCTCCTCCAA
>CM053595.1:324848857-324868066 GCA_028646575.1 Pseudocheirus occidentalis
TGTATATGTGTATATAGAGGGTATAGGATGAATTGAATATGAATGGATGATACTTTAAAAGGCAAAATTCTGAGGTGGGAGAGGACTAGAATGAAAGGAGACAGGGAGAGACAAAATGTAGTTAATCATCCCATAGAGAAGAGGCAAGGGATAACTGTTACAATTTTACTTTCAATTACTCTCGTTCAATTTGGGTTAGGGAAGAAATGGCATAAACTCTAAACTGGGCATCATGCCACACAGGAGAGTAGGGGGCATGGGGATGAGAGGGTGGATGATGGAGGGGAGGGCAGGGTCTGGGGGAGGGATGTTGGAAACACACACTTCAGTAAAGGGACAGGGACAGGGTAGAGAACAGAACAAGGGGGTGAAGGGATAGCAACAAGAGATATATGATCACTGTCACAATATGTCCCCTATGAATATGTCTTGTATAATCACACCTACACAGCCTGTATTGAATTTCTTGTCCCTCTAGTGGGGGTGGGTGTCAAGGGAGGAATCAAAGGAATTGAGAATTTAAAGTTCTACAATACCTGCAACTAGGAATTGAGATATACAGGGGCTGGGGCAGGGTGACCCTCCCTGCCCTACCAGAAAGTTAGAGAGCAGATCAGGGGAGGGGCTTTACAGTGGGATTGCTGTTTTAGGGTTGGAGCAGGGGAAAGACGAGGAGAAAATTTGTAATTCAAAAATGTCATGAAAATGAATGATGTAAACAAGAGAACAAATAAAAAATATATTATGAAAAAAAGAATGCTTTTTGGGCTTGATACAAATTTATACTTTCCTCTACGGTCTCAGATGTGAGTAGAGAGTCCACATTGTCCTCTGTATTTAGTTGTTTTTCCTTGCTATAATAAGTTTGAATTGATTTTCTTGTTTTTCTCTTCTCAGCTTCCTTCTTTCCCAATGTGATTTCCTATTTCCTGATTTCTCAGGCTGAGAGCTAAGGGCCTGGTTGTTGACTCTGTGTGTTTTGGGCTCTGGGTTTC
Organism: Pseudocheirus occidentalis; assembly: GCA_028646575.1. Taxonomy (NCBI): domain Eukaryota; kingdom Metazoa; phylum Chordata; class Mammalia; order Diprotodontia; family Pseudocheiridae; genus Pseudocheirus; species Pseudocheirus occidentalis. The sequence continues at coordinate 324,849,853 of CM053595.1, forward strand.
TAGACTTAGGCCAAGGCCAGGATTCTCAGTGTTTCCCCTGAGTTACTCTGAGACTCACAGAGTAATCTGTGGGTCAGGAGTAGTCTGGCCTCTTCATGTTTCCACCTCTATGCCCCTGGGCTATAGCTCATGCAGGCTCAGCATCTTGCTGCCAGCAGAGCTGGTGTCTGAAGGTTCCCTAGTGGTGCAAAGGCCCACCTGAGCTAGTGATTTTAGTACTTACTGGCTCCACGACCCTGGGCTTTGGGAGCTCATGCTGGTCAGGTGAGGTGGGGCTTGTTTGGACCCCTCCCACCCTTCACATCAGATCCCTTACTGCCTCAATTATACCCTTTCTCAGTGACTCCTAAGCCAGAGGCTATTTCTACTATTTCAGGATTTTACTCTGGGTGGGACATTTATCTCTGGATTTTCTGGGTCAGGGAAAAGAGATTGGAGCAGCTAGGGTTTACTTTGCCATTTTGGCTTCTGGAAATTTATGTGGATGAATTTTAAAGTTCCAGGCTGTGGACTGATAGCCCCAGGAGAGGCTGCTTTCACTGCTGTGGGTCATGCATTTTCTCTTACCCAGATCCAATTGATCCTCCATTCTATGGTGAGATGGCTGTGAATTGTGGTTGAGGTAGTGAATCCTCTGGCCAGGGCTCCTTCTCACTCTGCTGTAGTCTGCTCTCTGGTCTGCACTGGTGCCCCAGCATGTTCTGGGATCCCCCTGCACAGACTTACGTGGGCACTTTCCTGGGCTGGGAAGCTGCTACGTTCTGCCTACCAATGGATTATATAATTCTAAAATTCATTCGAATTCACTTTAAAGTTTAGTGACTGGATTCACAGAGGAGCTTAGAAAAGGCACTGGTTCTGTTCCACCATCTTGGCACCACCTTCATTTTTATGTTTTGTGTAATTTTGGCTTTTTCTCAATTTGGTGACATTTGTTTCCATCTTGATCATGTTAACTAAGGATTTATTTATTTTGTTAACTAGAAGTAGTAAGTCACTGTGCACTTAATAAATACTTATTCTTTGCTAAGAAATGGTCTCAGTGTTCTGAGCATGAAGAAAGAAAAATATGAAAAAATGAAAATAAATCAATAAAAAAATAAAAAAGAAAGAAAAACATATGGGCCCTCCCCTTGATGTCCTCTCTTTTGAATGGGGAGAAATAGCATGCAAACAGCCAGGTCTTACCTTTGGGGACTTCAATATTTTCTCTTTTCTATTTGCTGTGGTTATTGTTTTAAACTTTTACTGAATCTGCCTTTCACCTGTCCCCTCTGTCTCCCATTTTGTTAACATATTTTCTCAGGGACAGATTTTTTTCCTCTGAGACCTTTTTGGTTGCATCCCAGACATGCTGATATGTTTTCTTATGGCTACCATTTTCTTTCATATTCATATTTCATAATGGATATATCATATTCACCATTTTGGTGATCTGTTCTTTTAGTACTCATTTAGGAGACCATCATAAAGCCTTCCCTCAGGTCTCTAACTTCTGCTTATATAACCTGCATTCAGCAATAATTTTATAGTGCTATGATCTTTAAGGATGCTTTTTAAAAGCTTATGTATCATTAATCTCTGCCCAATAGCATGGCTGACTATTAAAAAATTCCATGCTACTTTGAGAAAGATTTCTGTCATTCTATCTTCACATTTGGAAGCCACCATCAGTCTTCTTTCTCTGTCTTCTCCAACATTCCCTTTATTTTTGGGGTTTTCTTTTCTTTTCCTCATTCCATTAAGTTTGTCAAGCTAAGAAAGAGGAACATTAACATTTTCTAAAGTAACTGTGTCATCTTCTGTTTGAATTTCAGTTATCTTTCCCTTTATGCATCTGGATACCATGACATTTGGCACATATGCTTTTTAGTGATGATATTCTTTTATCATGTATCATTCTTTCACACATAATGCAACTTCCCAGATTATCTCATAGATTTTGAGTTTTGATCATCTAATAGGATGTTCATAATTCCTGCTCTTTCAGAGTTTATCATTAATTAGTGCATTTCATTTCCTGAGTTTCATTTCCATACAAGTTTTTTTAAAAGCATACTTATTTTCTATGATCCTTCCTTTATCTCTGCACATTCTGTTGACCAATATTAAGGTCAGTTATTTTGGTTTGCATAGAATGCAGGTGTTCTTTCAATAAACTCATCTTTGTTTTCTCTTCTCCTAGATTTTCTTTCACTTCTGTATTGTTCAATTAGAAATATTCTCTTTTTTTCTGAGTCTTACTACTTTGGAGAGATCTTTAGAATCCTTTATTCTAAGTTTACTAGTCTAGTATTTTTCTTCTCTCCATATTTTTGCCTTTAGATATCTGATATCAGACTAATTTCCAGCCTAACAGCTTCTTTTAAAATATGTATTTCTTTATAACATTTTCCGTCATTTCTTGATATTGTTCCTCAATCACTGTGTCACCCAATAGAATTCTCTATTACATTATGTGTGTGTGTGTGTCTGTGTGTGTGTGTTTTCACTTTCCTCCAAAGTGCAATGCTCATTCTTTTTGTTAGGTCCATTGAAAAATATTCATACTGTGATGTCTTAATGTTTGTTTTTATGCTGAAATCTCAGCTTTTAATCAATCTTTTTTCACTTGGAACCTTTGCCTTTCAGATATTCTTTATTTCCCCTTCCTGTACACAGCAGTTAGTCTCTATCTCTCAGTCTAATTGTTTGGGTCCTCTTCCTTTCACTGCTGTGGCACACACCTTTCCTCCTAAATTGGAGAATACTTCCTTTAATTAAGGCTCATGTCTGTGGGGGGAGGGGAGGGAAGTAAGATGGATTCCTGGCCAGTGTGAACTCTGTATGGAAAAGGACCAACTGCAATTCTTTTCCTTATCCTCTTTCACTTTGTCATGTAAGGCCCTTCCTCTCTAGACTTCCATGATGACATGTACACCCTCCTTGGGTGCACTCACAGATAATTTTACTCCCTTTCTTTTAAATGCTCTGACAAGATCAATGTTTTTCATCTCTCATTAGGTATATGGAGGGTGGGGTTCAGAATGAGTCATTGCTATGGGGGTCCCATGAAGGAGTCCACACAACCACACTCAGAAAGACTATCTTATGAAGGTGTTTGCACTGCCCAAGCCTAGCATATTCAATGGATTGGGGAAATAAAGGAGTAAATGAAATTCTAGGTATTAAAGTTCTCCCAGATTATACTGTAAGTCTTTTAGCCTCTGTGGTGTTTCTGTCTTCTTCTTTCATTTATTCACCTTTAATTACTCTAGTGCTGGCATATTCCCTGCTCTGGAGAGTGTTTCACTGGGGGCTTTGGCTGGAAACCATCACTCTGTTATCTTGTCAGTTCCAAGATCTGGACCTTTTGGAAACTCTAGTCAATTGGTTGTTTATGTTTCTAGTGGGTTGAAGATTTTTTGTCTGCATTTTCCTTTCATTCCTCCTGTTTTTCTTTCCAAGGCCAAACTGAACAAGGCTATTCCCTCTTCCACACAAGGACCTTTGGATATTGCAAGGCAGCTCAAATGTTCCCATTCCTGTGAGTCAAATCATTTCCAGATTAAAACATTCCTTGGCATTTCAGTTGATTATCTCATTATATCCAACCAGTCCATAAGCATTTCTCTAGCATGATTTCCTATCTCCTCATTACCCTTGGTGACCTACTGCTGGACATTCTCCACCTTATCAGTGGTCGTCCTAAACACAGCATCTATGTTGATAAAAATGAGGAATTTCCTGAATTAAAAACTGTGAAAAAAAAAGAACAGAATGTCATCTTGGACTTCTATTCAATCACGATTCTATCTATCCCAGTATCAAATTCATTCTCCAGAAAATCTTTCCCAATCTCTCTCAATTCTCATGCCTTCCTTTTGTGAATTATTTCCTATTCTCCCAGAGTCTGGAGCTTCTTATTCTTATTCAATTTTTCACATGTTGTCTTCACTATGAGACTGTGAGTTCCTCCAGGAAAGTGATTGATTATTGACTTTCTTTGTATCCTAACCACTCAGCACAATACGTGGAACACAGTAGGTGCTTGATAAATACTTATTCGTTGACTGACTATTACTTGCCAGGTTGGCTTAGAAGCTATGAACACAAAGTTAAATGTGAAATGGCCCAGATTTCAGAATCTGCCACTTAATTGTTTTTAAGTTATGGGAAATTAAATATTTCCAAAGAAAATCACAAGCCATTTGGTAGCTCAGGACAGGCTTTCTGTAGGAGGTGGTGCTGGAGCTGAGGATAGATGGAAGCTAGGGATCCCATAAGATGGAGGTGACGAAGGAAGGAATTCTGGGTGTGGGAAACAGTCTGTGCAAAAGTACAGAAAAGGGAGATTGAGGATCACATATGGGGAAAAAAACAGTGGGATATTTTGTTTAGGATGTCAAGGAGGAAGACAACATGTACAATATATTCCTAGAATGAGAGAGTAAAGAGTTTGAAAGAGAAATAGAGGAAGGTTTAGGTCATCCTAAAGTCTACACTGAATACCTGGAGCTTGTGAGTCAGAATTACATCATCTGGGCTTCAGAAAGATGGATTTGACAGTAGAGATGGGGCAAAGAGATGGGGCTAGAGGTAAGGAAGAACAGAGAGCAATTGGAGGCTACTACTATAGTGCCCTCAAGAAATTAACAAAGGCCAAATTAGAGGGGAGGCCAAGTGAATGGAGAAAATGCCCCAGGTGCCAAGGGGTACTCCCTACCAAGAATGGACAAGATTGGGCAACCGGTAGGAGATGGGGACGATGTAGAAGAAAGACTGCTAGTGTCACTGAGGATGTGACCTTGAGTGCTTGGAAGGACAGAAACAAGGGAGCTCAGAAAAGGAGGCAACCTCTCTTAGGCAACAATGGGCCTGGGGTTGTTTCCATTGCTAAAGAGAACCCACAGGGTTAGGAAGCACTTCTCTTACCCTTTGAACTGTTTGGTATGATGAAGATATCCAATTTCCATTGTGTTAAGCCTCAGAAAGAATCCATGGGCTCTCCAAGGTCATGGGCCAGAAGCCTGCTAGGTGTCAGAAAGAACCCAAAGGCCAATTTGTTCAGGACTCACATTCCAAACCCAGATTCATTTCCTCTCCAGTTGTTTTCATTTCAACGTAGCCAGCAGTATTTCTGCTTGCTAATGGGCTTTCTATATGTGTTTCCATGGATAGTTCCCTGGCTTATTTTAGCCCTTAATAGCCTTCCCTGAGGACCCTCACATCTTTTCAGTTGACCTTAGCTCCCTCAGCCTTTAGGGAGAGGTTGTTTCTTGACCCAACCTGTCTCCCACCCCATTGGGAAAATCACTTCCCTTTGCCTCCCACAGACCAAGACATAGGAAATTTTGAAATCTTCCACCTGAATCGTGATCTTACCAGGAACAACACTGAAGTACCAGCCTGTCTGTGACATCTCTTATAGTTGGAGGTCTAGGATCTGAGGAGTCTACAACAATGGGCCACTTCTTCATGCCCCTGGCTTCTTCATCAGGGTCTCAGCTTCTCTCTCCACAAGAGACAGAAATCGGTAAAGCTGAAGATTCTCCCCAGTCCCGCCTCTCCAGCATCCACCAAGTTTGGTTTGTGGTGAAGTTCTCCAATGTTTCACTGTCTCTTTTAGCATGCCTATTTTCCATACATTAGAAATTCAGCTCCTGAGGTTGGAAATTAAGCCTCCTTCACGTGGGATGTGCAGATCTGTGCACACTGGGGGGCCTTTCCTAATTGCAGAATAATCAGTTATCATCAATCAAATGTGGAACCTCCTCCCGCCCTTTACACATCTCATGAGAATCCTGCTATGGTCGATAAAAACACTGCTAACTTACTTTGATGTTATTAAAAACCCTCTTTTTAAAAATGGGTTATTGCTGATAATGAGTACATAATTTAATAAGGAGAACAAAACCATCCCAGCCTCTGGAAATGCCCAGCTCTGGTCCACAGCAGGGTAAGAGATCAGTTGGCTATGTCAGCAGAAAGCCCAGGGTCCAGGGGCTCTTGATCAGTAAGACGGCACAAAGGCTGCCTCACGGCCACAGGGTTATCAAGATAAGAGAGAAAGGAGTTAGTCAGGCCACCCATCAGCCACTTGGGCACTAGGCATTTCTTAAGCTCCTACTATGTGCTGTGTTGAAGATGTAAAGAAACAAGAGTAAAAACCAAACAGATTTTGCCTTCATGGAGCTGCCATTTACATGGGAGAGACAACATGCAGATTGAGAGTGACGGGACATGATCTCTGATGGGAGGAGCCTGTAGGGGGAGAGGGGGGAAATGGTCTACTATAGAAAATGGGGATGGAGCTGTGTCCTAAAGGAAGCCAGTGAAGCCAGGAGGCAGATGGGGAAAGGAGAACATTCCAGGTGTGGAGGAAGAGCTTAGAAGGCCAGGGTTACTCAATGGGAGAGTGTGTGGAAAGGAGAAAATGAACGTGGAAACATAGAAAGGCATTGGGCTGGGAAGAGCTACAAATGCTAATCAGGATTTTATACTTAATCCTGCAGTTAACAGGGAGCCACAGAAGCTTATTATGTGTGGGGGTGGAGCGGTGGAGTGATCAGGCCTGTACTTTAAAAACTGACTTCGACAATTGATTGGAGGGTGGGTTGGTGTAGGCAGATCCTTAAAGCAGGCAGAGCCCACCCGGGCTAGTTGAGTAATGCAAGTGTGACACCATGAAGGCCTGGATCAGGGGAGTGGGGAGGGCAGTACCAGAGGAGAGGAGATGCAGCCAAAGATGTCAGGAAGGAAGAAAGGATGTGATTAGACCATCGTTTGATTCTGTGAGAAGCAGAGAAAAGGGGAAGGAATTAGAGGCTTCAGGTTTGCTGATTTAGGTCCCACTATTAACGGAGACAGGAGAGGGAATATGGGGCATTCCTTGGATGCTTGTAAGCAAACCTCAGAGAAAACTCATTAAGAATGAAAAGGGGCCTTGGGGCCACTAAGTGGGGCAGTGAATAGAGCACCAGCCCTGGAGTCAGGAGGACCAGAGTTCAAATCTAACCTCAGACACTTAACATTTACTAGCCTTGTGACCTTGGGCAAGTCACTGAACACAAGTTGCCCTTCCTTCCCCCTCAAAAATAGATAGATAGATAGATAGATAGATGAATGTATGAACAAATGAATGAATGAAGTTTTTTAAAACAATGAGAAGGGAGTGAGAGCCCAAAGCCTGGATTTCTGATCCCAGTTTTCATCACATCCTAGGTGTAGATTCTTCTCCCCATTTGAAACATCCAGTTTCTTACCTTTAGCTGCCTCTTCCCTTTACCTGAAGATGCCCTGACCCCAGTCCAGTGCTGCCAACAGCTATTAATGTGTGATCCTCTTGTTCCTGCCCCTTAGATCCTATTTTCTCGGTCCACATGGGACTCTCCCAAGCAGCCCCCCAGCAGGACACCCAGAGTCTCACCAGCTGGGCTTACATGGTTCTCCCCCATTAGCTCTCTCTCTGTGACACATTCATGGATCATGTCTCCTGATGAGTGGACATTTGTTGTGGTTTGGTTTGGTTTGTGCCCTTGGGGACATCTGAATAGATGGCATAGGCTATTTTCCCCCTGATGGTCCGTGATTTCTACCCTAAATGAAATATTTGTCACCTAGTTGGACTCTCAGAAGAACCCTGACCAAGCCCACTTAGACAAGCAAAAGCCCCAGAATGTCACCCTCAGGCTCCGTGCTGAGTGTTCCAGGACCTGCCTCTCTTAGATAGGAACACTCCCGGGACGGCAGCCACAACGTCCTCACTGCTTAGTTTCTAAGTCACTTGCACCTTGTTTATTGTAGACCTCTTCCTTCTAAACATCTTTGGTTATTTTCCTTTATGTTTTCATCAGACTTGACTAAGCAAAAGGAGAGATACTTCCTTAATTACTCTTCTTCTGCCATTTTTACATAAACCTGTTCTTTGAACATGGGGCTTGGGCAATGGACGGTCAGAAATCTCTGCATTCTCAAGCCTTCCCCATTTGTCCCATGCATCTGAGCATAAAAAAAAAAACTTCAAGATTTTCCCAAAGTCTCATTTTACCCTTCAGAGCTGTGCCTCTAGGCTGGGATGAGCCACCAATGTGCCCTTAGTTACATGACCAATACCAGGAGACATCTCCATTTTCTAAGGGAGAGGGAAGCTAATGTAGCACGCCTGGAATTTATGTAGGCAGGTGGAGGAACGATGTTGTCTCTTCAGATTCAAGAAAGGAAAGATCATGAATCCTAAGGGTTATTCTGCACCAGCCAGGCTGTTCCCTGTGCAAGAATAGGCACTTCCTTGGAAAAGAAAGATGAATCTTCCAGCTTTCTTCCATTTTTGACCTAACCTTTCAGAAATTGGCAACTATTTCTAACCTGCACAGTCAAGTTCTAGGTTTCCATTCAACTACATGTATGTCTAGAACTGAACACCAGGTGGGATGTCAGGAGCTCGATTTCATTTCTGGGATAGAATGTGCTCTCCCCCATCTCAACAATGTTCTTTTTCTCAGCTACAAGAAGAATAATAGATGGCGCTGCGGCTAGAGATCTGGGTCTTAAATTCAATAATACCTGGGTTCACATCTGCCCTTAGAAAACTTACTAGCTGGGTGACCCTGAATAAATCACTTAGTGTGTTTGCCTCAGTTTCCTCATCTGTAAAATAGGAATAATAATAGAAGCTACATCCCAGGGCCCTTGGCCCGTGCTTGGCCCACAGTAAGCCCTGTACATGCTATAGTAATGATGATGATACACTAATAGTGACAGAGCTGGGGGCAGTGAGGGAGCAGGACCCCCGGGGTATCTCCCCGCAATGAGCGCTTACCTAAGATTTGTCTTATTACTAAGTTGAAATATTGGTTCAGGCAGACAGCTAAGTTTCGTTGATCTTCTTCCTATATGAGTACACCAACGGGCCCCAAGATCCCACCCTTCCCACATGTCTGCCATGTTGGTGGCTACATGGCTCGCTGACTCCAGCACACCTCATAGAGTAAGGCTTTCTCTGGGCCAGGAGACACAAGGGCAGAGGGAACCAAACCACTGGACTGGATTAGAAGTACTTCTTTACTTCAGTGCATTATGTACCAGATTCTTGGGACTTCTTAAGCTCTCCCTGACCTCGTACAAACCACACAGGAGAGGAAGGAACCTTGGGAAGGTATGCTTAGCCAGCTGTGAAGAATTCAAAGACAAGCTGCAAATGGAGAGGGCACGATATACTTGGCTGACTCCCTGTAGCTCTTTAAATATTTAAATATTTAATCAATGGCTCATCCACGCTTGATGTGCAAAGTTTTGTCCAGGGATGTCCTGCATTATCACCCGCAGAGACCTTCCAGAATGGTGTGAATCAGTGGCTTCATGTTAGCTCAGTTTTTTTTCAATAACCTGAAATGGAGCCCTCCAAGGTCAGTATTAGGAGAGAGAGAGAGACACAGAGAGAGAGAGAGAGAGACAGACAGACAGACAGACAGACAGACAGACAGAGACAGAGACAGAGAGAGACAGAGAGACAGACAGAGAGACAGACAGAGACAGAGACAGAGACAGACAGAGAGACAGAGACAGAGAGACAGAGACAGAGGAGACAGATGAGTCTGGTAATAGCTCTGACTGAGCTGCTCCTGAATGACTATATGACCTTGGAAATATCCTTCTGCTGCCCTGGGATTCAGATCCTTTCACAGTTAAAAGACTGTCTGTACATTTCTCTGCGTGTTTGTATATATCTGTATTGTATGATTGTGTATTTTTGTGCAACTATATGTCTGTACACATGTATGTACCTGTGTATACGTGTCTGTGCATTCACATGTATGTGTGTAACTGTGTTTGTAAGTGTGTCTGTGTGTAGCTCTGTGTGCCTACATGTGTGCAGAAGTAAGGTGAAGCAGATAATCTCTATGGTAATAGCACTTGGAATTTAAGTTTCACAGAACACTGTGCGATAGTCACTGGGTATTTTCACTTCCATTTTGCAGATGACAAAACTGAGTCTCAGGAAGGTTAGGTCCCAAAACTAGTAAGTGTAGAAACTGGATTTGAACCTAGGTCTCTCTAGAGGGGAAAAGGGTCTTTCCCAAAGTCACACAGCAAGTGACTGTCAGAGTGAACCCAGATTCCATTGCTCCAAATCCAGCAGTCTAGCCGCTACATATGCTGCCCAGATATCTTGCAGATAGATGATTTCCGTAAAGCTCAGGTCCAACCATGTTATCCCCTTACTCAAGATATTCCATTGGTTCCCTATTGCTTCCAGGATCAAACATAAAATGCTGTTTGGCATTAAGATCCCTTCATAATCAGCTCTTGCCTACCTTGCCAGTGTCCTCACACCTTAGTCCATACTCTTTGATTTAGTGACACTGGCCTCTGTGTCTTGGCTGTTCAGTCAAGATGCTCCATGTCTCAGCTCTGGGCACTTTCTCTGGCTGGACTCCATCCCTGGAATGCTGTCCTGCTTTGGTTGCCCAGTCACCTCCCTGACTTCCCTTAGGTCGCAACTTCTACTGGAAACCTTCCTGATTTCAGTACCTCCCATTTGTTTATCATTTCCTATTTATCCTGGATAGTTTGTCAATATTTGTTTGCTTGTCATCTCTCCCAATAGAATGTAAGCTGCTTGAGGGAAAGAGCTGTCTTTGTCTGTTTTTGTATCCTTGGTGCTTGGCATAGTGTCTAGGACATAGCACATATTTAATGTTGATTGTTAGTTGAACCTCCCAGCCTCCTTCCCAAGCAAGTGTTGATATCATCCTCAAGCCTTTCAATAGCCTGTCAATGAATCAAAGGACACAGGCCTTTCCAATGTTCCCAATGGCAGGAGAATAGCATGCCCACAGAAAAAGGACACCAAATACCCAAACTCTGTCACTGTGACAGGAGCACACCTGAGCCTCTGTGGAAGCAGCAGGAGGTTGGGGGCTGGCCCTGTTCATTCTTGACCTCTGTCTCATTTTCATCTAGTCAGGGTTGAGATGGGATCTACCAAAAACTCTACCTGTCTCTCAGATGGGCACATGTCCATTTGGAAAATTTATTTGGCCTTCTGGAAAAAACTGTATGGCCTTCACTTTGTTTTCAGTGAGTAGAGTCAGCAGGGCAGAGCAGCAAATTCAAATCTCTCAGAGGAAATCAATGGGAAAAATGTGTTTTCTCACTGGTTTTGAAAAAACTGAAACAAGCTACATTCTAGTTTGCTCACATGCCTACAAGAGAAGTGCTGAGTGAGAAGGGGCACCTGACTCCTCTGCACAGATTTCAGTCAACATCTCTTTTCCCCAAGAGACAAGGCAGTTTTATGATATGAAGAGCAACCCCATGGCCAATGAGCTCAGTAGTCTGGTGATACTGTCTGGGGATCAAGCCCTTTGTCAATCATCATCATATACTCTGAAGGCCTGTGAGTGTAGAACACGGCTGCTCATTCTTTCCCATGCCAAATGGCCATGATCTACACACTAAGAAGTAGGATGTGTCACGTATCGATTAATACATCTGTTCTAAAATATCAGTGGCTACCTATTTCCTCAAGGACAAAAGGATATTTCTTTACCTCATGTGTTTAAAAAAATACATTGTTTTCTTAATTAGTCAATCAATTGTATCTCTCCTCTTTCTGTTCTCCTGCCCCCACCCAAAGCCACTTTTGTTGGAGGTGAGGCTCTGTAATAAATAAGTAAAGAAAAACGATGCCCACAGTGGTCATGTCCAGGCATGTGTGCCTCATTCTGCACATTGGCCAAACTTTTCTCTGTCAAGACGCATATAGCATTCTTTATCATTGCTCCCCTGGAATCATTGTTGATCCTTGCATATATCAGAGCTTGCAAGCCCTTCAAAAACATCCATTTCCACAATGTTAATGCTGTATTATAGATTGTTCCCCTGTTTTTGTTTCACTTCACTCTTTATCGGTTCAAACTGTCCAGGTTTTGATTCCTCCCAGGTTTCTCTGAGATGATCAATATCACTGTCTCTTATAGAATGATAGCCTTTTCTTACATATTAATACATACATAATACCATAACTTGTTTTACTTTCTAGTCATTTTCTCTATGAAAAGAACTGCTTTGATTACTTTTGTACTTACAGACCTTTTCCCTCTTTCTTTGCTCTCCTTAGTGTCTAGACCTACTAATAGTATTTCTGGTCAAAGAGTTTGCAGTTCAGTAACTATTTAAAAACACACTTCCAAATTATTTTCCATAATGGCTTGACCAGTTCTCAGATCTTCTGACAATGCATCAATGTGCTTGTGGTTTTTTTTGTTCTAACAGCTCCTTCAACATTCAACATTGTCCATTTTGTGAAATCGGCTTTGTCAATTTGATGAGTGAGAGGTGGAAACTAAGAGTTGATTTGTTTTGAATTTATCTAATTATTAGTGATTGGAGACCATTTGATAAGGTGATAGATAGCTTGGGATGCTTCCATTAAACTGTTCATATCCCTTGACCATTTATCAATTAGAGAGTAACGCTAAAAAATGAATCAGAGAGAGGATTCTGGGAAGATGGTGGAGTAGGTCAGAAAATTCCAAGCTCTTAAGATTTTCCCCCACAGAAAAGATAAAATAGTATATCAGGTGAGCGTAAAATAGTAAAATAAATAAATAAGAGTAAGGGAAGAACAGAAATTCTCCTGCCCTGACTGAAGAAGATCTGAAGAAAAATCCCAGGATTAGGTTTAGTCCCTGTGAAGAGTAAACACCTCCAGGGTAGGGTCTGCTTAAAAAACAAGCAGCTAGCCCTGGGGTTAGTTGGGTTGAGAGGCTGCCTCTGACCCAGCCACAGGAATTTTTACTCCTGGGACAGTGAAAGGAGTTGTGCATCTGAGCTAGAGAAGATTAAGGGGACCTCTGCTAACAAGAAATGCCAGGCCCAACTGTGCTACAGAGACACAACTGGGGAGCAGGGGATGTGATGCTGCTGGCTGTGGGCACTTACAGGAGGCTAGAGGTCTTGGTTTAGGTTCTAAGCAAGAGGAGAGAACTAAAGGAGGATCTGAAGCCATCCTCCATCCCCCATCCCCCAGGACCACAGGTGAATAAAAAGCTAAGTTACTACAAATTTAAAAAAAAATGCACAGGCAAAGGAGAAAGAATTCAACTATGGAGAATTATTATGGGAATATAGAATATGAGGGATCATTTTCAAAGGATGATACTGAAACTCCTTTCTAGGGTAATGTCAAATGGTCACCTGCCCCCCCAAAAATTCATAGAGCTTAAAAAAGACTTCGAAAATCAAATGACAGGTGTGGCACAGTGAATAGAGCACTGGCCCTGAAGTCAGTAGGACCTGAATTCAAATCCAGCTGCAGACACTTAACACTTACTAGCTGTGTGATCTTGGGCAAGTCACTTAACCCCAATTTCCCTACCGAAAAAAGTAAAAAAAATCCAAATCAAATGACAGAGAGATTGAGGAAAAACTAAGAAAAAACAATACAAAACCAAAAAAAATACCTACCATGCAAGAAAAACAAGAAGATTCTGAAAAGAAGCCAGTCAATTCGAAAAGGAGATGCAAAATTTAAAGGAAGAAAATGACTGTTTGAAAATCAGAATTGGGAAAGGGGAAGCCAACAGAACTTTGACACATCAAGAAATAATAACAAAAAAACAAAGCACAAATGATGAAAAATATCAGAGAATATGAAACATCTTATAAGAAAAACAAATGATCTGGAGAACACAAGAATAATCAGGCTACCTAAAAGCTATGGTAAAAAAAATATTGATACACATTGAAACAATGCAAGAAATGGTTAAATAAAATTGTTCTGAAACATTAAAACAAGAGGGAAAAGTAGAAATAGAAAAAAAATCCATCGATCACTGCTTGAAAGAGATCCTACAAGGAAAACCCTCAGGAATATCATAGTCAAATTCTCAAATGCCGACTCAAGGATAAAATATTAAGAACAACAAGGGGGAGGGTAGTTAAATGTGGTGGTATTACAACTAGAATCACATAAGACCTAGCAGTGGTGATCCTAAAAGACCACAGATCTTGGAACACTGTATATAAAAGAATAAAAGAACTGTGGTTCTGGCCAAAACTATCATACCCAGAAAAACTAGGCATAGTTTTGGATGAAAAAGGGCATATAATGAGTTGTCAGAATTTCAGGACTTTGTTCAAAAAAAACTAAACTTAATAGAAGATTTGACATACAGGAGTCAAGAGGAATATAAGTACATGGCAAAGATTAATTTACAAGGGACTCAATAAGGATAGACTCTTTACCTTTTATGTATGTAAAACTTAAAACATATGGATGGACTTATTAGCAATTGGGTAGTTCCTAAGAAATATTGGGGGTAGATATGAGTATGATACAACTTTTAAAAAATAAGCCCATTTAGGAATATCTCAGAAGAACAATTGCAGCAGGAAGAACTAACACAGAGGAATTAGATGGGAGAGCAGAATTGTTAGTTCAGGAAATCTACTTTCATTGGAAATGGATTCAAGAGGGAACAATACACACATACATACGTGTGCATATACATATACATGTACATATACATATAGATACAGATGTATCAAAGTCTTATAAATTCATAAAGAAATGAAATATTTAGAAGAGGGAGGGGAAGAGATAAGGTAGGGATCTCTATAGGGGAGACTGAAAGAATAGGTTAAAGTGGGGTATAGAGGGGTATTTATATTAATGGGAATGGGAGGACAAGGGAATGATCTTGAGAGGGAAGAGTGAGGGAATAAGTCCTTGGAGGTATAGAACTGTTAGATTTATGGGAAAAGGAGGATAAGGGAGGGATCCTTGGAAGAGGAGGAGGTTAAGTAATGAAAGGACAAGATAGCAGGTAGAAGTATAGTAGAGGAGTCAAGAGGGATAGGAAATAAGAAATATGCACAAATGCAAAAAACGATCAGAAGTAGAATGTGTTAGGTGAAGTATAGGTCTATATATGTATGTATGTGTGTCTGTGTGTACGTATACGTATATAAATATATCCACACTTATTTGTGGCTTTGTGAAGGGGGTGGAAGGGAGAAAAGAACAAAGTAAAAAGTGGGCAAAAGAGGAAAACAAAAAAAAAATCTAAGAAATCAAAGGAAATATGGACAGTTTTCACCACAATACCTAGTATTATATTATTATTATTTATTAATAGCCTATATATTATTATATTGGCTTTATTGAAATGGAAATTTATTGCTATATATGTTTTTTGTCTTTTCATTATTGTTTAAGTTTTAGTAATAAAAAAGAAAAAATGGATCAGTTCTTTATCAATTTTGGAAATGCGACTTTCATTAAAAAAATGCTGCAAAGGTGCTTTTGCAGTCGACTCTTCCCCTTCTAATCTTAGCTGAATCAGATTTATTGTGAAAAAATTTTTAATTTTATAGAATTAAAATTGCTCCTTTTTATTTTCCGTGATCCTTTTTATCTGTTTTTGTCATACTTTATCCATACATCTTAAAGACTTAAAGACAATTTATTCTTTGTTCCTCTCATTTATTTGTGATATAACCTTTTATACTGAGATCATGTGTTCATTTGAAGAATATTTTGTTATTTGTTGTGAAGTGTTTGTCTAAATGTATTTCTGCCAGAATGCTTTCTATTTTTCTAAGCAGGGTTTTTTTAAATCAAATATTTAGCTTTATCCCCAACCAGCTAGGCCATTTGAGGTTATCAAACACTAGGCTACTTAGGCTTTTGTTAGCATGCTTTATATTTATTCTCTTCTGCTGAGAAACCTGTACTTTTTAACTGGTGCCAACTTATTCTAATAGTTACTCCCCCCCCCAGGCTTAACTTTATTTAATTTTAAAATTTTACATTTATTCATTCATTTATTCATTTATTTATTTATTTATTTATTTATTTGTTCATTTTTAGTTTTCAACATTCATTTTTACAAGATTTTGAGTAACAATTTTTCTCCCCATCTTTTCCCTACCCGCACCTCAAAATAGCAAGCCTACTGAATACCACTTCCCCCAATCTGTTCTCTCTTATATCCTCCCCCATAACCCCCCCCAACTTTCTAGTAGGGCAAGATGGATTTCTATACCACAGTGCCTGTATATCTTATTTTTATACTCATTTTTTCTTAAAACTTTAACTTCTGGATTTTTCCATTCTTCCCTTCTCACCCACCCCCACTGGGAAGATAATCAATTCAATATAGGTTGTACATGTGTAGTTACGCAAAACATTTCCATAGTAGGTATATGGTAAAAGACTATATTTCCCTCCATCCTATCCCACTCCTAATTATTCTATTGTCTTCTCTGACCCTGTTCCTTTTCAAAAGTGTGTGCTTCTAACTACCCTTTCCCCCAATCTTCCCTCCCTTCTATCATCCCCTGTCTTATCCTCTTCTCCCCTATTTTCTTGTAGGGTAAGATACCCAATTGACTGTGTATGTTGTTCCCTCCTTGAGCCAAATTCAATGAGAGTAAGGTTGTCCAATTCCTTTTTACCTACCTGCTCTTTCCCTCCATTATAATAGTGTTCTCTTGCCTCATTTATATGAGATAATTTACCCTAATCTATCTCTCCCTTTCTCCTTGTCCCAATATATTCCTCTCTCATCTCTTAATTTTATTTTTTAGATATCACCCCATTATATTCAACTCATCCTGTGCCCTCTATCTATATATTCATGTACATACATAAGAACACCATCACATATATATTTATACACACCTACACCCTCCTATACATACATATATATTCATGTATACATATACATATATGTATATGTAGATATACATATATGTGTATACACACATACATATAAATGTATATAAATATATATGCATACATAAATAAATATGAGTGTGTGTGTGTGTGTGTATTCCCTTCAACTGTCCTCATAGTGAGAAAAGTCTTGTGAGTTACAATTATCATTTTTCCATGGAGGAGTATAAAGAGTTCAACTTTAATAAGTTCCTTGTGATATCTTTTCCCTGTTTACCTTCTCATATTTCTCTTGCTTCTTGTATTTGAAAGTCAAATTTTCTCTTCAGCTCTGTTCTTTTTTATCAAGAATGCTTACAAATCCTCTATTTCATTGAATGACCATATTTTCCCCTGAAGCGTCATACTCAGTTTTGCTGGGTAGGAGATTCTTGGTCTTAAACCTAACTCCTTTAACCTCTGGAAAATCATATTCAAAGCCCGTTAATCCTTTAATGTAGAAGCTGCTAGGTCTTGTGTCATCTTTATTGTGTTTCCACAATACTCAAATTGTTTCTTCCTGATATCCTTGATCTGGGAACTCTAGAATTTGGCTATAATATTCCTAGGAGTTTTCTTCTTGGGATCATTTTCAAGACGTGGATTCTTTTGATTTATATTTTGCCCTCTAGTTCTAGATTAACAAGGCAATTTTGTTTGAAAATTTCTTGAAAGATGGTGTGTAGGATCTTTTATTGATCATGGTTTTCAGGTAGTCCAATAATTTTTAAATTGTCTCTCCTGGGTCTATTTTCCAGGTCACTGGTTTTTCTAATGGGATATTTCACATTGACTTCTATTTGTTCAGTTGATTGAATCTGTTTAATAGTATCTTGATTTCTCATAAAGTGATGAACTTCCATTTGGTACAGTCTAATTTTGAAGGAATTACTCTTCAATGTGCTTTTGAAATTCCTTTTCCATCTGGAAAATTTGGCTTTTTAAGGCATGCTTCTCCTCATTGGCTTTTTGGGCATCTTTTGCCATTTGAGTTAACCTATTTTTAAGGTGTTATTTTCTTCAGTCAGGTTGCTGACTCTTTTTTTCATGATTTTCTTGCATCATTCTCATTTCTCTTCCCAGTTTTTCCTCCACTTCTCTTACTTGGTGTAATGCTAATGGAATTTGAAGATCCTCCTTTATTGGTTGGATATTCTGGTTGAGTGTTGAATTCCACTCAAGAAGTATGGACTTCTTGACATGAAGAGAGAGGACTGGACTGGGAGAAGCAGGTGCCATGGATTTAGAGACAAGGTTCAAGCAGAGATAGGGGAAAGAAAGCTTTTAGGGATCAGCATCATTGAGGCAGAGAGAGAGGTGAATTTCTGGAAGCATGGCTGTGATGCCAGTATTTTGTGTGTCTGTTCTTTTTTCATGAAGTAATGTTTTTTATTTGTTTTATTGTTTACATCATTCATTTTCATTACATTTTTGAATTACAAATTTTCTCCTTGCCTCTTCTATATGGGATGATTAACCCCATTTTGTCTCTCCCTGTCTCCTCTCATT
>CM053595.1:324868566-324925101 GCA_028646575.1 Pseudocheirus occidentalis
TCTCTCTCTCTCTCTCTCTCTCTCTCTCTCTCTCTCTCTCTCTCTCTCTCTCTCTCTCTCTCTCTCTCTCTCCTGACTTCAGTCTCCATGAGTCTTCCTTCACTGAGGAGCCAAATCCAATTCTCTCCTCTCTCTCTAAAATTCTTCTGTATATACAGCACTTTCCTCCTGTCTCAACCAATAGCCTTCTTCCAAGTGAACAGGGGAATTCACACCTTCTTAACAATGGACAGAGTTCATATCTTCTATACTTAGCCCTAAGTTACAAGGTGCTGTTTAGACCTCAGTATCTGATAAAATGATTACTATTACAGGTGGGTGATGAGGGAAGGAGGGGAAGAATCTGGAATTCAAAGTTTTAAAATATAATGTTTCAAAAAATTATTGTTATTATTTTTATTGTTGTTGCTACATGTAACTGAGAAATAAATTATACAGTTCCTGGGATGAGGAGATCCATCTTGCCCTCCTTGAAAACTGGAAGGGGGATGTGGGAGGATATAGGAGAGAGAATATTGGGGGAGGGAGTATTCAGTGGGATTGCTGTTTTGGGGTGGTGGGTAGGGGACAGGTGGGGAGAAATTTTGCACCTCAAAATCTTGTGGGAATGAATGTTATAAACTAAAAATAAACATAAAATTTATTATTAAAAAATGAAGTCTAGATTTATATCTGACACACCTTCTTCCTCATTTCTTTATTATTTCCTTTGAGATATTTGAACTTTTGCTCTTCTAGATGCACTTTGCTCATTATTTTTTTTCTAGATGAACTTTGCTATTATTTTTTTCTAGTCCTGTAAAGTAATCATTTTGGTACTTTGATTGTTAGAGTACTGAATAAGTAAATTTTGGAGATGACATTGACATTTTGATCATAATGACAGATTAACTTTGAACAGCTATTGATTCTTCAATTACATACATCTGTCTTTATTTATACATAATGTGTTTTATGTTTGTATTCATCTTCTTTGTGTATGCTGTTAGATAATCTCCCAAGTGTGTTATACATGCTGTAGTTATTTTAAAAGGGATTTCAGTTTCTACCTTTTCCTGATTTGCCCCTAAAATTATTGTAGTGGGCTCTAATTTATCTGTATTGTATATGATGCTGACTCTTGGATTTAGAAGTAGGCTATTTAACATGCCAAAAAAGTCTATTTATTTCCATGTTTTCTAGTGTTTTAAAAAGATATTGATGCTGTATATTGTCAAAACTTTTTTCCCTATATCAATTAATATAATGATATGATTTTGTACTTGTTTTATGCATACTCCATTATGTTTATAGTTTCTATGATTTCTTATTTGACTCATCAATTCTTTAGGAATACATTAATGTCCATTTAATTTTTCATCCTTCATTCAATGATCTTTTATTGAATATAATATTTTATACCATTTTAGACTGTAAAAATGTTTGATAATACTACTCACTTTTACTCAAGTTTTTTTTAATGCCTTGATATGTAGTAATTTTTTATAATGGGGTCATACAACTGGAAAATAGTTATACTTTTTCTTTATTCAAATTTAATAATTCTCAGAGATCTATCATCTTTAAGTTTTATGACATTCTATTTAAGGTTTTTTAATTTTCATTTTAATGTTGTTTTAGTTTTGATTAACTCTTAAAGGCTTATATTTAAGTCCCCCACTAGTATTACTTTCCAGTGAATTTCTCCTTGTAACTTATTCATTATCTAAATACTATGTCATTGGTGCATCTATATGAAGTATTTATATTAATTTGTTGTCTATGGTGCTTTTCAGAAAAAGGTAGTTTCCTTGTCTACCTTACTGTAATTTTAATGGGATTTAAGATCTTCCCCACCCACTAATAGGCCTCATGTGGAGCCCTTTAAAGGAAGCTGGCTTAGGGGAGGCTTGCTTTTAGGAAGACTTTTACACCTTTTGTTTATTTCTGATTAGGGCCTGAGTCAAGAGGGTTGTGATGCTGTCTGGCTCTGAGAAGTGTATATATACTCTTAGTTCGTATTTTGCTTTGGGGTCTTGTTTATGAGAAGAATCTTGTGATTCTCTGATTGAGAGTCTGATTGGCCACATGTTCAGAGTTCCTTAACTAGTCAAACATAAAGGCTCTCTTGATCCAGGAATGTATGTAAACTGTAAAGCAGTGGTTCTCAACCTTCCTAATGCCGTGACCCTTTAATACTCATATGTGGGTGTATCTGCATGTAGGTGGACCTGCCTCGAGACAGATAGAGGAGCAATGTCTCGGTTCCTAAGACCATTGGAAATGTGTTTTCCAGTGGTCTTAGGCAACCCCTGTGAAAGGGTTGTTTGACCTCCACAGGGGTTGTGACCCACAGGTTGAGAGCCATTGCTGTAAAGCAATATTGCTTTGATTCAGGCAGTCAGAGTCCTGTCTGTTGGTCTTTATTTCTCTGCTTGTATTTTCTCTATATTTTCTCTGTTTATATCTTCTCTGAAGTTCAGTGTGCTGACATTTCCCCTGAACTGCTGAATGCAATTTAAAAGATTATTGGGTGGTTAGATGGCACAGTGAATAGAGTGAATAGGCCCTGGATTCAGGAGGACCTCAGTTCAAATCCAGCCTGAGACACTCAACACTTACTAACAATGTGACCTTAGGCAAGCCACTTAACCCCAATTACCCTGCCTTACCCCTCCAAAAAAGCAAAACAAAAAGAGATTGTTGACCCCTTAAACAACTGTCTTTCCTAGTAAAGCAGATCTAAGAACCTGTGCTAACAGCCATCCTGGGCATGCCATATGGCTGAGCTACACTTTTTTATCTAAGTCTATTTTTTTTCCTTTTCTCTAATCTGAGATCATCTTTACTATCCCTGGTTTTATGTGTTCAGCTGAAGCATAATCAATATATTGCAGTTTCTTCCTTATTTTAACTTTGTGTCTTTGTTTTAAATATGCTTATTGTAAATAACATACTGTCAAATTCTTCTTCCTAATCCACTCACTCTTCTATCTTCTTCCATTTTGTGGGTGAATTCATGCCATTTATAACAACAGTTAGGATAATTAATTATGTTTCCTGCATCCTCTTTTTTATTATTTTCCCCCCAATGAAACAATATATTAAATAAATATTTGTTAAGCACTTATTGTGTGCCAGGCATTGTGCTAAGCACAGTTTTGCCCCTCTTTATCATAAGACCTTATCTTTTAATTCCGTGTAAACCACTCTTTATGATACCCCTTCTGAATTTAATATTTGTTTTGTTGATCACTAATTTTCCTTTGATCTACCTTCCCTCTTACTCCCTCATTCTTTTTTTCCTTGCTGAGTTTAATGTATTTCTATACCATAGTCTATGTGTATCATGTTTGTTCTACCCTCTTGACAAGTTTGGATGAAAATGAGGTTCAAGTTTTGACTGCTTCTCTCATGCCTTTCCTGTTTGTATAGACTTGTAATTCTGCATATTATTTCATTATATAATTTCTATTCACCTTCTATGCAGAGTATCCTTTCCCTCTTCCTCTTCCTTTCTTTGAAGATTACAAAAAAAATTAAAATAACCCGCAAGTCCTCTGCCTTATTTTACCTTCTCTATTACCTTTGATGAGACTAGGGTTCTGAAGGGACACTTATAATGACCTCTACTTTTGAATATAAACATTTAATCCTTATAAAGTTTCTTTTGTAAAATGTTACAATCATTATTTGTTTTGTTTTATCCATTTATTTCAATTTATGCAATAAAACAAACATTTTTCTAACATATTATAATAAAAAAGATGATTGCATATGAAACTGGAAAAGTGCAATGTATAACTTGCTACTCCTTTTAAATATGCAACAAAGTTATTATGTACATTTCTTTTTTTCTGTTTTTCCCTTCCCCTCACCCTAGAGATAGTCACCATTAGACACAAAAAGGTATGTGTGTGTGTCTGTGTGTGCCTGTGTCTGTCTGTATCAAATTGTTCTATACATCTATTTATCAGTCTTTGGATGCAGATAGTGTCTTTTTTCATATGTCCCTTATAGTTAATTTGGGTATTCATAATGGTCAAAATGACTTATTCATTCAAAGTCATTGTTAAAACAATATTACTGTCACTGTATACATTGTTCTCTTGGGTCTGTTAACCTCACTCTTCATTATTTCATACTAACCTGTCAGTGTTTTTTTTCTAAGATCATTGTGAGCTCATCATTTCTAACAGCACAGTAGTATTACATCACAATCATACACAACAACTTGTTCAGTCATTCACCAGTCGATGGACATCCCTGAAATTTCCATTCCTTTGACATCACAAAGAGAGTAGTTATAAACATTTTAGATCATATAGGCTCTTTTCCTTTTTCCTAATCATCTTTGGAAACAGACTTAGTAGTGATATTGTGGAAGTCCTTGGGCATAAATCCAGATTACTCTCCAAAACTGTTGACTCATTTCACAATTCCACCAACAATTAGTAAGTGTACCAATTACTCCAAACTCCCTCCAGCATTTGTCACCCCAACCAATCATTCTATCCAATCTGGTAGGTATAAAATGATAACTCAAGGTGGTTTTAATCTGCATTTTTCTAATCAATAATGATTTAAAGCATTTTATATGACTATAAATTGTTTTCATTTCTTCATTAGAAGACTGCCTGTTCATATTCCTTGACTGTCTATCAATTTGAGAATGATTTGCATCTTATAGATTTGACAAAGTTCTTTCTATATTGAGATGAGACCTTTATCTGAGAAACTGTATATAAAAATTTTCCCCCAATTTTCTGATTTCTTTTTGGTCTTGGTAAC
Source organism: Pseudocheirus occidentalis (assembly GCA_028646575.1). Taxonomy (NCBI): domain Eukaryota; kingdom Metazoa; phylum Chordata; class Mammalia; order Diprotodontia; family Pseudocheiridae; genus Pseudocheirus; species Pseudocheirus occidentalis. Next base: position 324,873,337 of record CM053595.1, read on the forward strand.
ATTTGTTTTATTTGTACAAAATTATCTTTAATTTAATATAATAAAAATTATCCACTTCATACCTCACTTTGTGTTCTCTCTTGTGTATTGCTCATCTGTCCATGAGTTTGATAAGTAATATGTTCAATGTTCTTGTTATTTTCTTATAATCTCTCTTTATATCTATGTCATGTATCCATTTTAACCCTATATAAGTAAATGGTAAAAAAAAAAGTTGGTCTGTGCCCAATTTCTTTCACACTGCTTTCCAGTTTTACATTTTATTTTTGCCAAATAATGAATTGTAACCCCAAATCTTAAGTCTTTATGCTAGTGAAATACAAGGTTAAGGTGGGAGGGGTGGTGTCAAGATGGCACCATAGAAGCAGGAAAACTCTGTGGCTCTCCCCATAACCACTTCACATACATATAAAATATGAGTCTAAACAAGTTTTAGAGCTCCAGAACCCACAAAGTGACAGAGAAACTAATCTCCTGCTGAAGGTAGCCCAGCAGGTGGACAGGAAGGGCTCATCACATCATGCTGGGAGTTGAGTCCAGCCCTGCATGAGCCATGGTTTTAGCCCCAGAGAAGCCAGGACCAGCTGTGGCTGGAGCATTTTGGAGACTGGATCACCAGCAGCTGTGGTGGTTTCCAGAATTATCAACCCATAAATGCTGAAGATAAAGTGAAAGGTCAACAGAACTTGGCTGAATTTGGGGACAGGGGCAAAGGAGTGAGTCCAGCCCTTTGCACACAGAGCCAAAAGTGACAGAAGCAGCCCTTGCAGCCACCTCCATGTGCTGCTTCAGAGCTTCTGGCCTTCAGATTGCAGGGGGGCCGAGTGACATTTTGGGGGCTAAGTGCTCTTGCCTTAACCTGCCTGGATCAGAATCATGGTCTTGGGTGGTGGTCCTGAGGTGTGTGAACAGTGAGCAAAAGCTGGTGGGGGCTGTAGAGATGGCAGCCTCCTGATAGCTCCAGCAGCTGTGAATACCCCAGTAATTCGGGACAAAGCTCTCCACTCCGGAATCAGAGTTCTACTGTGTCAAAGGGCTCAAAAATCAAGTTAATTGACTGGCAACATGAACAGGCAAAGGAAGCAAAACAAGGATAGCAATCTCACCTTAGTTTCCTTTGGGGGGGATAAAAAGGATCAAAGAATGGAACAGGAGGAAGACAACACAGTCAGAACTCCTGCACAAAAAGCTTCCAAGAAAAATATGAAGTGGTTACAGTCTATGGAGGACCTTAAGAAAGATTTTGAAAACCAAATAAAAAAAGTAGAGGAAAAACTGGGAAGAGAAATGAGAATGATGCAAGAAAATTATGAAAAAAGAGTCAACAACCTGACTGAAGAAAATAACACCTTAAAAAAATAGACAGTTAACTCAAATGGCAAAAGAGGCCCAAAAGGTCAATGAGGAGAAGAATTCCTTAAAAAGCAGAATTTGCCAGATGGAAAAAGAATTTTAAAAGCTTACTGAAGAGAATAATTCCTTCAGAATTAGATTGGAGCAAATGGAAGCTAATAACTTTATGAGAAATCAAGATACTACTAAACAGACCCAAATAAATGGCAAAATAGAAAGCAATGGGAAATATCTCATTAGAAAAACTACTGACCTGGAAAATAGATCTGGGAGAGACAAATTAAAAATTATTGCACTTTCTGAAAGCCATGATCAAAGAAATAACCTAGAAATCATCCTTCAAGAAATTCTCAAGGAAAATTGCCCTATTGTTTTAGAACCAGAGGGCAAAATAGAACTTGAAAGAATTCACTGATAACTTGAAAAAGATCCCCAAAAGAAAACTCCTAAGAATGTTATAGTCAGATTCTGGAGTTCCCAGATGAAGGAGAAAATATTACCAGCTTCCAAGAAGAAATAATTTGAATACTGTGGAAACACAATCAGGATAACACAGGATCTGGCAGTTTCTACATTGAGGGATTGAAGGGCCTGGAATATGATAGCCCAGAGATCAAACCAACTAGGTTTGATTAGGATTAAAACCAACAATCACCTACCCAGCAAAATTTAGTATAATGTTTCAAGAGAAAATATGGTCATTCAATGAGGTGGAGGACTTTCAAGCATTCTTGGTGAAAAAGCCAGAGCTGAATAAAAAGTTTGACATTCAAATACAAGAAGCATGAGAAGGTAAATAGGGAAAAGAAATCATAAGGAATTTATCAAAGTTGAACTGTTTACATACCTACATGGAAAAACAATAATTGTAACTTATGTAACTTTTCTCAGTATGAGGATAGTTGAAGGGAATATAAATGTGTGTGTATACATGTGTACATGTATACATGTGTACATGTCTATGTAGGAGAGTATATATGCATATGAATACATATGTGAGTGTTTGTATATATTTGTACAGGTATTCATAGACAGAGGGCACAGGATTAATTGAACAGGAAGGGATGATATTTAAAAGGGAAAAATGAGAGGTGGGAAAGGAATATAATGAGAGGAGATAGGGAGAGACAGAATGGGGTTAATTATCTCATATAGAAGAGGCAAAGGATAACTGTTACAATGGAGGGGAAGAACAGGAAGCCATAAGGGAATGGGTCAACCTACTCTCATTGTATTTGGCTTAAGGAGGGAATGACATAAACTCTAAATTGGGTGTCTTCCCTACAGGAGAGTAGGGGAGAAGGGGATGAGAGGGGATGATGAAGGGGAGGGCAGGGTGGGGGGGAGAGTTGTTAGAAGCACACACTTTTGTAAAGGGACAGGAACAAAGTAGAGAACAGAACAAGTGGGGGGTGGGATAGAATGGAGGGAAATATAGCTAATCTTTCACAATATGTTCATTTTGGAGATGTTCTGCATAACGACACCTATTTGGACTGTACTGAATTGCTTGTCTTTCCAGTGGGAGTGGGTGGTTGGGGAAGAAGGGGAAGAATCTAGAATTTAAAGTTTTAAAATAAAATGTTTAAAATATATAATCATAATAGTAATTATTATTGTTGTTATTATTATTGTTATTTACATGCAACTGGGAAATAAGATATACAGGCACTGGGTTAGGGAGATCCATCTTGCCCTACCAGAAAGTCAGAGGGATAATTGGGGAGGATATAGGAGAGAGCAGACTGGGGGTCACTGTTTTGGTGGGGTGGGTAGGGGAAAGACAGGTAGAAAATTTGTAACTCAAAATCTTGTGGAAATGAATGATGTAAACTAAAAATAAACAAACATTAATTAAAAATAAACAAATATAAGGTTACTATATTTATTTGCGGCTCTTAATTGTATGTGTACTCTGTTTCACTGATCTACCTTTTGATTTCTTAGACAGTGCCAGAGAGTTTTGGTAATTACTGCATTATGGTATTGTTAAAGATCTGATGGTTCTAAATATCCATCCTTCGCAATTTTATTAGCTGATTTAATATTCTTGATTTTTTGTTCTTTCAAATTGTTTTTGTTATTATTTTTTTCTAAGTCAATAAAATGTTTTTGGTAATTTCCTTGAGATGGTATTGAATATGTAAATTAGTTTGGGTAAAACTATATTTTTATTTTGTTAGCCTTGCCTACCCACAAAGAATTAATATTACTCCAGTTATTTAAATCTGATTTTATTTGTATATTTTTTTAAATTTTTATATAGTTCTTTGATTGCTTTTGGCAGATATTTGAGCAGTTCCCAGATATTTTACATTGCCTAGAGTTATTTTGAAGGGGATACCTTTTGCTATCTCTTCTTGCAGCATATTGGTTGTGATTTATGGAAATGTTGATGATTTATGTGAATTTACTTTATATACATGGAAATAGAAAATTCAATATAAAGTATCCAGAAGAAATATAAAGAAAATATTAAAAACTAATTATAAGGCATTTATTAAAGTCAAACTGTTTGCTTGGCATGTATGAAATGTACACATGTATGTATTTTAAAACTGCCATTACTAAGGTAGTTTTTAAAAAGGTATGGCACTGAATTGTGAATGATTCTGTGATTCTTAAAAAAATAGGCAGGAAAAGATAAAAAGGAACGATTAACTCATAAAGACAGAGGCAAACAGAAGAATTAATACAGAGGAAGTGGGAGGATTGGTGATGTTGGAAGCTTCCTCTCATCTGAGTTGAATAGGACACAACATGTACCTCTGCAAGGGTAGAGAAGTATTCTGAACTTGTAGAGAAGTGAAAAAAAACTGGGAATTAGGTGGAGAGGCTTTTAGAACGGTATATAAATTAAGATATAGGAGAGTGGGGGAGAAGATATGGGAGGGGCTTTTTGAGGGGTAAAATAAGGAATGGGATGCTAAGGTAAGAAGATAAAGTAACAAGGGGAGGGTAAAAAGGGACTGAGGGAAAATAGGAAAAAAACAGTGAATAAAACATGGAGGGAAATTCACAAATTTTAAGTATAACTTTGAATGTAAATGGGATGAACTAACATAAAATAGAGATGGATAGAACAAATTAAAAATCAGAATCCAACAATGTTATTTACAAAAACTCCTTTAAGTAGGAGAGATATACACAGTTAAAATGGAGGGCTGAAGTATAATTTATTATGCTTCAGTTGATGCAAAAAGGCAAGTATAATAATTATGATCGCAGACAAAGTTATGGTTAAAATAGATTTAATTAAAAGAGATAAACAGGCTACCTACATTTTGATAAAAGGGGCCATGGACAATGAAGCACTCTCACTACTGAACATACATTCACCAGATACTACAGTATCTAAACTTTTGAAAGAAAATGTAGGAATAGACAGCAGCACTACAGCAGTAAAATAATTTCTGACTGACTTGTATTCACATTTTTCTGTTTCTCTTGACTTCTGTGTTTGTATTTCAAAGTTGTCACTCAATGCTGCTTTTTCACCAGAAATATGTGGAAGTCTTCTGCTACATTGAAGGTTCATTTTCCCTCTGTCATATTATACAGTTTGCTGGATAACTTATTCTTGATTACAGACATACATTTTTTTTCTTTTGAAATAAAGTATTTTATGGATTCAGCTCCTTCATAATGGTACCTGCTAAGTTTTGTACAATTCTGGTTGTGGCTCTTTGGTATCTTCATCCTTTTTTTTCCTGAATGCTTGTTGCATTTTTTTTCTTTGTCCCAGAATCCAGAATTTTTGCTATAGTATTGCATGGAGTTTTCATCTCGGGATTTATTTCAGGATGTATTTGGTGGATTTTTTCTGTTTTTAATTTTTTCTTTTGTTCCAATGCATCAAGGGAATTTTCTTTCGTGATTTCCATTCAGTCTCTGTCTCTGTGTCTCTATCTGACTGTCTCTCTCTGTCTCTGTATTTTTGTCTTCTTTTTCTCTCCTTCTCTTTTTCTCCCTCTCCTAGTTCAATTATTTTTAAACTATTTCTCCTTGATCTGTTTTCCATGTCAGTTGTTTTTTATATGAGTATCCTTACTTTTTCTTCAGTCCCTGCCGAACCTTTTCAGTCATTTGAATCTTTTTTTCCTATTTTTAATATCCCTCATTGTCTTATGGAGTCATTGACTTCTGTTTAGTCCATTATAATTTTAATAGTATCTGTCATAAGTTTCTAAAACTCTTGGACTATATGGTAATTATTTTTCCAAGTCTTTCCTTTATAGCTTTCATAACTCTTCTAGTTCTTCATTGGACCTGATATCACTTTTGTCCAAGTCTTACCCTTTTTAGGAGAACATGACTCCTGAAATTCCTGGACTGGGTTATGTTTCATTTTGTATCCTCAGAAGATTATGGGGCAGTTAGATGAATCAATTGATAGAGGGCTGGGTCTGGCATCATGAAGATTCATCTTCATGAGTTCAAATCTGGTCTGAGACACATACCAGATGTGTGACCCTGGGCAAGTCACTTAACTCTTTTTTGCTTTGGTTTGTCATCTGTAAAATAAGCTGGAGAAGAAAATGGCAAACCACTTTGATATCTCTACCTAGAAACCCCCAAATGGGGTCATAAAGAGTTGGACATGACTGAAACAACTGAATAACAACAATATCCACAGAAGGGAAAGATGTTTTCTTTTTGTTGAATCGAATTAAAGAAAGAACTTTTATCCAATGCTTTTATGACTTGGGCTGTAAAGCATCTTTAGTTACTGTCACACGTAGGATAAATTAGAAACTCCCATGTTTGGCACTGAAAGTCCTTCCCTCTGTGTCTCTCTCCTACTTTTCCAATCTTCTCCACATCTCCTCTACAATCCAGTGACACTAGCAGCCTTGATGTCCCCTTCATTCGTATTCCATCTCTTTACTCTGAGCACTTTCATTGGCTGCTCCCCATGTATGGAATTCCCTCATTCCTCATCTCTGCTTCCTGACTCCCCTGTCTTCCTTCAAGTCTCATTTAACATCTCACCTCTTGTAAGAAGCATTTCCCAATTAATCCTAGTATTTATCCTCTGGTGATCATCTGCAACATATGCTGTTTATGTCTTGTTTTTATGTAGTTGTCTGCATGTTGCCTCTTCCATTAGAGTATGAGATCCTTAAGAAGAGGGGCTGGTTTGCCTTTCCTGCATCTCAAGTGTTTAACACTGCTTGGCACATAGTAGGTACAGAATAACTGTTGACTTCATTAGCTATGGTCATTGTAGAAGAAGAATTACTGGGACAGCATTTTTAAAATAGCAATAAGGTCCTGGTACACCCAGTAGATCTTAAGTTGCTTGGGGACAGAGGGTAATTCTTGCACAGTTTCATTGCACTCATCCATGATCCAGCTCTCTAAACAATGAATCATCCAGCACCACTGCAAATCGACCTGAGGAAAGATCAGCATTTGGATAGCTCAAATAAATGACAGGAAGTACTAGCACTACAGGGCATTCTTTTTACTTCTAGGAGAGATCTTTTAGCTTTCACTCAGAGCTTATTACTTATTGCTTCTAATACTCACTTCTAATAAACTTGGTGGTTCTGTCTATAAAGGGTCTCAACAGATTACTCAGAATTCTAGAGTTTATCTGTGATTCCATCCATATGGAAGCATCTTCCAGTGATGCAGATCTTAATCTATACCTGTTTAGTCTTCCTGTATGACATTTATCCATGTCCTCCAGTAAGTACGGTAGCCCGGTAGATAGGGCTCTGGGCTTGGAGTTCAAAAGACCTGAGTTTAAATTTAGATTCAGATATTTCCTTGAAGTATTTTCTTGTGTAAGTCACTTCTTCTCTTCCTGCCATAGACCCATCTGAAAAATGGGAGTAATTTTACTGACTCCTGGGTAAGTAAAATAACACACCTGACCCCAAGGGGTTTTGTGAGTATCAAATGAAATATTTATAAAATACTCAAAGGATTGAATAAAGCATTTATTAACCACCATCTGTGTGCAAAACATTGTGCTAAATATTGAGAATGCAAATAGAAAAGAGCTCACATCTGAATGGGGGAGACAATACATAGGGAATAGTACAACCTTAGATCCAGTGGAAGGGAATCATGGTATTTTGGGAACAGTGATGAAGCAGATGGTTAAGCTTCTTCTTGAGGGTCATTCCCACTGAGAAAATCTTATCAATTTCTGATGCTAAGCTTTTGACCATGGCAAGGACTTTGATGGCAAGGACTTAGTTTTATGGGTCTTCAATAGATGTGGATAAGGCACCTGCAGTGCAGTTAAAGTGTTAAATAAATGTTTTATATTGTTGTTACTGTTGTCATTATACCACAGTCCTTTGCTTCCCTTTAGCATCCTAAAGGTATTCTTGGGGCCATTGGGCTTTCCATCTATCAGCCATCCCTCTTACCATATGACTGGTCCCTTCTCTTCCTGGCTCATACATATTCCTGAAGACAAACACTGAGAGGGCCAGAGGGCTATGGCAGAAGGGAACCCAAGGGCGAGCTATTCCTGTCCCCTAACTTTATAGATGAGAAGACTGAGCCTGAGGGAGGGGGAGGGTCTAGCCTATGGTCAACATTACTTCATTGTCCTTTGGGTGACATTAATGTTCAATTCTGAGGATGTGGCACATTCTATCACTAGCTGCCATGCAATAACATTGGTTTTAAACAAAGATAGCCCTAGATTTTGGGGAGATGTTTGGTGTTATTAAAGGAGTTTTGCAATTTCCTGAAGGCAATCCAGTGTCCTTATCTCCCCCTGTTTTATTTTAGGCCTGCCTATTTGTATTCTCTGTCCTAGGTATCTATACCAGTGAACCAGGGCTAGAGGTTCTTTGTCTAAATACATGTCATGATCTGGGCAAAAGATTCTTTTCATCTGCTTTCTGTTTGTTTTCCCTGTGTGCATGGTAAACACAATCATTTCAAATTGTTTTAGATTTCTTCTAGGAGGCCTTAAGAAGGTCTAGCCATTGACGTAATGTGTATGACATCATCCACTCAACAGGGCTGGAAAACTTCAGCATCTAAGAGGAATCTCTCTTCACTGTAAAACTTCCCAGTCCCACCTCCATCACAGGGGGAGCAGAGATCATGTGGTGTCTTTGACATGCCTTGTCTGAGCTTTATTGATGAAGGAGTCCCAATCTTAGCTTGGTAATGAACAATTTTAAGGAATCTCCAATAATGTGGATGAGTGGATGCGATAACATTGTCTCTGTAATTCATATTTTAAAGAGTCTTCAATAATGTTGATACAAAAATTGAGATTACTGTTGGAAAAGTGTCTTTATGGAATCATTTTGTGCTATATATAACATGTATATAGGACCAAATTAAGTATCACATAAGGGGCTTTGCAAGCCTGAAATCTCTGTATAAACGTTAGAATGTGTGTTTGTGTGTGTGTGTGCGCACGCGTTTGTATGTCTGTGTTACATACACATATATAAATGTGTATATGTATATACACACAGATACGTAGATACATATGTCCATGTATGCATTATGTGTTTGCATACACCCATAGTCATAAATACACACATATATTTCACAAATAGTAAATACAGTATGATTTTTATGTTATCTATAGCTTTTACTCAGCTGTGTTATAGTGGACAGTCTTCTTTGGATTGTCACTAATAAAAACCTTTCTGGTCCCCACTGACCCATCTATTGATATTGACTTTGATTTAGATTTATGTATGTGTGAATTTATGTATAATGTATATTTCATATATATGCAAATATTCTATATGCAAGCATATTAGTCACTAGTTATTGCTTTTCCCTCAGCTCCCTTATTTTCTGTCCATTATTAATAAGGTCCAGCTTTCTTTTTTTTTCATTTGTCTATATGTGTGATCTCTTCCCTTTCTCTGGACACCTTGTGACACAGTCACTCAATACCTTCACAATCATGTTGTCTACCCTGGCTCTCCTCTATTTTTACTTATTCTGATAACAGTTATTTTTCCTATCTTTGTTCTCTTGATCAATATTTCTTTTTGAAAGAAACCACAACTAAATTGAATTAAATTTGGATTTTTCAAAGGTATGGTATTTTTACCTCCCAGGTATCCCAGGCTTAACTCCTTCTCGTGACACAGAAAAGCCATCAGGCCCAATCCTCCACTATTACCCATGCTCACCATGTGCTGACTCTCCAGTGTTGAGAGTGGGCCTCTCTTTCCTCCCTGTTTTTTACAGTCTTTATAAAGGTTTTTCAGTTTCTCCACATTCAGCATCCCTATAGTTATCTCAGTCAGAGTATTGGAGCTGATGCTTCTATCTGTCTCTTACTTGGCCAGATTTGCTCCCCCTTACTTCCTAGAAACCTTCTGGTGTCTCTCTGCATTCCTCCTCCTCCTCACTTCCTCCTCACAAAAGCCTTGCATTACAGGCATATACTTGTTTCTTCATACAATGTCTGGTTTGGGGATGTTTGCTTGATTTCCTTCTTTGCTAGCTCAGCACTCAGGCACTTTGGAGGCACCCAGCCTCTGGCTCTTTCTGGACATCCCAGTGTGACTGAGAACCGAAGGGAGCTTTGGAGATGATGAAGCAATGCCCTTATTGGTTCCTGTGCAGGGAGAGTTGATGAATTCCCCGACCCTTAAAAGGGAGTCCTCTAAACTATTTTTTTCTTTTCTTTGATGGGCTACAGAGCTTGTAATTTCTCCGTAAGCCTTGTTTGGGAGGGGTGGGGGGTCTGGCTGTTCACCTTTATTCTATACATTCTGTCTGGCAACCACTCTAGAGCTGTAGTCAGAGGCAGAAAATTCAGTTTGGAAAGCTAGAGCATGGTCAATGACTGACTTACGCTTTGTCTTTCCTTTCCTGATCATAGGAGACTGAGCAGCAATTCTGAGACAGATCCTTCTAGTCTTGGAGGCAACCTTGTGAGTTTGAGTGGTTAGAAATGCTAGAGCTGGTATGATAGGTCAAGGGAAGCATCCGAATCAGAGAAAATGAATACAAGAGGGTGAAACTCAGTCCTGGCCTGGCTTGCCAAGGTGAAATGTAGCAAATGACTTTTAAGCATTCCCACAAATGTTTCATGCTCCAACATTGAAGACTGAGCCTCCCAACAGAAGGTAATACTAATTAGCATTACAACTTCCTTAACTTTCTATCAATATGCTCAGTGTGAAAATAGTGAAAAGTTATAGAATATCATGTTAAGTCTTTCTCTCATTGAAAGATAGAGATAACTTTCCATGTTTAGCATTTTGTTTGTGAGTAGGAAATAAATACCTCTCTCATTTCAGATTGACATTGTACATTTACCACTTTTATACTTCCCCCTTTAGGGAACCCCAAAACATCAATTAATCTGATTTATCAGTGTTGGTGAAATTTTTGTTAATGAACCTCAGAACTTAGTTAAACTTTTCTCCAAGAGACCAATGTCCAATATGCCCCTGGGCATAATTAAAGGCCTTCCTAAAGAGATTTTTGGTTCCCAACTTGTGCTCATTTGGTAAAGCTTCTATATGCCAAGAAACAGAAGAGGAACAATTTGGGAGAAGTTCCTTCCTCATACTCATTGTATTTGATTCATCCTGTCAACTGGGAAGCCTAGAGATTTGATAACCCTAGAAAATGCAAAAATTTAGATTAGGCAAAATGTAACATAAGAAAAGAAAACAAATAACTATCCATCACTACAACTAATAATGCACCCTGCTCTTTTCCCTTCCCTCCCTCATGAGTCCTTCCTTCCTTCCTTCCTTCCTTCCTTCCTTCCTTCCTTCCTTCCTTCCTTCCTTCCTTCCTTCCTTCCTTCCTTCCTTCCTTCCTTCCTTCTTTCCTTCCTTCCTTCCTTCTTTTCTTCCTTCCTTCCTTTTTTATTTTGTTCTTTTTAAATGTATTTTTGTTCCTATTATGAGCTTGACAACCACCAGCAAATACAAAATATTCCTTAGACAAAGAGAAAAAGAGAATTATACATGAAATTCTGAATCACTGTTACCTAGAGTCTATTTTTTAAAGCACACAGAAAATTTAATAGAGCATTTGCCACACTGTCCTGCTTGCCTCTGTTCCCTTTTGAATTTCCCTTGACTTTCTTCTTCTGCTTCTTTAATGTTTCATTGACAAGCACTGGTTTTTATTTTTATCACTATCACTTCTCCCCCTACCCCCAGGTTATTTCCATACTCAGTGGGAGTTTCTCACTGTACTTGGATGGAATATCTGGTCTTCCAGATCTAGTTACTTTCCATCTTCCCTCATATAAGTCTCTTCCATTAGATTATAAACACCTTGAGAGAAAGGACTATGTTTTACCTTCTTTTATCCCTACCACCTAGCACAGTGCCTGACACTTGGAAGGTACTTAATGACTGTCATTAAATCATTGGTCAACTGATTGAATCTGGAGCATTTATCACATACCTCTTGTGTTCCAGGTCCCATAGTCAGTGTTGGGAACACAATGATAAAGTAAAACAATCTCTTATCTCAAAAAAAAACTCATATCATGTTGAGTGAGGAAGGAGGAAAGTCACACGTACACAGAGAAATACAAAGTTAACACAATAAATTCAAAATTAATTGGGGGACAATGATAGGCTTCATGTAGTAAAGAGTACCCAAGTTGATTCCTTGATGTGAGTTTGAGATTGTAGGAGGCAGAGGAGGAGAAGGAGAGCATTTTGATCATGGAAGAATTAACTGCCTATACAAAGACATAGTGAAGAGAAAGAGAATGTTCTGTATAGGAAGCAAGGAGTAGGACAGTTTTGGCTGGAGTAGAGTATGGGAAGCAGAACCATTCATACTCAGTAAGAAATGGAGGTAAGGTAGAAGGAATGAAGGTGTGATTGATACAAGATGAGAAGCTGTGATTTGGAGGGTCACTGAGGAAGGGAGGATTCATATGAATGTATATTGCTTCCTAGTTTTGTCTAGATAGCTAGTGAGACACTGATTTGTTTTCTGAAGAGAGGCAGAAGCTTTCATTTAACATGCTATCACTGAGGTGGACATCAGAAAATCTTGGTCCATTTCGAAGAACTGTCACCAATCTCTTTGACACCTGGGAAAGTAATTTAAACTCAATAAAACCCAGATAATTACACTTACCTCACTGAGATGTCTAGAGCATTAATGAGATCATGTCTACCCAGTGTTTCAGACTCTTCATTTTGCAATATAAATAGCAAGGAGCAGAACTCTATCCTTTCAGATGTCTAATAAAGATAACTAGAGCCAGGATGAGCGGCAAAGGTAAGCGGCTGCTGTAACAAGGACCTGCTTCACTTGAATCACTTGGCATTTCAATGGTCCCTTTTGTGTGCTCACATTTGAGAAGATCCATCCCCTCTGTTTAGAGCTTCCTTGATGGCTAACTGAGCACTAAATGGAGAGAGGAAGAGTACTCTCTGTGCTTCAATTACCTTCCATAAATCACTGTGCACAGTATCTTAAAATAAATCACAATAAAAAGTTTAATGAAACCCATAAATCACCTCTTCACTATACTCCTAGCCATGAACTAGGAGGCAGTAGTTTTAATCACAAGCCCCTACATTCAATTATCACTGATCTATGTAACTCATGGGCAAGTATGCACAAACTCTGGGGTTTCCCCAACTAAGTTTTATTGTAAGGCTGCTGCTAGACCCCATGACTAGTTCATTTTGTCCCTATTCAGAGTTTGCTGTGGACAGTCTCAGAATTTGGCTTGAATATACCTCACACCCAGGTCTCTGCAGGTAGCGTATGATTGTTCCCATAAAGCACTCAAGGTAGCAAGTTATACTGGGTATAGGACAGTCTTTATTCCACAATTTAAAAAAATAGGTAATACCACATAAAGGACTGACCAAAGCCCCTAAAATATAGCTCCATTCTCTCCATCACAATTCAGTCAATAAGCATTTAAAAAAAAATTTGCCAGGCCCAAATGCTAGAGATATAAAGACCTCAAAGAAGTCACATTCAAATAAGGGAGAGGATATACCAATGAATCTGGACCTATTAAGATACACACAGTGCAACTGAAAAGCCTTAGAAGAAAACATCATCAGTGGGCTTGGGAGAAACCTCCTGCAGAAGGTAGGGTTTGGGTTGAACTTGGAAGGACATCAAGGGATCCAGGAAGCAGAGGTGAGGAGGACACTCCAGTCACTGGGAAGATCCAGGGCAAAAGTATTCAGTGGGGACGAGAAGTGTCTCCAGTGTTTCTGGATCATAGAATGAGAGTGGATGTATAAAGTGTAGGAAGACTGGAAAGACAGGAAAGAGTCAGGTTGGAAAGGACTTTGAATGCCAAACAGAGGCTTTTATATTTGATCCTGGGGCAATAGAGAATCAGTGGAGGTGTTTGGGTAGGATAGCTCCATGGTCTTATATTTGTTTTAGGAAGGCAGTTAAATGGAAGAATCCATGAGTCCTTGGCAGTTGAGTGGAGGAATCCATGAGTCCCACTTTTCTCCTGGCTCAATGGAGTTCCACAGCTTCTAACACTATCATCCCCATCGTTTGGATTACCTCTGGAAAGAAATGAACTTGAGGTTCTTTGAAGGGTCACCACTTGCCCATTCAGAACTGTACTAATAAAGGACAGCTGGGAAAGGCTTGATCTGGATTCTTTGCTCTGCCATATTGGGGTTTGATACTCATTCTTTCGACTTCTGTGCAAGTGTTCAATTCTCTTCTCCCCAAAAGGCTGTTGCTGCCCAGCAACCCCCACTCCCTTCCCTAAGGCCAGGTTCCCAAACATTCCCAGAAGTTGACATTGTCCAGGGAATACTCTCCTTCTTAATTATCCCTTCAGGAGGTCAAGGTTTGGAACTCTTGGTGTTGACTAGATGTTGGAGCTAGGACCTCCTCTCCTAACCAGTTTTCTTCTGACCTGAGGGGCAACATCCCTCACTCTCAATGATGGGAGCAACTGCAGTTGTGATGCCTAGGCAGGTAGTCTCTCCTCTTGGAAAAGGAGGAAAAGTGAGTGTGCCCAGAGGACTCTTCTCCTTGACTCCCCCAATAAATCTTCATTAGCAAATAGAGGAGGTATTTCTCTATATGTCTGGAGTTGAGCACAACATTGGTTATCACTCACAGATCTAGAGATGGGAGAGATCTTAGATGTCTTCCAGACAAGATCCATCACTCTTACAGGTGAGGAAACTGAGGCTCAAAGAGGTTCAGTGACTTGTCTTAAGATAGCATTGTCTGAGCAAGCCTTGAAACTTCTGGCTCCCTTCCCACTGCACCACACTGTGCCCACCCAGCCATTCTCAGTTCATGACTGACTGGCCATCCTCCTGTGCCAGCTGTGCACCTTCTAAACAAAGTCCCCAGGGCACAGACACACTCACCATCAGACCCAAATGATTTTTAAGTCCAGAGTTCTCACTATTCTTCCTCTTCTGTCAGCCATTTGCAAATTAAGGCACTTATCTTTTAAACTGAATTGCATTTTGTTTTAAATGAGCCAGAAAAAGAAATGTTGATTCTAACGGGAACAGGCGTGATAATCTCCTGGCAGAGGCACTGCTAGGAGAGCTGATTTTTGGCAGGGATCGGGGCTCTCTGACAACTGGCCTTGGCCTTGGGACTTGCATCCCAGACAGGGACTTTGAAATGAAACCAGATATTGGGGCTGGATTCAATAAATTCCGGAGTAAAGAAGGTCAGCGACAAGCCGAGTAATTGCCTCCCACAGGACAGCAGCATTTCTCGGCAGGTCCCTTGAGGACACTCCAAGTTACATTCATCTAACAAGTTATTGCTGGAATCCATCCAAAACTTTGTCAGAACTCCATAGCCTCTCATGCTCTACACACATGCCAACAAGGAGAGGCAGACTCCAAGAGAGTCCCTGGGAGAAAGCTAACCTCTGCAGGAAATTTAGCGGTATTCATTGTGCTTGTAACAATGGATGAGGAATAACAAGAATTTTAAAATAACTACCATTTGTATACACAGGACTGGGTTCTAGAGAGGTGATTTCCTTCCACTGAGGCTAGGTATCTTACCAAGACACCAAACTGCTTCCAGTTAATATACATACATTACCTTACTTGAGCCTCCTGATATGCATATTAGAAAGCTACTACAAATACCGTTGTCCCCATTCCAGGAAGGAGGAAACTGAGTTTGAGACAGACTGAATATGGCTTCCCTGGGACTGATTATACAGCTTGCATGTGTTTAAAGCAGAATTTGAACCCAGGTGTTCTACATTCTCCACAAGTATCATTCTCATAATGGCACCATGGCATTTCCTCTTACTATGTGTGCCTCACTTGGAAAGCCACAGGATCAAGGGGCAAGATCTCACCTGTGCTTAGAAAGGTACCTATGCCCCAGTGGAAGTCATGGGCATGAGATCCTTCCAAAGTGTGGCAGACAAGTGGCACCAAATCACTGTTTAATAAGTAAGTTGGTGTGAAGTGTGTTTCCCCCAGGTGCTGAGGTTAAACATTCGAAAGCAAGACAGTCTCTGTCCTTAAGGAACTGAAGTTTTGCTGATGGGATGCACTATCTACATACATAAGAAACTAAAAGGAAAGCATTCTAAATGGAGAGAGTGATTTCTAGGATGGAGGCACTAACAGTTGGAGAGATCAGGAATGGCCTCTTGGAAGAGGGGAGTCTTGAGCTGAGCCCTGGAAGAATCTAGGACTTTTATAAGAGAGGAGATTAAGAATGTAACATCAACCTGTGCCAAGTCACAGACACACTTAGAAAGGTATGCTGAGGGAACAGCAAGGAGACCACTTTAGCTTGGACATGGAGTTCTTGAGAGGGTGACCTTGTGATCAGTCTGGAAAGACCAAAAGATCAACAGATACAGAAGCTCTTTAAATAACAAAGAGAGGGATTCCGATATTAGCTTCCAGGAGATGTGAAGCCACTGGACCTTCATGACCAGGGGAATGGAGCAGTTAGGCATATACTTTAGGGATATTCATTGGGTAGGAGATGAAGGACAGACAGAGGGAACTGAAGGAAGAGACCACACAGCACAGGTGAGGGGGCATGGAGGCCTGATCTAGGTTGCTTGAGGTGTGGATGGAGCCAATATAAAGGATGCAAGAGATGTTGTGGAGGTAGAAGCTCATTGACTGAGGGTGGGGTGTGAGTCAGAGTTATGAGAGATCATTCAAGTCAGAAAGCTAGGGCATGGACCTTCTGTAAACTTCTGCAGGAGCTGGGCCAGCCAAGGAGAATGATGGAATGAGAGAAGCTCTATCCTCTCATGTCCTCAGAAGGCAGGGCCATCTGGAGTCAGAGGGGCTCTGACCCATAGGCCCCAGCTGCAGGCACGGGAAGGCTCCACCCAATGGGAATCTCTGAGGACATGCCCTTTTGCAATAAGCTGGTCTCTTTCATCTTTGTCATCTAGCTTCCAGCCTCTTCTAATCATTCCCTGAAGATGTCAGCAGACCATCTGCTCCCATCAACAGTGTAAATGACTTGACATTTCCTCAGCACAACACCCTGAACAGTGTTCTCAGAAATGCACGTCAAACTCTTAATGAGGCAGAAATTGCCCACCAAGAATTGCCAAAAAAGAATAATAATAATAATTCAACCAAACATTCCCATGGGTCCAGTTGGATCCTCCTTTGAAGAGGCTGTTTCAATCATTTATGCATGCAAAAGTGCTGGACAAAGTTTACTCTTCCAACTAAGACAAGAGAAAGCCTGAAGGACTGGCTTGGAAACTGAGATTTCTCTTCCAGCCATGCTGCTTAGAGTGCTGCTCCTCTTTCCAAAAGCCTTTCTATCAGACCTCCCTTAAGCAGGATAAGCCTCCAAATTCAGGGAAGTTTGTTTTAATTCCCTATTTAGTGGAAATGTTTCTTCCAACAAAGTATTTCTAAATGATTATTTGAATTAAATATTTTGCCAATTTTTTTAGTGATTGAGAGAATATGAACAATAACTAACCGGTATATTGACTCTTCCTGCAGCATTTTTGACTGTCATCTGTACATGACTTGAGTGCATCATCAATGAGGATTTCAGGAGGAAGTAAGAAAGCTTTCACAACTGATGTTCAACAGCTGACCACAACCTTATCATCTCACAAGTGACTGAAAGAAGTAAACAGTCTGAGGGTCCTAACAGCAACCTCATCTTGATGGCTCATAAAAATATCCAGGTCCCTTCTATGCAACTTTGAGGCTCCATATGGTCTAAGCATATGGCCTTCACTGAAAGGCTAAATGACTTTCCCAAGGTCACACAGTCAGTATATGTCAGAGGAGAACTGGAGCCTGAATCATCCTGGCTCTGAGACCTATTGTCTATCTAATACGCTTTACTTCCTCTCTAGTAATTATTATTGTAGAAGATTGTTGGTGGAAGCCTGCCTGGTCCTTTCCTATATCTTCATCGAGGCTGCCTTCAATATGTGCATTTATCACTGCCATAGGTGTTGTAAAGAGGCAAGGGAATAACACTAAAGGTCACCAGTTGCCCTGGTAGCAAGGTTTTCCCCAATTATTTCATATCTTTTCTTCTTTGTTACACATTGAAGATCAGTTTCTCAGTGTTTCCAATGTTTTTGTTTGAGTATTTGTTGTGTTTTCTCTCTAGCACCAGATTCTTGTAGAGATTCTCCATCTGGACCAGCCATTCTTCCTGATTTGATCATCTCCAGCATCCTGTCTCCACTCTCAGAACACACAAAAGACTAATATTGCCACTTGATACGTCTTTCTTGAGGTCATTGATGATGAGATGATATCGTTAAAAAAAGTGCTGTCCAAAGCTATTCCTTTCCACCATTCTGCCCTTCCACTCTCCATGTGTGCCACTGGGAAAACTTGGGTAAGAAGTGGTGACAGCCCCAGCCAGGATCTCCAGCACTACTGTTTCCCAATGTGCAGCAGTGACAGCCCATTAGAGCAGATCTTCTTGAAGCTGGCCTAACTTCACCCAGGACTGTCTCATCTTTTAGCTTTTCTCCTGATTTTGGGTGGATACTGAGTTCTAACTAGTGAGTGACCTGATTATGCAAAGGTCATGTATTCAAGAACAGCTTTCACTTTAGGAATCAATCACCTCCTATGTGTACATACAGAGCCAATTTCACATTTTGTGAGGTTGTTCAGAGCTCCCCAAGTCCAGGGCCTTCTGATTGACTCCCATCACTGCCATGATATGCAGATACGGTGCCTGAATTTTAAAGGCTCCAAGAATCAAGGTATCTATGTAGGCTTTGATCTGTGACACTGACCTCCTGCTGTCCCTTGAGCAAGACATTCCATCTCTTGGTTCTGGGCCTTCTCTCTGGCTATTCCCCATGCCTAGAATGCTCTTCTTCCTCATCTCTACCTACTGACCTCACTGGCTTCTCTCAAGTCCCGACTAAAATTCCTGCTTCCACAGAAAACCTCTCCCAGTCATCCTTAATGCTAGTGTTTTCCCACTGTCAATGATTTCCTATTTATCCTACCCAGAGCTCATTCAGACATATTGTTTGCTTGTCACCTCCCCCATGATTGTGAGTTCCCTAAAGCCAGGGCTGCTTTTTGCCTTGTTTTGTATAGCTGGCACCCAACACTGTACCTGGTACACAGTAGGGGCTTGATGAATGCTTTTTGACTGTGTTTTAGTGTAGATGGTTTTCAGTTTCATAGATGCTCTTTATTTTTTCCCTCTGCAGCATTTGCATTTTCCTGGAGGTCCTTTTGTTTACTCTTATCATGAGTACTGCATGGCTTGATAACCGTGCATCCAGGACATTGAGGTTTCTTCTTCATTGTGCCTAGCATGCACAATGAAGCCAGCCTCACCAGCTTCTCTACATCCCCCTTTGCCTCCTTTGAACTGTCCTTTGACCAAGCAACAAACTCTTGTGTATTGGTTGTTTTTTTTATCAAAAATATCTCCAGTGGACATAGCAAACATAGCAAACCTTTATGGAGAGCCATAGGGTTCAGAAAGTATTTTATAGCCATGATCTCAAGTTCACATGTAACCTCAGAAGATTTGTCCTTCAGGCAGTCATAGAATATGATAGCCTCAAATTCAGGAGGGACATTTTGCTCAAAAGCATACTAACCAAGTAATGTCTCTGCCATATTGCCAGCAAAGAGTCAGTTTACCTCTGCTTGGTTAGTCCCAATGGGCAAGGAACCCATCAGCTGTGGGGGATGCCCAGAGCTAAGGCTTGGGACAGCTAGGGGCTATGTATGACCTCATGGTTCTGTCAAAAGCCTAGACCTACCTGTTTGTGTCCTCTACCTTCTGTACCTTTTTCTGTTCTCTGTGGCAAATCAGTCCAAGGTTAATCTCTGTTCCATAGGACAGCCCTTCTGAAGCTACAGCCAATCTCATGGCCCCACCAAATTCTTCCTACAAGTTAACCCTTCCAAGATACATGTATGCATGTAAGTACATACATGTCAATGTTTATACATCTGCACACATTTCACATACATAGATCTATCTGCCATATCATAACACTGACTCTTCCATCCAAAGGCCACACCTTTTCAACATTTAGAAAATGATAAAATTCAACAATTAGAATATGATATCTTCATTTTACCAGTGAGGACACAGAGACTTTGAAAACTAGGTTAGGTCACCCATAATCAACTAACTACTAAGTGGTAGAGGCAGAGATTTAATTCAGGTCTCCGCTACCTTTGGGTCCAACATGCCCCACTCCCTCATAGAGTTAGGCTGGAGGCATAGCTCTCCCTTAGAAACCTCCCTGACATGAGTCCCAACCATCTTTTTTTTATCACTTTTGAGATAAAATATCACCATGTGTTGGGATCTCAACTTCAACCATGTTTCTTGGCCATGGTTCAAGACTTGTGTATCAACAACTGAAGGCTTGGACTTTATTGTTGGCCTTGTTTTCACAACCTGGTTCTTGTAAATGACAGGTTCTCCCCCTTCATATTTTCCTCATTTCTCTCTTGCTCTTCTCCAGAGTAGCTATCATGTCAAGTCAGGTCTGAGTGGGTGAATTGCTATTCTCTCTGCATATCTTGGTTAAAGGCTCTTTGCTACATATGTATTTATGTGTTATGCACACATGCACCCCCATGTGTGTGCATGTATGTATGTATGTATTTGTGTGTATAGATATGTATGCAAGCCTCTCTATGCACACATACACATTCTCAAATT
The DNA here is from genome assembly GCA_028646575.1 of Pseudocheirus occidentalis. Classification (NCBI taxonomy): domain Eukaryota; kingdom Metazoa; phylum Chordata; class Mammalia; order Diprotodontia; family Pseudocheiridae; genus Pseudocheirus; species Pseudocheirus occidentalis. The sequence continues at coordinate 324,893,788 of CM053595.1, forward strand.
CTCCAACACAAGTGACAGGATCGGGAACACTTCTCTGAGCACTACTATCAACATGTATAGATGGCTCCCATTATGTTCATTCCATCCATGACCAAGAGCCTAAAGTGTCTACCTTTAAAGTAATGGCTCAGAAAACGCGATCTCACTCTCAGGTACTTACATCCTAAAGTGTCTCTCTCTTCTTAGTACTTTTCCTTCAGTCCCCAGCTGAGATAGGAAGCACCTTTGACCCTAAGATTGGCATCTTCTCTTTTCTCAGGAGATTTGAATCTTTAGCAAGGATTTCTAGGTTCCTTTCTTTTTTCTCCATTTATGTCCCAATATTTGGGTTCTTTTTTTTCCAGATTTGACAGGTCTCACACAGGACTCAATTAGTCTGCAATGTGATATTCTCTGAGCCTTCTCTTGTTCATGCCTATATATTTTTCCCCTTTGGAAAAGGAAGTGGAGCATGTCCTAGAGAGATATAACATGGGTGATTAATGGATTGAAGCCAACCTGGAGAGACCACTACAGAAGTGTGGGATAGTATTATGAACAATATCCAAGTAGGAAAGACTTCCTGGAGGAGATGAGTTGGGAGGAAGGTCTCGGAGGAATGCAATGTGGTAGGGTCATTAGATTAGCAATCTGAGGATGTGGCTTCAGATCCTGGCTCTCTTGTGTACTTCTTTGCAGGACCTTGAATAATGATATGATAGGTCTCATTTCCACCATTTTTAGCATGAGGGAGATGACCAAGACTTGAAAATCTCTCAGTTCTATGCCTAGTGTCAATCTGTAGCTCCCAGGTTAGTGGCAAGGGTGGACACAGGGCCTCCTTGAACCTTTATTTTTGGCCTTTCTCTGGTCACCTGCAGCAAAGTGTTGGAATTCAGGGTTTTTAAAAGCAGATTTGACATGGAATCACATATAAAGGGAATCATAGTGTAGGTTTCTCACTATCCCATCAAATCTTTGCCATCAAATGGGGTTGCGGGGGGGGGGAGCAGAAATTATTTTGCCCTGTGCTTTCAGTGCAATTATTGAAAATTATCTAGATTAAACTTGAGTTTCTCTCCTGTAGCTCATTAGGCACAGGGTTCCACTGTCTGCCCTTTCCATCAGAAGATGTGCTCTCATTTTCAAATTGAATTTCTCCTCCATTAACTGACTGCTTCAGTCTATTTTTAATGGGCTTCCTTTCAGGATGAGCCTGCTTGTTTGGTTGGGGAATTATCTCATTTCCTCATACAAAGCCCGGCCCCATTCCTGCTCCTTTGTAATTGTGTCCATTTCCAGGTAAAGGCTTCCTATCCAAATAATAGGCCAAACCTCCTTCCTACCAAGGCTCCAGCTCTTAATCCTGTTCCCTCACTATAATCACTGTGCTGGCCTCCCTTCTTATATATGGATAATTTGTCTAAAACATTGTGACTTGAAGAGTGAAGGCAGGTTTAGCAAACATATTCTCACCTTCAAATACCCAGAGTCATTACAGAAGGCCTGACGTAATTAAATCAAAACAACAGCAGAACACCACTAGCTAGTGCTCTGCCACTATGCTGTGCATTTTTCCTAGGGTGGGTTACAAGCTAGGATCTCTGTAAAAGGCAAAGACACTCCCCAGCTTATACTCACTCCATTGATTTCCCTGTCGATGAAGGGCTACGGCCATGAAGGGGTAAATGGCAACTTGTAAAGCACTTTGAGACATCCTGCTCAGCCAAGTCCCCAAGAGAGCACCTCACAGGAGCTGGGAAGGAGGAATAGGTGCAGAATATGGGGCAGTAGAGATCTACTTCTGCCCCACTCACCTCATCTTCTGCTTTACCTGAGTTACTAAAGTAATGAATGAGGGGGATGTTCCAGTTACGGTTCGCCTACATTTTAGGCAAGCATTTGATCAAGGGGCTCAGACTATCCTGTGAAAAAGATTGAGAGATGTGGGCTAGACAGTTGTACTAGGAAATGCATTGAAGAATTGATTGTATGGCCTCCACCAAAAGGAAGCAGCTAGTGGATCTATGGCAACATGGAAGAAGGTCTAATGGAAAAAAAAAACAAATACAAAATATCAAGAGTGCTGTGAACCATTTTGGACCCCACTGAGAATGACATTGATGCATCCAGAATAGATGATGGACTAGGGAAGAGTCAGAAGGCTAAGTCAAATGAGACTGAATTGGACTTGTTTTGCCTGGAGAAGAGCAAATGTGGTGTGGGAGGAGGGTAGGAAGAGACAAAAATTGTCTTCAGGTATTTGAAGGAAACAGAAGCATGTCTTTTGTTCTGCTTATACCAGAAAGATAGAATTGGGAACTACAGTTGGAAATATGTCAATAGTTGTCAATTTGGAACTACGTCAAAAAGCAAATTAAGACTCTGTGCTAGGAAAGTCTTCCTGACAGTGAGAGCTACCCTATAGGGGAAAGACTGTCAGTGTGTGTAGAGGGATCATCTGAAGAGTTTCATTGTGAGGACAGAAGGTCACGTGTCAGTGTTCATATTATTCACTTGCTTAAAGAGGTCCAGTGGGCACCAGTTTCCTCTAGGGTCCAACATGAACTCCTTTGTTTGCAAGTTAAAGCCTTTAAAATTTGGCTCCAGCTGGCCTTATGAAAATTACAAAAACTCTAGGGTCCAACCAACCGTGATATTCCATTCCTCACTCATATACCTTTGCTCAATCTGTCCCCTCATTCTTAGAATGGACTCCTCAAATAAATGAGCTTTCTTTAAAATGATAAACAGCATCTATCTGAACCCATCAGCAAGCATTATCTGTTATGGGGATAAACTAGAAGCCTTCCCAATAAGATCAGGGGTGAAGCAAGGATGTCCATTATCACCACCATTATTCAATATTGTACTAGAAATGTTAGCTTTAGCAATTAGAGAAGAAAAAGAAATTGAAGGAATTAGAATAGGCAAAGAAGAAACAAAGCTATCACTCTTTACAGATGATATGATGGTAGTCTTAGAAAATCTTAGAGAATCAACTAAAACTATTTGAAATCATTAACAACTTTAGCAAAATTGTAAGATATAAAATAAACCCACATAAATAATCAGCATTTCTATATACTACCAACAAAGCTCAGAAAAAAAGATGGAAAGAGAATTCCATTGAAAATAATGATATGTAATGCAAAATATTTGGGAGTCTACTTGCCAAGACAAACCCAGGAACTTTTATGAACACAATTACAAAACACTTTTCACACAAATAAAGGCAGATCCAAGCAACTGGACAAATATTGGTTACTCATGGGTAGGCCAAGGTATTATAATAAAAATCACCATTTACCTGAATTAATTTGATTATTCAAGTGTCATGCCTATCAAACTACCAAAACTATTATATAGAGCTAGAAAAAATAATAACAAAATTATTCTAAAATAACAAAAGTTCAAGAACATCAAGGGAATTAACAAGAAAAAATGCAAAGGAAGATACCTAGCTCCATACCAGATCTCAAAGTATATTTTAAGCAGTGTTCATCAAAACAGTTTGTTACTGGATAAGACACAGAGTGGTGAATCAGTGGACTAGGGTATGTACACAAGACACAGTAGTCAATGACTATAGTAATCTACTATTTGAGAAACTCAAAGAATCCAGCTAATGAGATAAGCACTCACCATTTGAACCAAAAAAAAAAACCTGCTGGGTAAACCGGAAAATAGTACGGCAAAACCTAAGCATACCATACCATCTGTATACCAAGATAAGGTCAAAACAGGTACATAAGTAACACATAAAGGTGATACCATAAAAAAATTAGGAGTGCAAGGAATCATTTACCTGTCACATCTATGGAGAAGGGAAGGATTTATGACCAAACAAGAGATACAGAACATTATGAAATGCAAAATGGATAATTTTGATTGCATTAAATTAAAAAAGGTTTGCACAAACAAGACCAATGCAACTAAAATTAGAAAGAAAGTTGGGAAACATTTTTTACAGTCAAATTTTATAATAACTGAGCCAAATTTATCAGAATACAAGTCATTCCCCAACTGAGAAACAGTCAAAGGTTATGAATGGTGATTTTCAGATGAATAAATTAAGGCTACCTCTAGTCATATGAGGGAGAAAAACCTAAACCAGTATTGATTAGAGAAATGCAAATTAAAGCAATTTAAGGTATCACCTCACACCTGTTAGATTGGCTAATATGACAAAAAAAGAAAATGATAAATGTTGGATAAGATGTGGGAAAATTGGGATGCTAATGCATTGCTGGGAGAGTTGTAACCTGATCCATCCATTCTGGAAAGCAATTTGGAACTATGCCCAAAGCGCTATAAAATTGTACATAACTTTTGATCCAGCAATACCCCTTTTAAGTCTGTATCCCAGAGAGATCACAAGTGGGGAAAATGACTACGTGTACAACAATGTTTATGCAGCTTTTTTTGAATTAGCAAAAAAATTGGAAATTGAGGGGATGCCCATCAATTGGGGAATGGCTGAACAAGTTGTGATATATGAATAGAATGGAATACTACTGTGCTATAAGAAATGAGGAGCATACAAATTTCAGAAAAAAGAAAAAAAAAGCCTGGAAAGATTTATATGAACTGATGTTAAGTGAAGTGAGCAAAACCAGAACAGTGTACACAGTAACAGCAACATTGTAACAATGATCAGCTGTGATGGACTCAACTCTTCTCAACAATACAATATGTCAAAGATCTATATCCAGTCATCCTGCTTTATAGCTTTTCACTGAACTCAGATGGCTCCGGAGGAGAAAATGAGACTGTTGACTTTGCACAATTCTCCCTCACTTAAATCTAATTCATTTGCAAGTCATGGCATCACCTTCCTGAAGTCATGGTCCCCTTGGAGAATGAAGGACAAACAACAAAAAGGATCCAAGATGATTCCAAAAGACTCACTATGGAAAATGCTTCCACATTCAGAGAAAGCACAGAGGAGTCAGAATGCAGATCAAAGCACATGATTTTAATGGTTTTCTTTTCCTTTTTGTTCTTTTTCTTCTTTCACAACAAGACTAATGTGGAAATACGTTTACATGATTGCACTTGTAAGTAAAACTATATCAAATTGCTTATGGTCTTGAGGAGGGGGGGATTGAAGGGAGAAAAAAATTTGGAACTCCAAATCTTATAAAAATAAATGTTGAAAACTATCTTTACATGTAATAAAAAAAAACCACTACCAAAAATGGAGCCCCCACTCCTCTCTGCCTTTGAGAATTCCTAGTCTCCTTCAAAGACCAGTTCCTGCTCTGTCTTCTATATGAAACATTCCCTGATGCCCCCAATACTCTCCACTGCCCCCTCCACAATTTCTTGACATTGGGATATACTTTGTACTGACAGTTATGTATATGTGTTGTTTTCCTAGTTAGTGCATGTGCTTTGTGAGGCCAGCAGCTCCCTTACCTCTGTCTATTTCCAGCACCTAGAAAGTGTCTGGCATTTAGCAGGCGCTAAATAGCCATGTATGGACTGGCTGATTAGGCAATGGAGGCTTTCTTGTACAGGTACAATATGTAGGAGACAGCACCCAAAAAGTCCCTTTAACCTTCAGATTGCGTGGCTCTTTGAATGAAAGAATGATAACGTGAAGCCAAAAAGTCAAAAAGCATCTATTAAGCACTTGCCCTGTGCAGGTTCTGTGGTAAGCACTGAGAACACAAAGAAAGGCCAAAACAATACTTCAAGCTCACACCACAATGTAGCAATATGCAAAGAGGCATAGACGTCATCAATCCGTCTGACTTCTGTCCACTTCCTTGGCACTATCATCTGCCATTCATCTATCGATCTAATCTGCTCTCTGTATATGTCGGAGTGTATGGGGTGGTCAGGAGAGCTAGCACCTCTGCCTCTGCACCCTTTTCCGATCTGCCTTCTGTGTTTAGCTGATTCACCCAACTCTCACCCATGATTCCAAGAAGCCGTAGCATGTACGGTGGCCATACCCCAGTAAACCATCTCAGCAGATGGGCTGAACTCGATTAAGGGTAACTGATGGGCCGAAAACCCATTGGGGAGTTGGGGGAGTGTCTACCCCAAGCAAGTGAAGATTTCCCCCACCCTTGTGGAATGGGCCCATAAAAACGATTGGTTCCAATGCCCATGGAGGTGACTGAAGCAGGCTTAGGCAGATGCTGATGATCTCAAGGCCACCCAGTCATCCTGGGGCATCAGTAGTCATCTTGCCACTGGGCTTCAATGATTCTGGAAGGCAGAACGAGACTGAAGCCTTTATGCAGCTCCAATTCATAGGCAGGTCAAAACATCACCCTGTGAAGTCATTGGTCCTTTTTGAAAATGAAGATGAATGACAGTATACACACACATGTATACATATACATACGTATATGTGTATATCTATATGTTGATATGAATATATTTATGTATGTGTGTATATGTGTGTATGTATACATACATATGTATGTGTGTATATGTGCACATGTGAATGAGAGAGACGGGGTGAAGAGAACAAGGTAAGAGAGTAGATAAAAGGTGCCTGCCAGAGGTAATATGTGAGCTGAGACCTGAAGGAAGCCAAGGAAATCAGGAGAAAAGAGATGAGGAGAGAGAGAATTCCAATATTTATGAAGTTCTTACTGTGTGCCAGGCACTGGGCTGAGCACTGGGGGCATCAGGACAGTTCATTCCCTCAGGGAGCTTATATTCTAATGAATGAACACAGTCCATAGAGAAGACTGGACAGTCCTCTCCCCTCACAACTGCTCAATCCTCACGTCTTCATCCCATAGCAAGGTGTGGACATGGTGACTCTTCTGAAGTGGTGGGATGACCATTTCTGGATAAGATGAAATAAAGGTGCATTTCTCAGCACTCAGGGTGATTTCAGGGGTGGAATCCAAAGTTCTGGTGGGCTGGGGATGGAGAGGTTGAGGCTATGGCTGGATTGTAGTTTGTGTGGTTTGGAAATGGGGGCCTGCAAGACTTTTACCACTTGGCTTGTAACTGAAGTACTTGAGAGACCTCCCTTTCATCAGTTCCAAGGAGTAAAGAGGGTACTTCTCTTAGGTGGGTTACTACTCTACCCCAGAGGTTCCCAAACTTATTTGATTTTCTATCCTCATTTAAAAATATTACTCAGGGGCAGCAAGGTGGTGCAGTGAATACAGTACCAGCCCTGGATTCAGGAGGACCCAAGTTCAAATCCAGCCTCAGACACTTAACCCTTACTAGCCATATGACCTTGGGCAAGTCACTTAACCCCAATTGCCTTGCCTTCCCCCCCTCCAAAAAAAATTACTCAGCATTGTCTTGAAATCCTACTTTCTTTAACGCTTTAACATCATTTCTTTGAAATTTTGAGTTATTTAAAATATATATAAATGGTTTTAAATGTCACATCTTCCATATAATAATTTATTGCAAACGTGTGCTGTTTTTCCTGCATTGAAATGTTGATGATGCAATATTGCATCATGTAACAATATAACATCACGTCATAAGCTCATAAATATATGCGCATGTTTTTGTCAATGCATGCTGGACATCCTGACAACAGGCTCCACACTCTCCTGCCACTACTTTCCTCTGCAACTTTATTTTTTTCAATGCCCCCCAACTGCCGCCAAGGCTCCCACTTCCCTGATCCATTGTAGTGCCCCCAGGGAGCAGTATCTGCCTCCCTTTGGGAGCCTGTGTATGAAGTTAGCTGGTTACCACCTTCAATTGATTTTAGGGACTCTAACTTCCCTTCCTGCTATTTTAAAGAGGTTCTTAAACCACAAAGAACAAAGGCCCAAGAGAAAGGAAGAGAGATTTCAGTAGAGGGCATTGTGGCCTGAGGAGCTTGGTGAAGGACTGATGGCATTCCTTTCCTTCAGGGAAGTCTGCAAAGGCTTTTGGAAGGGGTTCATTCACATAGGCAGACTCAACATAGATAATACCTCTAAATTCGTGCCAGACACTTACAGTGTTCAAACATGCCATTGATGAAGGCTGGGTCTCCACCCACCCACCTACCTCCATTTCCACATGCAGACCCCATCATTCACTCAGCCCTTTCCCCTTGGCAATCACGGCGGTTACTGACTCTCTTTGTGTCACTTGGACTGTGTCACCCAAAGTGGAATGGCTATCATACAGTTTATCAATCTCTTCTCTTGCTGCCCCATAGCAGAAGCAAACAAGCAGCATCTGGCTCCCGCTAATTATCGGCATGACCTAGGGCTGCCCCATGAGTCCTCTTCCAAATCTACAACCTCTATTCTCATCCTTCAGTCTTAGAATGTCACTTCTTCCCTTTTCCACATTTCCCTTCAGGATTCAGTACAGTTTCCATGTGCTCCACAAAGCATTTCCTGACAGCCCAGACACACAGTGAGAACTCACCAATCCGAACTGTACTGAGGGGTATGACCATCCCTCCTCCTTTTAACCTACGGCATGAGTGATCCTTAATCTGAGCCCACCTACTCCAGTAGAGGGGTCTGGTTCTTCAATGTAATGACTTGTCCTAATGTCTCCTACATCTCCCTCACAGTGAACAGAGTCAGGAAAAGACACTCCGGCCAAGTAGATTATTTTGAAAGTCTTCCAGTAGCTGAACTGGCAAATGATGTGGTGGGTCTTCATTACAGACTAACCATACTTGGATCTGTGAGAGCCTGAGGCTTGGGGTGCATAAGTCAATATCTGGGACAAAATGGGACTCAACAACTGCTAAGGTTGGTGTCCGTGAGCTGACTGCCTATCCCACCTGGCTGCGCAAGAAGGCCTGTGTCTAAATGATGGATGGCCTGGCCAGGCTAGAATCATAGTGTCGGTTCTCATCAGCCTCCTCCACTGATGGCTTTGATGCCACTTCATGCCAAGGGACTTCAACTAGCATTCTTGTTTTGGTCCCAGGGAGAATGAACAGGGAGCAAACAAAGCTCTTTCATCTGTACAAGTGCCACTGGGAATCATTCACTCATTAATGGGTGGGCAATTTTCTGCATGCAACTTACCCAATCTAATGAGCTTTAATAGGAGTTTATTGTGAAATCCTGAGCCAATCCTCAAGTGAACTGAACAGGAAGGCTTTGTGGGCATCAGGGAGAATTTGTTAGGCCTTTTGTTCTGGATTCCAGTTGCTCAACTGCTGATTCTCCCAGTAGATGGTGCCTTCTGAGCTGAGCAATTCCAGGTTTCTGCAGATCACCACACAGGAGAGCAAGGCTCCAAGCTAGGCCTGTTCACAGTGTGGGAGGTCAGCAGATCTTAAGTTGTGTACTCCTGCCTGCCTGCTATGAGCTCTGATGTCCCTGCTCAGTCACTATGGGGCTATTTAGTTCTGGTGCTATCACTGTATTATTTGCTTACTAGACATCTATGGGGTATATACACTGCGTTCACAGCTCAGGGTCCATTTCTGGGAAGATGCAAAATTTAGAGTAACCAAGATTCTTGTCCTCAGGGAGCTCACTCTCCAGAAGATAGGGAATAACCACAAAAGCACAGATAAAGAGAGACTGATGGGATACACCATGTGAAGTCAGATGGGACAGAACATGGAGAATGTGGCATTGTTTAAACTCAGTATTAAGAAGGGACAGAAATACTATTTTTAAAGAAAAGAGTCAAAAATGGCAGCAAAGTAAGAGACAATCAAGAGTGCTAGACATTTGTTTCCAGTGCTCATGGCCTCTCCAAACTTTCCAAAACAGGAATTACACACCAGAGATAAGGCCATCTCAGTTGCCTCTCTTTTCTAGGACACCAAGGATCCAAACAAAGAAAACTCAATGAACTGATAACAGAGAATACCCATAATCCCTCACTCTTAATGGGTGCTCACCGGGTACCCATAACACTCCCAGCAGCAAAGCTGCTTAAGCCAACCAAGGGCCTACAACAAAAGTCAACGCTCCACTGCAAACCCCCCATCCCTACCCCTAACGCAAACTCCAAACAGTAGACATTTGCTCAGCCTGAGGAAGCACATTGGAATCTGTCTGTATCACTGGGTCAAAGAATCAAAGAACAGAATGAGTCAGAGCAGGTATGTGTATAGGGTGGTGGTGGGGAGGTATCCTGTGTGACTCTCCATTAAGCCTGAGGGCAATAACCCAGCATCCAGTTGGGGACAGTTCTGTCCATATAGAATTCACTTGGACCAGAGACCTAGTCTGACGAATGATGAATTGCCTGACATGGGATGAGGCTGAAATCCTTTGAAATCCAGCCTCCCCTACTCCCCACAATTACAGGGGAAGAAGCAAGAAAGTAACCAATAGGGGAAAGTAAGGAGTAAAGTAGGCATGACCAAAGATCTCAGGAGGAAGAAAACTCACTCAAAGACATTAACCATAAGCAGAATAAAAAACAAGTGGGGAAAATATTAATAGCAGGAGAAAATGAGGATCATGATCAATCAAAAGAATCCAGGCATCTAGCCAGTCATGGTGCAATACAAAGAAAAACAAATCAATTTCTTTTGAAACAAAGCATCCTGTAGATTCCCAAGAGTGTGAAGAAGCACAGGTGGACTGTTCCTGGGTGGTTTGAAAGAAGACAAAAAGAATTGTGAGAGAATAATTTATGAACTACTCAGCAGAAATTATTGGCATAATAGAAAACAAAACATTATTCCCTGGTGGCAAGTCGCACCAAAGAGACAAAAGAGAAGACAACTAATTTTGAATGAAAATCCATAAAAGTGAAGGAAAATCTCAAAATGAAAAGCAGAAAAATAGATAAATAAATAAAAGAAAGCACCACCTCTATACAAGCAAAACATAATGACCTTAATGACAGGATGCAAAGAAACAGCTTAACAAATATAGGTCTCCCCCCCAAAATTTTAAAAACCTGACTACACAATGCAAGAAATACTCTAAGAAAACTGTCCAGAACTTCTGAATACAAAAACAAAGGACTAAATGAAGAAATATACACATCAAGTCCAGAAAAAAACTTTACATTATGAATTCCAAGACATAGAATTGTTAAATTTAGCAGTTCCATTAATAAACAATAAATTCTGCAAATGACCAGGAGAAGGGTTTTCAAATTTTAAAAAATGGAAATTTGAACAATACAAGACTACTCTGCACCCACCTGGAACCCAAGGAAAGAATGGATGAATGTATTCTGAAGGAAAAAAAAGCCAATACACCAAATTTGATTCATCCTGCAAATTTGAATCTAACCACAAATGAAAAAAAGATGAATATTCAATAATAAAGCAGCATTTGAACCACTCCTAGAAAGAAAATCAGATCTGAAGAAAGTATTTACTTCTCAGTGTCCAATACAGCAAAAAATGCAAGAACAACAAAATAATAAAAGAGATACCATTAAGATATTTTATTCTAAATGCATGTGAAAAGACAAGGTGAAACCAGAAGTTAAAGAGAAGAGAAAGTATAGAAACTGGCCCACAATGTTATACCTTAAACCACAAATCAACCCATCTATAGGTGAAGTAATATTTTTGTGGGACTCAATTATAAAATGAAGACTACATTAAGTGGGGGATGAGAGAAAGGAGATAGAAATTCAAAAGGTATCCAGGAAGGGGAAAATAATCCATCTAATTTCTCATAAAGAAGAGAGCCTTCCTAGGAGAGAATGGGTGAGGAGGGAAAGGGAAGGATTCAAAAAAGCAGGGAACTATTTCAGTAATGGAAAGGGATACCACTGAAAGACACTCCTATATAACTAGAGAAATATTCTATACAGGGAAATAGGAACCTTTCACTCAGTACTGAGTATGAGCTGCATGGTTTGAATGCTTATAGAGACCACTCATCCTACCTCAGGAAAAGGAGAAATCAGAGCTCCCAGAAGCAAGTGACACCCAAAAGAGTGGGAGGGCATGAACCCCAGGAGGAGATTTTGAGGCAAATGGGAAAAAAGTGACCAAGGGAAGGGCAAAGGTCAATAATAAACTGTACAGCTGAGCCAAGATGGTGGTGTAGAAGCAGGAAAATGCTACAGCTTGCACATAGCCACCTCAAATACCCATAAAATATGATTCTAAACAAATTTTAGGGCTCCAAAGCTCACACAAAGCTACAGAAAAACACATCTTCCACTGAAGGCAGCTTGGCAGGAAGGGCTCATCACAGCACTGGGAGCCAAAACCAGCCCATCCTGAAACCACAGTTTTGCCCTGGGATGGCCAGGACAAGCTGCAGCTGGAGCTTTTAGGAGAGTGGATCAGGAGCAGTTGTGACAGTTTCCAGAATTATCAAGTCATAAGGAAAAAAGACCAAGTGAAAAGTCAGTGGAATTCAGCTAAAACTGGGGAGAAAAGTGGTCCAGTCAAACTGCCTCCAGGGCAAGGAAGTGGCAGAAGCAGCAGCCCTGTAGCTGCCTCCACATGGCTGCTTCAGAGCTCCGGCCTGCAAACTGCAGGGGGACCAAGCAGTCATTCAAAAGCCAAGTGCTCTTGCACTGAGTGGCCTGGATCCAGATTGTGGTCTTGGATGGTGGTCCTGAGGTGTGTTTTCAGTGAGCCAAAGCTTGTGGGGGCTACAGCAGCCTCCTAATAGCTCCAACAGCTGTGAAAACCCCAACAGTTTGTAATAGAGCTTTCCCCTCTGGAAGCAGAGTTCCGCAGAGCTAAAAGGACAAGTAATTCACTGGCAACATGAGCAGGCAAAGAAAGCAAAGTAAGAACAGCAAATGAACACTAGAATCCTTTTTGGGGTGCAAAAAGGGTCAAAACATGGAACGGGAGGAAGACGACACAGACAGAACTCCCATGCCAAAACCTTCCAAGAATCACGTAGAATGCCTTCAAACCATAGATGAGCTAAAGAAGGATTTTGGAAACCAAATAAGAGAAGTGGAGGAAAAATTGGGAAAAGAAATGAGAATGATGCAAGAAAATCATGTAAAGAGAGTCAACAACCTGAGTGAAGAAAATAACACCTTAAGAAATAGATTAACTCAAATCACAAAAGAAGCCCAAAAAGCCAATGAGGAAAAGAATGCCTTAAAAAGTTGAATTTGCCAGATGGAAAAAGAATCTCAAAAGCTTTCTGAAGAGAATAATTCATTTAGAATGCGAATGGAGCAAATGGAAGAAAATGACTTTATGAGAAGTCAAGATACTATTAAACATATCCAAACAAATGAAAAAATAGAAGGCAATGTGAAATATCTCCTTGAAAAAAAAACCACTGACCTGGAAAACAGATGCAGGAGAGAAAATTTAAAAATTATTGGACTACCTGAAAGCCATGACCAAAAAAAGAACTTAGCATCTTTCAAGAAATTCTCAAGGAAAATTCCTTGATATTTTAGAACCAGAGGGCAAAATAGAACTTGAAAGAAGTCACTGATCACCTCTTGAAAAAGATCCCCAAAAGAAAACTCGTAGGTAGGTTATAGCCAGGTTCCGGAGTTCCCAGATCAAGGAGAAAACATTACAGGCTGCCAAGAGGAAGCACTTTGAATACTGTGGAAACACAATTAGGATAACCCAGGATCTGGCAGCTTCTACATCGAGGGATCAAAGGGCCTGAAATAGGATATTCCCTGAGATCAAGGGAGCTAGGATTAAAACCAAGAATCACCTACCCAGCAAAACTGAGTATAATCTTCTAGGGGAGAATATGGTCATTCAGTGAGGTGGTGGACTTTCAAACATTCTTGCTGAAAAAAAACAGAACTGAACAGAAAATTTGACATTAAAACACAAGAAGCATGAGAAGGTAAACATGGGAAAGAAATCACAAAGAACTTATCAAAGTTGAACTATTTACATGCCAATATGGAAAAAGGATAATACTAACTTATGAAACTTTTCTCAGTATCAGGATAGGTGAAGGGGATACAAATACATGCATGCATACATACATATATATATACACATAATACATACATATATATACACATACGTACATATATACACACATATATATATATACACACCTGCACATATGTCTATATAGGAGGGTATATGTGTGTACAAATACATATCTCAGTATGTGTGTATATGAGTTCATAGAGGACACAGAACCAATTGAATAGGAAGGGATGATACTTTAAAACGTGAAATTCTGAGATGGTAGAGGATTAGAATGAGAGGATACAGAGAGAGACAGAATGGGGTTAATCATCCCATATAGAAAAGGCAAGGGACAATTGTTACAATGGAGGGGAAGAACAGGAAGGCATAAAGGGAAGGGTCAACCTTACTCTCTTTGAATTTGGCTTAGGGAAGGAATGACATAAACTCTAAACTGGGTATCTTGCCACACAGGAGAGTGGGGGGATGGGGATGAAAGGTGGGATGACAGAGGGGAGGAGAGGGTGGGGGGAGGGTTGCTGGAAGCACACATTTCTGTCAAAGGACAGGGAAAGGGTAGAGAATAGAACAAGTTGGGGGGGCAGGATAGGAAGGAGGAACTTATAATCAGTGTCTCACAATATGTCCACTGTGGAGATATTTTGTGTAATTACATATGTACACCCTGTATTGAATTGCTTGTCCTTCCAGTGGGGGTGGGTGATGAGGGAGGAAGGGAAATAATCTAGAATTTAAAGTTCTATAATCAAATGTTTAAAATATATGTATATATTGTTATTATTATTATCATTAGCGTTATTAACTACATGCAACTGAGAATTAAGATATACAGGCACTAGGGTAGGGAGACCCATCCTGACCTACCAGGAAAGTCAGAGGGGTAATGGGGGAGGACATAGGAGAGAGAAGATTGAGGAGGGGTTTTACAGTGGGATCACTGTTTTGGAGTGGTGGGTTGGTGAAAGATGGGGAGAAAAATTCCAACTCAACATCTGGTGGAAATGAGTGATGTAAATAAGAAAATAAATTAATTCAAATTGAAAAAAAAAATTAACTGTACAATCAAAGCATAGGACAATTCCTTCCATGTAGCAATATTCTCTTTGCCATTTTCAGGAACTGATATTTCTATGGGTAAGACAAAACAGAAAGAAAAGGGGAAGAGGCCTATAAGGCAGTAACAGAAACTCTTTAGAAGAGTAAACCAAATATAAGTACTGCAGACATTTTAATTCCATGAAAAATACAAGAATACAAGGACTAAAGAAGGATGGATGAGTAGAAGGGCCATGAAACAAATAATAAAGGTCAAGAACAGACAAATGGGCAGATAAATAATAAAGAGAATGAAGTAAAATGATCACTTCTAGAAATTCCTGCAATAAAAACTGCAGAAAAGGAAATTTAAGGAAACAAACACAAAACAAGTTGAAGGAGAGGAAAAAAAGGGAGATTCCACTTGACTAACTTGGAGAAAGAAGAAGAGAGAATTTAAAAACTAGATAAAGCAAAAAAGAAAAATGAACTTCAGAAGAACAGGCAAAAAAGTGGCTGCATCCAGGGGGTGCCATGAATGAAATACTATATTCCTGACTTCAAAGCCAGTCTCAGAAACTTACTGACTGTGTGACCTTGGGCAAGTCACTTCACCCTGTTTGTCTCACCCTCCTCATCTGTCAAGTGAGCTGGAGAAGGAAACGGAAAACTACTTCAGTATCTCTGCCAAAGATATCTTTGCACATATATAACCAATATACAATTGCTTGCCATTTTAGCAAGACTAAGTGAGGGAGGAATTTTGAACTCAAAAATTAAAAAAAAGAACGATAAAATTGTCTTTACATGGAATTGGAAAAAATAAAAATGTTACTTAAAAGTAAAAAATGACAAAAAAATTAAAATAGTATTTATTACTTTACTTGTTTCTCTGGAAGGATGAGAGGAAAGACACTAGGGGAATCTGGTGATAGAAAATAAAAGATTTCTTTTGTTTCTTTTCTATTGATTTCTATTTCTTTTCTTTGTTTTTTTTTTGAGGGAAGAAGGCAGGGCAAGTGGGGTTAAGTGACTTGCCCAAGGTCACATGACTAGTAAAGGTTAAGTGTCTGAGGCCAGTTTGAACTCAGGTCCTCCTGACTCCAGGGTCAGTGCTCCTTTCACTGCATCAACCGGTCACCCCTTCCCTTTCTTTTCTATTGATTTCTTTAATCAATAAAAATTTATGACAAACATGGATAATTAATAGGAGGTATAGAATGATCCTACTTGTAGGTAGTAAAAGTAAAAGGTAGCATAGGCTAAAGACATATTTCTATGGCACTCCACTGCAGAGCTTCCTGACTGTGGACACAAGACAATCAATGACTTCTCGTTGAGTATGATATTAAATTTGTCCTGAATCCGTGTAACTGTACTGTCTCCTAGATTCAGTCTTTATCTTTTCTACGAGAATAGCATGAAATATTTTACTAAATGATTGAATAAAATGTGGGCAGACCAGAAACTCAACCTACAGTATTCCCCTGATCTACCAATTTGGAAATCTTGTCATAAACACAAATATAATTAGTCAGACACAATCTGTATAGGTGAAGCCAGCCTGGGGCTTTGTGATCACTGTTCCCCTTCCTACATGTTCATGAATCATCACTTTAATAATGTGGCCTGGAAGTTTCCCAGTATTCAAAGTCAAATTTCTCAACCTTAATCAAGTGTTACCTTCTATGGGAACTTGGGGAATATCTGTCTCTGGAGATATTCAGAATAAGACTGGAACTTGTCTGTGAAGCCTTGGGAATGATTGTCTATATGCACATGGGGCAGTGTGTCTGTGTGGGTACTTTGGAAGATGGTACAACTTTGATACACTTTCTCTCTCTGGGCCCCAGTTCCCTCATCTGCAAAATAAAGACGTTGGACTAGATGACTTGACATTTTAGTGCAAAATGTATGGTCTTGGCTTCTCACAACCTATAGAAAGCCCTTTACAGATCCATTATCCTAAGTGGGCAACAAAGGCCAGGCTTGATGGCAGAAAGAGCATTGTTGCCTTCTGAAACCTGACGACGGCTTACAGAGATGATTTCTTCTGCCCATCAGTTTCATCCTCCATCTGATGGTGGGGGGAAAGGGGGAGATGGGGTGAGGCTGGGACACAGAACAAGAAGCTTGAGCTGCTGGGGCCACCCGCCTCACTGTCTCAACAGATGGACTCTGAGGAAACAGACTTTGCCAGATTATAACATCACAAGCTATTATTCTCTGTGAGAAAGACTTATTGCTCTCGACTGAAGAAAACACTTTTGGAATACATGTTTTCAAATCTGTCCTCGGGAATTATTTAATTACTTGAAGCTCTTCTTCCTGCAGGCAGCCTGGTTTTTTAAGGATGCATAGAAACAGAGGAGCCTGCCAGATGGTGCTTCTCAGGAGGAGAAGGGCGATGGCTTCTGCTGCCAAAGGCCACACAAAGAATGCACAGGGCCAGGAAGAGCGCCATTTTCTATGGTGATTCAAATTTCATATTTAAATATTTTTCTAACTGCAAGTGGTTCTTGTGTGTAATGGGGATCCTTGGCACATCTGTGTCTTGTTTAGCTCCTGGAGACATTGCTTACTCAGTGGCTAATTTATCTGAGGATGTAATTATTCATTGTCTCCACATACTTGACAGAAGGAGGGGGGAAGGCTGGGCATAGAAACTAACACAGAGAAGCATTGCTCTCACAGATCCTGAGACCCTGGATGATTCCAGCCTCAGGATCCTACCAAAGGGCACAGAGTGGGGTGGTCGTGGCAATCACAAGAGGGGCCATATAACTGTGTGTTAGCTCAAAGGCACTACCAAGGCCTAGGTGTCAGTTCAGGGCAGTGCTGGCAGAGCCTGGGTCGCTAATACAAAGATCTTTGTTATCCACTGCTGTTAAAGCTACTCCTGGACTTAATCTGGGTAAGGTAGGTCCTAAAAAACAGACAAAAACTAAGGATGGAATGCATGACTGGTTTCTGGAAATGAGCCTTAAATCTGGAGAGTATGAGTGTGGGTCCAGGCTGTGGCCCTTGGCCAGGACCTGGGGAGGAGTATGGATGCATTCAAGACCACCAGCTGAGGGTGGGCAGCTGTGAGCACCGGGATGACTGTCAAATAGACGTCCAAGCCATCTCCAAAGCCAGGTTCCTCTGGATTCACAGCATGTCAAAGGAGTGCTCTTACAGTTGCTGTAAAAACCTTCCCATCTTGCATGTGCCACCTCTATAACCCCAATTCCAGTGGCCAGGACTTCATAATCTTCCTTGCCTTCCATATAATCACCTGAAACAAGCTATTTCAAATCTCATTCTCTCCCAATTGATTCACCTTCTGACTTCCACTTTACCAACTTCTGAGTTGGAGGGTGCCTCTGAAGTGCCTGGCCATGCAAGGATCCCTGTTCTTGCCTATCTGACAAAGCAACATCCATCAACCTTTGCTTCAAGACTACCTTGATGTAAAGCCTGCTCTCTACCAAATAGGGAGGAACAATCACCTTCTTTCTCCATGAAATGAACTTTCTCTTCCTTTAGTCAAGTCAAAAAGCTGAAGACAGTGTTGTGTGAAGTCTGCACAATGATAATGGAAGCCCCAAGTTCTTTTCCAGACTTTAGAGATGACAAAACCTTTGGTGACAGGGAAGGTGGTCTTTCCATAATAATGCCATTGTTCTCCATCTCTGTCTGTGTCTGTCTCTCTGTCGCTGTCTCTCTCTGCCCCCCCTCATTGCTCTGTAATTGTGTGTGCAAGGGAGGGTAGAGAGAGAGAGGGGAGGCAGATATCCAAACTTTCACATACAGTCAGAAAAAAAGTAATGGAATCTTCAAATTACAGGTCATAGAGTTTCACTTCATGTCAGAGGTGTTCCCTCATTTCTCCTGACATCCCAAGGATCCTAGGGGAAGAAATTGTACCTGTCAACCTTCACTCTCACCACTTGCCTGGACTGTCTTTTTATCAGACATCCTTTATTCCCATTCTTTTCATAGCTCCTTATTTATTATTAGTTTCAGCCCTTTCTGTCTACTAGTCACTTCTCCAATATTTTCTGAGTGATCTCTATTTTAAGCCTTTGGGATATTGCTGTGTTCCATGCTCCAAAGTCACATTACTGCACCAGTAGAAGTTGAGAATAAGAACACTAGAGGAGGCCTAGCAGTAGCAGAATTCTATTACAAAGCGATAGTCATCAAAACAATTTGGTACTTGATAAGAAGTAGAGTGGAGGATTAGTCGAATAGATTAAGTATAAAATATGCGAAAGCAGGAGACTAAAGTGTTCTAGTGTTTGATAAAACCAAAGTTTGAAGCTTTTGGGGTAAGAACTCACTATTTGACAAGAAACTACTGGAGAAAAACCTGTAAAACAGTTTGGCAGAAACTAGGCATGGAACAATATTTCACACCGTATACCATGATGAAGTCAAAACGAGTACATGATTTAGATATAAAAGAATATATTATAAAAAATTATAGGAACATAGGAAAAGGTATCTGTCAGATAAACAAGAGATAGAGAGCATAATTGGAAGTAAAAGATAATTTTGATCACATGAAATCAAAAAGGATTTGAACAAACAAAATCAATGCAGCCACAATTCAAATGAAAACAGGAAACTGGGAAACACTTTTTACAGTAAATTTCTCTGATAAAGGTCTCATAACTCAGATATTTGGGGAACTGAGTTAAATTTATAAAAATAAGAGTCATCCTCCAATTGATCAAAGGACATAAATAAGCAGTTTGTAGAAGAAGAAATCAAAGGTACCTGTAGTCATATAAAAATACTCTAAATCACTACTAATTAGGTAAATACAAATTAAAATCACTCTGTGCTACCATCTCTGAACTATCAGATTGACTAACATGAGAAAAAAGAAAGAAAATGACAAATACTGGAAAGGATCTGGGAAAATTGGGAAACTAAAGCATTGTCAATAGAGTTTGAACTAGTCTAACAATTCTTGAGAACAGTTTGGAACTACACTCCAAAAGTTAGAAAACTGTGGATACCTTTTAACTTGGCAATATCACTACTAGATGTATATTCCAAAGAGATCAGAGGCAAAGGAAAAGGAAAATATGCACAAAAATGTTTATAGCAACTTTTGTTGTAGAAAAAAATTAGAAATTGAAAGGATGCCCATCAATTGGGGAATGGCTGAAGAAGTTGTGTCACATGATTTTGATGAGATTCTGTTGTTCTATAAGAAATGATGAGGGGAATAATTTCAGAAAAATTTCAGAAGACTTACAAAAACTAATGCAAAGTGAAGCAAAACCAGAAGTACATTGTACACAGTAACAGTATTACTGTAGCAATGATCAACTGTGAAAGACAGTGATTCTGGTCATGACCATGATCCAAGACACTTCCAAAATATTAATAAAAAATGATATATATGAGAAAGCGAGAGAGAGAGAGAGACAGACAGACAGACGGAGAGACAGAGAGACAGAGAGAGAAAGATGTGGTAAGTTTTGAGTACAGACTGAAGATTTTATTCACTTTATTTTTCTTGCTTTTTGTGTGTTTTCTAAACATGACAAAAATGGAAATATGCTTTTCAAAGCATCAAATGGATAATTGACATCATATTGCTGGCGTTCTTAATGGGATGGGAGAGGTTACAGGAAGTAAGAGAATTTGGAACTCATTTAAAAAATAAATGTGAAAATAAAATAAAAGTATTTTTTAAAAACAATGTAAAAGAGAACTGTAGGTCTTTTTACTGGAAGAATAATTTCGGGGTCCTAAGGGAGCTTTACAAGATACTGACAACAGTCCAATCCTCTCCTCTGTTGCATTCTAGGTTCAACTCCTTGTCCATTTCTACTATCTGTCCAAATGCATATATTAAAGGATAAGCCCTATAATTTTGCATCTATCTGCCTGTCACAATCTTTTCAATAGAATTTTTTTTCATCCACTTGCCTTTCCCCATGTAGATAGTTAAATCAAATTCCTTTGAATGATCATAGATCTCTTCTAGGCAATTCTGCAAATGTTATTGGTATTAATGAGATTTCTTCAATGTCATCTGCCAACAGGAGCATCTTAAGGTCTTTTCCATCTATAAAGAATCTCTGTTCAACTTTAGACTCTGTCCTAGATCTCCTTCCTTGCAGTGGAAAGTGCCTTTGGCAAGTAGAAATGTCTATGTTTTATGTCTCCCCTAATGTTTATAATCAGAGGATCAATGAAGACAGATCTGTTCTTCTGGTTTTCAGGGAATCTTGAATAATTGTAATGTATGGATAGGACATCCATATACCTTGTTGGAAGAGAGTCTTTCAAGCAGAATTTTGCTCTACTCAAACAAATTGTTTTTTATCCTCAAAGACTGACACATGTGAATGTAAGTTGTTTATGGATTTCAGCTAACTGTGGGGCACTAAAAATATGGTCTACTATAGTTATTGTTTCTCTGCATAAATGTGTTCGTGTGTGTGTGTGTGTGTGTGTGTGTGTGTGTGTGTAGATAATCCTTAGGACATGACAATCAAATGTTTTCTTCCTTCTTTCCTTCCTTCCTTTCTTCATCCTTTCCTCCCTCTTGTCCCCCTTCCTCTCCCCTCCCTCCCTTGCTTCTTTTCTTCTTTCCTTCTTTCTTTGTCTCTGTTTATTTCAACAGAGTTTCTGAAGCAGTAGATTAGGGGAAATGGAAAAAGCTATAAGAACTGAGCTCTCCTAAACCCTTTGCCCTGACTGCCTCCAGGACTAGGATTAGTTGACAGTCAACAAAAGAAGACAAACTATCAGGACTTCCTCTATTCTGCTTCTACATCCTGATATCTTCTGCCTCTTGCATCTGTCCCTAAGTAACCTAAGGACTTTGGGCTCTTCCATTTGCCCCACTCTTGCACCTGGAGAATTTCCAGACCTTTCCATCTGACTTGCAACTAAAACCCCTCTGGATTGCTCTCCCTATTGGAATGCAAGCTCACTAAGAATAATTGTTAGTGTATTGTTCTAATTGTATATCCAGCTCTTGGCACATAGTAAGTTCTTAATAAATACTTTTTAAATTGTCATTGAATATCACTCATTAAGACTTTAGTAAAACATTTTACAAGGAAGCACATTATTTGTTTGTATAAATGATGGCGAGAAAGGGGCTAGGTAATCACCTAAAGAATGAAGTCAGATCTGATTGAATGACTACTTAAAGAGTGGTTACTAGTGGTTACTAATGACTTTGTGTTCAGTGGAAAGGACACTTATGACTTGGCATCCTGAGAGGAGGGTCCAGGGCCCTAGGTGACTTAGCATTTGCATCATTAACTCAGATAAAGGTATCTATGATGCTGTTCATCATGCCTGCAGATGACAAATTGGAATGGAGAGCTAACACAGTGCATGACAGACTCCAGGATCCAACAGGATGCTGACAGGCAAGAGTACAGGCCGAGTGTAATAAGATGAAATTCAATGGGGATCAGTGTAAAGGCTTGCACTTGAGTACAAAAAAAATCAATTTCATGAGTATAAGATGTGGAAGGACTGGTTAGATGACAGTATGTTTGGAAAAGGTTTTCAGGGTTTATAGGAGTGCCAGCTCAACATTAGTCAGAAATGTGATGTGGCAGCCAATAGAGAATGTGGTCTTGGATGGGAAAAAGAGACAGAGAGAAAGACAGAGAGAGAAAGACAGAGACAGAGACATAGAGGCAGAGAGAAAGGGTGAGAGACAAATTAGACAGAGACAGAGAGACAGACAGAGAGAGACAGATAGAAAGAGAGAAAGAGACAGAACATGCAGGGACAAATTCTTGATGTTGACAGAGAGTAGCTCAGTGGAGAGACCGATAGATGTGAAGGCCAGAACACCTAAGGATGAATCATGCTTCAGACACTAGTCACATGCCTCTAAGCAAGAGAGGTAACCTCAATTTCCTCACCTTTCAAATGAGAGGGCTGAATTTGATGACCTCTAATATTAAATTGATGACCACCCCCAACTCTTTGGTAACAGCCTTGATCTGACCATGCCTTCCATATTTCAATAAGTACAGTAATGAGTTGGTGGCCATACCAAGGAGAGTGATCACAATGGAGAAAAAAGTCAAACCAGTTCTATATGAGAATTGGTTGAAAGACCTGGAACACAGACTGGAGAAGCCTTGCTCGAAGCAGGAAAGATTGAATCTTCAATCTCATTTCGCCCTCAGGGGAAGGCCAGCATTGCTTGCCAGCCAGTTTCTCCCAACTGCAGGTTGATAAATGGCCCCCTCTTCCCAAGGGGTCTCTTGTTTTCCTTTCCCTCATTATTCTTTCTATGACAAACTCACACACCTCTCTTCTAAGGCTACAACTATGGCTTGTACTGTGAGTGTGTGTGCATATTTGTGTGGGTGTGTGCATGAGCATGTACCCCCATCACACTGACTTAATGTAGTAGCTAAGACAGAGGGGACAGGGAACAAAAAAGACAGATTCATTCCCTAAGATGTGCATAATACTCCAGGATAAATTAGATGACAAAAGATGACATCGTCGGGTTTTTAAGACAACACACTCTTCCTTTCATAACCTAATTTCCTTCATCTGAAAGAGAAATGTATTTTTAGCCACCTCTCTGGGACCAAAGGCATTGATTTATGAAGATAAGGTGAAGGAATTCAGGAGTTTTCTCTTGACCTCCATCTGTCATTCCTGAGACATGTCTATTTTCAGTACCATAAAACAAATTGTCCTAATGTGGCAGATAATCACCTTGATCACTCTCACATGCAGGGAGAGCAACATTTCCTCCCTCCCCCTTAGCAGTGGTGTTCACACTCACACACTGATTACTAGGCCTGTTGCTGAGGCTCTGGTGTTCACACTTGCACTCTGATCATTGGGCATGCTATTAACTAAGTCTCTGGGTCAAGCCTCCATAATCTCCACTCCTTCTTCCATTCCCCACTAGGATGATGGATTTCCCCAGTTCCCACCATGGATTCCCCAGCCTTCTGCTTGTTTTAGAAGTCCCTAGATATCTATGTCCAAGGAATGAACACCTTGGCTTTAGAAAGAAAGGACATATTGGACCTGGCTATTCTTTCTGCATGTTTGGAGCCAATGTCTTCCAGGCTCCTGATCTCTCTGGGTGAGCTATTTTATAGAAATAAACCCCTGAATTTCCAAATTCAAATTGCAATCCAATGAATAGACCTTGATGGAATGATGGCCATGCACAAAACACTGTTCTGTGGGCTAGGGCAGACAGGACGGCTAAAGAAGATGGAGCCTTGCCTTGAGGGCACTCACAGTCAAGAGGTGACCAAGATACAAACACAGAAATTCCAAGATAGTATATCCTGTGGGGCCCCCCAAAATGGATTATCCTGGGAATGGAGAGTGAGGAGGAGAATAGGAGTAAGGAAGACATCCTAAGGGAGACAGCATCAAACTGGGACTCATTAAGAACTCAACAAACCAAGAAGGCTGGAGTGGTGTCTTCCAAGTATAAGGAACAGCAGAGAAAATAGATCTCATGGTGTGTTTGGGGACACACACAATTTATCAAAAGCATCAAGTGTTTTAAAGAGAGTTCTAGCCTTAAGCTTAGAATTAGTAGGTAGTCTCAGACTGTGGAGAGCCTTGAATGTCAGACAAATTTATTTTTTTTTTCTTTTCAGTCCTGCCCAACTCTATGTTACCAATCATTTGGAGTTTGCTTGGCAAAGACACTGGAGTGGTTTGCCATTTCCTTCTCCAGCTCATTTTATATATGAGGAAACTGATTTAAGTGATTTGCCCAGGTTTACACATCTAAGAAGTATCTAAGGCCAGATTTGGTCTCAAGGAGCTGAGTTTTCCTGACTCCAGGACTGGCACTCTATCCACTGCACCACCTCAATGCTCCTGTAGAAAAAAAAAAGCTGATGCTTTACTCAGCTTGTGACAGAACCACGGCATGTTTTTGAGGAAAGGGGCAATGTCACTCAGATGGGCAAAGGAAAAGGGTGTTTGGTAAGTGGTGTGAGGGGCCTTGGTGGGTGGGTTATTTCCAGGCACTGTTGTTTAAGAGACTCATTTAAAAGGTGAGGAAATTGAGGTCCAAAGAGGTTACCTCTCTTGCTTAGAGGCATATGACTAGTGTCTGAAGCATGATTCATCCTTAGGTGTTCTGGCCTTCACATCCATCAGTCTCTCCACTGAGCTACTCTCTGTCAACATCAAGAACTTGTCCCTGCATGTTCTGTCTCTTTCTCTCTTTCTATCTGTTTTTCTCTCTGACTGTCTCTCTGTCTCTGTCTAATTTGTCTCTCACCCTTTCTCTCTGCCTCTATATCTCTGTCTCTGTCTCTGTCTTTCTCTCTCTGTCTAATTTGTCTCTGTCTTTCTCTCTACCTCTATGTCTCTGTCTCTGTCTTTCTCTCTTTGTCTTGGGATCCTTGCTTTTCTTCAAGGTTCAATTAACATGACCTTCTTCAAGAAGCTTTTATGGCTCCTTCCCCCTCCCCCCAATCAGCTCCTGATTCCCTCCCCCACCAAAGTACCTGGACACATTTCATACATATTCTGAATTCATACCCAACCATATGTATCCATGTGAGCTCCTTGTTAGGATGTCAGCTCCTTCAGGGCAAGGGCTCTCTTTGCATCCACAGTTTGGGGGCTGAAAATATGCCTGTCAACTGAATGATGGCTAAGTAACTCATGGAATTGCAGTGGCCCTGTGATTTTTCTGGCAGAGAACTGCCTCAAAGGAATCTCCCTTTACCAGTGGACGTTGACCAGCCTCTGCCTAGAAGCTTTAGGTCCACCATGTTTGCTGCTCAGGACACTTAAATGTCAAGTGACTTGAGCAAGGACATGCTCCAATGTGGCAAAGGTCTTCTTGGCTTCTCCAGGGCTCAGTAGTCACTATATCACCCTGCCTCTATTCTTCTTTCTTCTTGGATTATTATTATTAGACAGCTAAGACATGACTGGTTCCTACATCTGAAATTCTCTTCCCCTTTCTACTCCCCATCAAAGGCTCATTCCAAGAGTGTCCTACATAGGAATGGTCAGGAAAACAGAGGTCCTGGAGCAAACAGAAGGGGAGATACCTTCTCTAGTCTTGTTTTCTGCCTTAGCCTCCACACAGGTAGCTATAAATGGGGGAGTGAAGATACTTCACAAATGTTTGTTCATTCAACATGGATTCAAATATGGAAGCATGAGTTTTTACTGCATTAAATACCAAATACCAGTGATGCCCTTTGACATTGACAGGGCAACATCCCTAATATCCTTGAATATGACCTTTTGTCACTGCGTAGGGGTGGGGAACCCCCATGTCCGAAACTAAGCTTATTCTCTTTGCCCCTAAGCATGCTAGTCTCAACTTCATTTTTTCCCTTTGTCTCAGCCTCCGCCAATTCTTCTCTTTTCACAGCCTTGGGTTGGGGGAGGATCTTTCACTTCCCCCTCTCCCTGCCCAGCATACAGCCTTGGCAGGTTCAGTCCTACTGCATTCTGTCTTGGGCTAGCCACATCAGGAATGCTGGGTTATTTCCAGGCACTGCTGTTTAAGAGACTCATAAGGATCATCTAGAGAAGAGTGACCAGGATTCCAAGAGCCATTACACTGCAGTAAGAAAGGAACAGCTGAGGGCATAGAGATGTTTTGCTAGGAGCAGACAGGCAAAGTATGAGAGCTGTCATGATTTGAAGGGTTGTCACAGGAAAGATGGATTAGACATTTGTTGTGACTCCAGAGGGCAGAGTTAGGAATAATGAATAAAACAAGGCAGATGGATATTTTGGCTCAATATGAAAATGAACTTTTTAATAATTAGAGCTTTCTGGCAATAGAATAGGCTGTCTTAAAATATATAGTGATTTCCCTGTCTACAGAAGTATTTAAGGGGGAGTTGAAAATCCCTTGGTCAGAAATAACTTCAGTGAAATTCTTGCATAGGATAGGGGAAGGAACAACTGTCAAAGGCCCTTTTGGTTCTGAAAGTTCAGGATTCTATGAACAGGACATATTTTATTAGTAGTGCCATGCCCTTGACCACTGGTCATGCTTCCAGTCCAAGGCCCAGAGTCATCATTCTGAGAGTTAGCTTTTGTGAAGAAGGAGCCCACCACTCCTGTCATGACCAATACCAACTGCTAAGAAACTGTCAACGTGGAAATCAAGCCAAAAGATTTGGAAATGGCAGTGTCTTCTTAGACCCCCAGCAGCCCTGCTTCTAGACAAGTACCTCTTGCTATCATCCAGAAAAACAACCTCCAGATTCCCTCAGCACTAAAAAACAAAGCTTGGAGAAAGGGGGCTTTTTTGAGGGGGAGGGTGGAAATGAATTTTATTTTGGCCACATTGAGCTACACTTTGAGTGGGTAGAAGTTAAAGGTTGCTATCTGATTCTGGAGTGCCTTACCCACTGTTTACTATCAGGAAGTGATTGAACACTGCGCTTTCTGTTGTATTGTCCAAGGTGGCCTGAAGGATTTTGATAAATAGGTGGGAGACAGTTTGTTGGATGAGATCCTCTAAGGTAGGGTTTCTATACCAAGCCCAATGCTTCCTGGTAATTAAAGAAATATAATCACAGTACAATCTTGCACCTCAGACGACTTCCTTGAGGATTGCTTTTACCCCCTTGTGGACTGCTTTCATTTGTTGGTGTTGGTGGTGTCGGTGTTGGTGTCGGTGTTGGTGTCGGTGTTGTGTCGGTGTCGGTGTCGGTGTCGGTGTTGGTGCTGTTCACTCATTTTAGTTGTGTCCAACTCTCTGTGACCCCATTTGGAGTATTCTTGGCAAGGAGGCTTGCTATTTCCTTCTCCAGATCATTTTACAGATATAGGAACTGAGGTAAACACAGTTAACTGACTTGCTTAGGGTTATACAACTTACAAGTGTCTGAGGCCGGATTTGAACTCAGGAAGAGGAGACTTCCTGACTCCAGGACATGCACTATATTCACTGCAGTGCCGCCTAGCTGTCCCTTCTTTCATCTATACATATACACACACATATATATGTATTTGTGAGCATATGTGTGTGTGTGTGTGTATATATATATATATATATGTATTTAGATATTTAGATATTTAATTGAATGTCTTACCCACCAGACTTTAAAGGGCCCATTGTACCAGATGTTGAACATACCTGGGACATCTGTTCATGTCCTTCTGGCTAATGCTCACTTTTTTTTTCTTTTTGGAGGGCAGTTGGGGTTAAGTGACTTGCCCAAGGTCGCATGGCTAGTTTGTTGTGTTAAGTGTCTGAGGCCGGATTTGAACTCAGGTACTCCTGACTCCAAGGCCGGTGCTCTATTCACTGCACCACCTAGCCGCCCCTCTAATGCTCACTTTTAATGCTTCTGGGATGATAAGGTTCCATAAGTCACCATCTTTACAACAATAGCAGAGGAATACTGGTATTAAAAGGATCAACCTTGTTTCCTGTGAGAGGTATAAAAGGAGCTTCACAAGGAACTAAAAGAAATCCAGTCCACTCTCCTCCCCCTGTTTAATTCAGAACAAAATGGTTTGTCCTTGATAAATATATGTATGGAATAAACATTCTTCATCCTCTTTCTTCTGTGGATGGACAGACCAAACTCCTTGGTTGGCCAACAAATCTCTTCCAGAAGGTTCTGCCATGTCTGAGGACTTGATGCAGGTAGCCCAGTGGCAGCCTCCACTTGGGGTATCTGAAGGATAGCACCACCCCCAGGGAAGACTTCTTTGAGTTGGACTGTGCCCAGTCTCCTCCATCATAGTTGGGAGTGGCTTTGGTGAGTATCCATCTCCCTGCTGTATGCATTATCAGGAGGCGATTGGACTTGGCCCTTTAAGGTTACTGCTTCTTCCAAGGAAACCTGGCAGGTTTTAATGAATTGGAGGGTGAGAGCCTATACGGTGATGTATTTCTCTACCAAAACCAATGCCTCTTGATGATCAATAAATAATATTCACACCTCTCTATATCCTTTAGTCACTTGTGTGATGGATAAAATCTCTGCCCATGTTACATCTTCATGGCATTGGGGTATTTGAGACATCTTCTGAATATCCTCTTTACCAACCCAAGAGTGACATCCAGTCTAGTCTCTGGCACCTGTCTCCAGTGTTCCTTTCCTGTAAGGCATCCTTTGTCTCCTGAAATAAATCAGAGACCACTAGAAGTCCCAGCTGCGGTGTTTAGTCCTTCACATTTCACTAAAATCTGCTCTGGGCCCCAAATGAAGAAGGCTGATCTATTGCCTTCAAAAAGCTTCATGTCCTACTCAAGTAAGGAAAAGAAAAGGGGCCCAGGGAAGGGGGGCATTAGAGGGGCCAACGAGTAAGGCATGGAGGCTTAGTGCAGGTTTGGAGCCAGGTGACACCTTAGGGGCCTTCCAGAACAACTGCAGAGGAAGGGGAGCTTGGGCATGCCTTTGCCAGGCAAGGCAAAGGCATCAGTGACAAGGAAGGTGTTCTGGACCCAGCATGATCAACTGATGGGTCAGAGACCCCCCTCTCCTCTCACTCCCCCATTCTTGCTCCCTCCTACCCTCACCCTTTTATTGTCCCTGATGGACATATGCCCTCACCTGCCCCTTCCTACCTCATCCTTGAAAAAGGTGGGGCCTGGATCTAACACTCTCTTCACAGCAGCTGCCCTTCTGAGTCAGAAGCAGTGACCAGCCCCTGCAAAGGACCCACTTAAGGCATCTTGGGGAGATTGGCCCCGCAGAAATGGTTCCTTCAATTCAATCTGAAACCAGGCAGGAAACATCGTTCCCGACTTTATTACTTTCAGAGTTCATAAAAGTGGTTTCCATCTGCAGCGATCAACCTGGGAAAATATTGCTCTAAGTGGATTTATTTTTTATTTCTCTGTTCTTTTCCTCTTTCTTCACATTTTAAAGGGACATGTCAGCTGGAGCCACTAACATATTGGAAGTGTATTAAATCTGAACGATGGTGGCAGCCTCCACCACCCACTCTAACCCACGAAGTCAGGAGAGGGAGGGAGAAACCAATCAGTCCAGGGCCCCCACATGCATGAACCTGCTGTCCTCGGAAGCCCCCCCCCTCAAGGTCCTTGGCCAGCACCCCATTAAAGAGGACTGGCTTGTGTGGACAACAGTACAATCTCCTCTGCCTAGAGCTTAAGCCTGCATAATCTGCAGGCTCCTACCCACCTTTTCTGGCTCACTTCCTAACCTGTTCCTTTCCTTTTACAAATTCCTTAGTTCAGCCACATCAGTTAAGAACATTTCCCTGAATTAAACCTGCTGCTCCTTGCTTCTGGACAGTTGTCCAGGCCTTGGCCCAGGCCTGATGCATACTTTCCTCTCACTTCTGCCTGAGGAGTCTCTATCTTCCTTCAAGGTTTAGGCAGGCCCTGCATCCTCCATGATGGTCTCTTCAATTTCATCCCCAGTTCTCAGCATGATCTTCTTCAAGTGATCTTGAATTTATTTATAGATCAATGTGGCTTCCCTCCTCCACAGAATGGAAGCCCCTTGAGGGGCGGAGCAGTTTTGCTTTGTCATTGTATCTCTAGTACAACATCCACTTAGGAGTGGGAGTGGACCTAAGATTTCCATGTCTTAGGGAATTCTCATCGAGGAAACCCTTTCTACCTGTGAAGGCCAACACCTACTCATTGCTGTGCAGTCTGAGACAGCTGTCTGGTCTGTTGGGGGTTAACCAATATTGAAGGGTTTTCTTATGGGTGTACATGCAATCTCCAACCTACCTCAGAGTAGATTCATCTTCCTGGAGGACACCATTGGTTTACATATGTAACCTGTGCCCATGCCTTGTATTTTCATGACTTTGAATCATGATTTTCCTTGGGACCTACGATGATTTAGCATGAAGGTGAGGAGGATTATTTTGAAAGAAGATGATAAAACTGAAGAATAGGTTTCTAATGATCATGACTAGAGAAAGTGCAATTTCCCCTCTCGACTTCCTAAAAGTTCTTGGCAAGGGAGCCATCACTGAACAGGCAAGAAGTCTCAATATAGGAGGACCCTAGGACCTTGGTTTTAGATCTAGAAAGCTGTCTAGTCTAAGTCCTGATTATGGGAAAGTGAGAAAAGGGATGTGATCTGTTTGTTGCATTGTCTTAGGTTGGCTATATTTCTTTCTTCTGGTGACCTTGGGTTTGTACTTCCTGACTGAGACAATGCCAACAGTGGGGAGCAGTTCAATGATAAAGGCCAGGATAGCTAGGACTGTGACTGAGGTGGCCACTGCTCTATAACCAGAGACCAGAGTGGTTGCTGAGTGACACAAGAACAGGGCTATGGGGAAAATCTTTTTTTTTTCAGTTGTAATAAATTTTATTTGTTTTCTTGTTTATATCATTCATTTTCATGAGATTTTTGAATTACAAGTTTTCTCCCCATCTTTTCCCTACCTCAACCCCAAAACAGCAATCCCACTGTAGAGCCCCTCCCCTGGTCTGCTCTCTATCTTTCTGGTAGGGCAGGGAGGGTCTCCCTACCCCAGCCCCGGTATATCTTTTTTTTTATTATTTTTTTTAAAGTTAACTTGTTTTTTCACTTTTAGGTTACAAGATTCTGTTCTATAGT
>CM053595.1:324925601-324938101 GCA_028646575.1 Pseudocheirus occidentalis
CTGCCGAACTGCCTTCAGCGGGGACATGTTTTCTGCAGTTCCGTGGATTTTGGAGCTGTAAAATTTATTGATTTTATGTGTATTTAAGGTGGCCGTGCAGGAGCTGCTGATCCTTGCTGCTTCTACGCCGCCATCTTGGCTCCACCCTCCTATGGGGAAAATTTTAATGATGAAACAGACAAAGTGAAAATCATGAAGAGAGAGGCCCCCAAACTTAAAGACTTGCCAGTTACTGTGCATCCTATTGGACTGGAGAGAGGTAAAGAGCAGACTGCCTCCTTTTACTTTCTCTCAGCGTTCACTCATTTACAGCCAACATGATCACAGGTCATGAGAAGAATTGGCTCCCTTCCTTTATTCCTTTGAATAAGCTGTGACTGAAGCGAGTTTGGAAATTCATGGAGTCAGTTCTGAAGATTTTGGAGGACTGGATGGAATGAATAAATGAATAGATGATGGATGGGTGAATGAATGAATGAATGAATTAAGAAGCAGCTAAGTGCTTACTACAGATGAAATTTAGCAGATGAATGGGGCAGATAATTTTATAGCTGAGTGCTTGACTTATTTCCTTTCATTTTATATTATGGAAAATGCACTGTGACTACAGTTCTAAATATGTTTGTGTGTGTATTTGTTGGGGAGGAAACCAAGAAAGATGGGATGGGGGTTCATGAGTTGTGTACATACAGATGTTTTAAGATTTTAAATTCTAAGTTAAATTTCACTTTGTTCACTAGATTAATTTCAGACCAGTCAAAGCCTCTGCTAACTTTGGTATTGATGATGGAAGGAGCCATCTAGGTACAATCTGAGTGCTTTTTGGTGACCAGTGTGAATGCTGGAGCTTTTGAGAAAAGCTCCCCCTCTCATCTGTCTGAGAGCAGCTAAGGAGGTCATTAGGCTGGTGCTTCAAGCAGAGTATCCCCTAGTGGGAAACTCTGATATTACACTCCCTTGCTGGATAAGTAACACAGTGACACTCTGTCTTTCTGTACTCTTAAGGAAGGTAGCACTTAAATGTGGGCTGCTTGCACTGTGCCAATGACACAAACATCATCATATGGTCCAAAACTGTGATTCTCAGCAACTTTTGAAAGTAAATGTGCATAAGGAAAATAGGAAAACTTCCTCTTTCTACCTTAAATGTTTTTCTTCTTTCTGTAGTGAGATGACACTTAAAAAAAGTCATTTTTAATGTATTTTTAAAAATCACTTTCTCTTGGAATGAGCAAAAATCTTCATTCTCCTCTCTATTATTATTATTTATTATTAGCATATTCAAGAAACACCAGCAGCTGCTTTTCTATGTCGTGCCAGAACATTTTGTGTATCTTAGAGAGTGTGGTAAAAGAAAGGCTTAACTAGAGGATTCTGTGGTTGCTTTTCAGCTTCAAGGCTGTGATGACCTTGAACAAGTCTCCTTTAGACCTGTTTCTGTCCAACTCATACCAGACTTTCTCTGTCCCAAGTGAGCAGCCTCCTCTGGAAGTATCTGGGCAGGAGTCAGTTCTTAACATGTATAGTCCATTGGTTTGCCTACAGCTTGATAAATGACTTGAGATGTCCATAGCTGCTCTTGAGGATATAACTCCCTTCCTGTTGCTGCTGGGCAGACTTCTTGGCCTTTGTGGTCTATTCTCAAAAAGTTAAAGAGATGTTCCCAGGGCTGTCATGGATCAGTTAGGTCAGCAATAGATCAGACCTCCATAGCAGAACAACAGGCATAAATCAGTGCCAATGTTTGTCCGTATGCCGGCGCTCTGTCACCTCTGTGATGATCCCTTTACATTCTACTTTGCACTGAGATGCATAAACCAATTTCTGAAGACACCATGAAATACTGCTGATTCCCAGCACACTAATCTTTAACCTCATGGAGACAGCTACTCAGGCAGGATTTGCATCAAAGGTTATCATTGAAAAACTCCAAATCCCAGGGCTAAGGCATTAAAAAATGTCTGGAAGGCATTTGAGCGGCAAAAAATCTTCCCAGTGCTGGACAGAGATGATTCTGTCTGAAACAGCTGAACAGGGAGCAAGATGAAGTCCATTCTGGGTGAGGGAAATCTCACTGCACACTGGCTCTGGGAGGTCCTGGCCAATAAACTTCCCCACAATCTCACTGTATGCTAGAAGGAAGAAGAGGAGGAGGAGGAAAAGGAGGAGAAAAGACAGAGAGAGCGAGAGAGGGAGAGAGAGGGGGAAGAGAGAGAGAGAAAGGGAGAGAGAGGGAGAGAAAAAGAGGGGGAGAAAGAGAGAAGAAGAGGAGGAGGAGGATAAATAAAAGGAGGAAGAGAAAGAAAATTAGAAGAAGGAGAAAGAGAATGAGAAAGAGGAAAAGGAGAAGATCTCCTCCCCTGCCATCAATGCTAACCTCACGTGCAAACCACTGTCAGGAATGACAACTTTTGGTGTATTCCCCAAATGCCAATCTGTCTTACCGTTGAAGCTAACACTTTATTCAAGATGTTATTGTCCATTTCTGTGAAGAGAAATAAAGAGATTTCAACTTCACCTTCTTCTATTCAGCCCAATGCCTTAGTCTTGAATTATTAGATGCTCTAATAAGGATCTGCTCATGGGACTGAGACCTGGAAGGGCCTTAGTGTCCACTCAATCCAGTCACTTCATTTTACTAATGGGGAAACTAAGGCAGCTCAGGGTAAGGATGTACACCAGGACAGGCACACACAGCAAAGGCAGAGGTTGTGCGGCTCATGTGCTAAGTTCGGGGCTATTCCTCTAATGTAGAACAAACACTGGACATTTGTAAGTTATGCCCCAGTGGTGGGTTGAGCCCTGTGAGTAATATCCAGTTATTCTATATTTACTACTTGTCAGTGGTCAAGCCTCATGATGCCACACACAATGGGTTTTCTAAAATGAATGGGCTTCTGGGAGCCTGGGACAAGTATTAGTAACATTTTCTATGAGAAAAAGAAGGGCAGAGGTGGGAGTGAATGACTGGATTTTACTGTGCCCCCCTCTCCATGGGTCAAGCCTGAAGCTACTGCTGGTGGGTCAGAGGCTCAGATAGCAGCACACTTTGTGGCCTGATGTGAGAACAGCCCAGAACCAGACATTCTGCCAGTGAGAACGGATGTACACGGGTAGCCCTGGCCAAAGGAGTGATGCTGTCGGGTACCGGTGGCTAGAAAGAATTCAGGAGGGTCAAACTTGGAGCAAGGAGACTGGCTGATGAGGAAAAGGTTATGAGAAAGCCTGGGGTACTTTCCAAAGGGTCCCCAAAGGCTCTCAGTGTCATCAATGACTGCCATTTATGGTTCTTTCTAGTAAAGGGGTCAGAGGGCCATCTCAGGAGACAAAAAGATAGCACAAAGCACACCAGGTGGTCAGGCCAACCCCAGGACAATGGCTGTCCAGGATCCAAGAATCTTGTTAGACTAGAGCACTGGGTAGAACTGAATAAGATGGAGTTGAAATCTCTTCATTCTCTCCAGGCAATGCTCCAGAATCCTCAATGAGGCCCCAAGAAACTCCTTATCTTGGAAGATGTCTCCAGCCATAGAGCTCATAATGCTATTGGCTGTGTGGCCTGAACTGCTACTGAGGCAGCTGCTCTCAGAGCCCTCCCCACAAGGCAGTTCTTCATTTCTCTCCAGAGTCAGTCTATCCTCTTCCATCTTGCCCCTCCTGTGCTGGGTGCCTTCATTCACTCAACTTCCTTTTATGTGTTATCTTCCCCCATTAGAGTGGAAGCTGCTTGAGAGCAAAGATTGTCCTTTCTGCTTAGATTTTAATTTCTATGACTTAGCCTGGGAATCCCATAAGTGTTTAATAAGTGTTTGCTGACTGGCTGATTTAAATTCAATGTTCAATACCTGCTATGTGTCAGGTATATCTCCCAGATACTGAGGACATAAATCAGTCAGTCAACAAGCATTTATTAAGCCTGTACCTTGAGTTAAGGACTACCTAAGGCTGAGGATGCAAATAAAGGCCAAAACCAGTCCCTGCCCTCAAGGGGTTCACAGTCTAACGTAGGAGACAACATGAAAATGGCCATGTACAAACATGAGCATTGTCTAAAGAGGCCTCATGCTCAGGACCCCAAAGGCAAGAATTCCATCAGACCCTACGTGGTGTGGAGGGCTCAGTCTGGGCTCTGTGGCTTACAAGGTCATCAAGGACCTGGCAAGCATCCAGCAGAGGATGACCACCATGGGCCAGATTGGGTGTCCAGGACAGACAAGGACTGGCTGACATTTGGAGATGTTGACTATGAGAGTCTGCTCTCTGGGTTGAAGCCCTGGGGAAGGGCTCTCATGTTGGGGAGGGAGGCCTAGAGGCACAGCTGGGAGTGTTAGGGAGTGTGGGAGGTGGAGAAAGGAACCTGGAAGGAGAAGACTGAGACTTGACTTGTGGGCTGCCTGGGGAGAGGGAGGACCCTGCCTTGGAGGTCTACCAGCAGAGGCTGGACCACTATGATCCGACATGTTGTCCAGGTGTAGGTTTTACTCAAGACCCGAGCCCCCTCCTGCTCAGAGATCCCACTCTCCTCATTCTATGATAGTTCCAACTCTCCCTTTTAATGTTAACTCATTCCCATCCTAGTGACTTCTCCAGGGAGTCTGGAAAAATGAAGCCTGTAGTTCCTCTTCTTGCCTCCAGGGGACCCCATGCTATTCCTTCTTGCTTCTATTTGTCCTGCATATATTCTTAGTTAAAATGGTCAACAATATGGCTGAAAGTCCTTGGGGTAAGTATCCCTGAACCATGCCTCCCCATTAACTTGTCCCTTTGGGTAGCCATTATTTGCAGGAGCAGAGTCTGATCTCAGTGCACCATTAGGATTCATTGCCACCTTTGTCCAGTTGGCTGAGATGTCCCAACTTTCAAAGTCTCCATCAAGGTGTGGAGGCATATTTGTAGAACCAATATAGATGCGTCTTGGTCACCTGGAAAGACTGGACCAAGAATGGTTTAATTCTATAATTCTATGAGATTACCGTAGATCAATCTATGACTCAGAAAACTATCCTTTGTTTCACTAATGATCTCATTCATTCTCTCAGGGCCACAAAACTGGGACCAGCTGAAGAAATGGGCCAGTAGGTGCCCATGAACTGTAGTTTTACAATGTGCATCAAAGTTTCATCAAATTAGTCTAAAATAAAGGCAAGCTTCCCTTCTCTCCTCCCTTTTAATTTATCTTGGATTCCCCCTCCCCAGACCTGTAACAAGTCACCTACATTCTCCAAGGGATCCTCTAAATCACCCAACAATGCAATCTCTGAAGGATCACAATTGCAGGTGAGCTAGAGAGTAACAGAGAGCTGAATGACAGGCTTGGTAAAGCTTGGACCCATTAGCAGGGACATTTGCCTACAAGGATCACTGTGGAAGATCTTATCTGGGAAAAAAGGCTCAGAGAAGAAGAAGTTCTGGTCACAAAGGAACAGTGGGGCATGGTAACCAGGCAGGCTGCATGCTGCCCTGGTGCCCATGACCTAAGATGCCTCAGAGATGGCCCCAGGTAACATGGGTAGACCACCATTATGGGACATGATCAGATTTCCCAGGACCAACTGATGTGAAGAGCTGTGATCTGCACCATAGGATGCTCATGGGATTGTGTGACCATGGGAGTATTGAGGTGTTGAAGAACATTTTTAGAAATGATATTTTCCATTTCCAATTCAGGAGGCAGCAGGCTTACATGCACGCTACCATTTTCAAAGTTCTGTGACTCAGCAAGGGCCTCCCTCCCGCACCTCAAGTTCTAGCTTCTCCTACACCCACCCAATGGTTCTTCATGAGTTAACATAGCCCTCAAACACTGACCCCTGGGAGCCAGGCCTCCACAAATGAACTCCCAGGGACTTTGGCATCAGGCAACAGGAGAGCAGTCTCCCCACTCTTGCTCCCCCTCAAGTCAGAATTGGTTGACTGTTGGTGAGGCCTTGTGAGTTCTTTCTATGTTTTCCACCTTGCTAATGAACTCCTGGGAGTTCTTTCTGTTTTCTTCATTTCCTGGGGGATTATAAACATGTGTACTATAAAGCATATGAGGATCCATTATAGCAATCTCTTTGGAAACAGACATGAGCTGAATTCGGAGATTTTCCCGTAGTCAATCCTGGGGGGAAGCACTAGGGAAAAGGGAGTTTGGCTTCTGTAGGCCCAAAGTTTGGGGAGCTGGGCCTGGTCTACAGAGGAAGCAAACCCTTGAAGCCTGCTAAGGCCAGCAATTCATCCTGGCTCCTGGTGCTCTGCACCAGTAGGGACAAGACCCTCATTTTATTACTGTCCTTTAGGCTCAAACTGAGACATTGCTGTGCTCCCTGAGCAAACGTTCACTCTGATATTGGAGGCTGTGACTTTGGGTTGGGTTGTTTGGATCTCTGTGGGGTCAATACATGAGACTAACCGCAGGGGTGAGGCTCTTTAGCACCGCCTTCTCTGCTTGGGGATCTTCATTGTTGTGTGGGGAGCGAGGTGATTGAGACTAAAAAATGCTGATTGCTCTTCCTCAGAACCCCCTGAAATGATGCATTACTGGGTCCCAGGCTTGGCTCACCAAGCCCAGCTGATCTTTTCCTGGCACATTTCTTTCCCATCAAAATGGGACAAAAAAGGGATTAGTATTCAGGGCAAGAAGATGTGGACAGAAATATAATTAATGATTCATTTCAATAGTTCTTATGCTGGTACTGGCTGTACTCACAATAACCCCAATAATGAGGTTCTCAGGATGCCCGTTTGACAGATGAGAAAACTGAGAATGAGGAGCATGGTGACAGAGTCAGTGAGGACAGATCTTTCTGTTCTGCTCCCCCTACCTTTTGATTTAGTCAGCTGTGATAAGAATCTGAGAGAGGCACCAAGGTTTCTAGGAGTCCTAGCGGCTGGGGGCTTCTTCAGGAGAGATGTCTTATCACAGGAGACAAGGGAACTGGGTCTTTTTGATGGAGAGAGAGGGCACAGGCAGACAGGGCCAGGGGGAGGGGCATCACCTGCTTTTAGGAAGAGGGCACATTGTTAGTAATAGCGAGAAAGAGATCAGAAGGAAGATGAATCCAGAGAACAGAGTCATCCGTTTGGAGAGGAACCTGGGGAGGAGCACCTTGGAGCAATCGAGCAGTTGATTGACAAGAGTTTATTTATTGTAGACTCTGAGTCAGGCCCAGTGCAGGGTCTGGATACACAGATAAAAGAAAGTGGTGTCTGCCTTTAAGTAACCTTCCTTCTGGGGGAGGGGTAATTGTTACTAATAGTGAGGATGAGGATGTGGATGGTGGTGATGAAGATGAATGAAGATGAGGAGGAGGAGAAAGGAGAGGAGAAGGAGGAGGAGGAGGATCAGGATCACCACAACAGTAACAACTAGGATTTGTGTAGCACCTACAGTACCAGGCACTGTGTGGAACACTTTTCTAAGTACGATCTCATTCAACCCTCACAACAACCTTGGGGGTGGGGCTATCATGAGCCCTCCTTTACATTTGAGGAAATTGAGGCAGATGTCTGCCAGCCTCTTCCTTTCGACATAGCAAGTTGCTCTCCCCAAATTATCAGTGATCTCATAGTGGCCAAATCCAATGGCCTCCTCTCAGTCCTCATGCTTCTTGTCCTCTGAAGCCTTGGACACTGTTAATCACTCCTGGATTTTAAACACACCTAGATTTTCTGCCAGGTTCTCAGGTTGCCTCCTCTTTCTTTCTTCTGGTTCTACCCCTCTCTGAGTGCTCCTCGTCTGTGTTCTGGAATGGATCCTTCCCCAGATCATTCCCTCTAACCAGAGGTACCCCCAGGGCTCTGTCCTGGTCCTTCTGCTCTCCCTTCTTCCCTTGGTAATTTCATCAGCTCCCATGGATTTAATGACACTTTCTGTGCGGATGATCCTCAGTCTCTCTCTCCTGTGCCAATCTCTCTGCTGACTTCCAATCTCCCACCTCTAACTGCCTCTCAGACATCTCCAACTGGGCATCCAGTTTTACACTCAATATGACCAAGACAGAATTCATGGTCTTTCCCTCTAAACCCTTACAGCATTCACAATAATATAACGGAACAACTTATCACTAAAGTGGCCACATATTCTTCAACAAATTATATCATTCAGTAAGTGCTTACCTCAATCATCCTTAAGAAGCAATCCTCCTTAAGGGACACAAAGTACAAAGGTCAAAGTTTTTCCACCGCTAGGTCACATGGTCTTAATCTCTCAGTCAAAAAATCTTCTTTCTTCTTGACCTGAGATTGGCCAATCATCCTTAAGGGGTACAAGGTACAGAGTACAAAGTTCTTCCACCCCTAGGCCACAGTAAATCATAATCTTCTCAGTCAGTGCTAAGTGCCCAAGGAGAGATTTTTTTTCATCTTGGCTCGAAGCTGGCTCCCAGATTCCGTGGTTCTTCTTCCATGGTCCTAGCTTTTGCTAGAATTCAGCCAGCTATCACCTGGATTCACAGGCAGGCAGCTCCCAGCTCCTGTTCCAGTTCCTGCTCCAACTTGAACCTCACAGTGGCCAGTCTAGCTCAAGCTCTTCACAGTCCCTGTTTCTGGGAAGAGAAATCTTAACAGACTCACAGCAATATCTACACACATCAAACTTAGCAGAGTTACAACAATATTCACACACATTGCTGACACTGTCATCAATTCACTATCTACCTGTGCAATCGACACAGGCGTGAAGACAGGGTCTCTGCCTGAGAAATCAACACAAACCATCAGTAAAGTCCCAGGGCCTCTGAAAATATCAATAAAATCCTTCTCCGTGACTTCTGCAAACAGACAACAAGATAGTCCTCTTTCAGGGATTCTGAACTAGCAGTAGGATCCCAGGGCTTCTGGAACAACAGCAACGTCCTCTATCAGCAGGTAAATCTGACCAAGTAACATCAACACAAAGTTCCAGTGCCACAGCTATGCTTTCTCCCAGTTCTGCTCTGCTCCAGCTTGGGCTTCTCCTTATATATGGTGGCTCTCCTTCCTGTCCCACCCTTCCTGTTGAGTCAGCAAGTTCCTCCCACCTTCAAATCACAAGGGTCTCAACCAAGGTGCTAAACACTTAAGTAACTGAAACAAGGCAGGAGCCTCCACTGATACCACCCCCACCATTACTGCAGAGGATGCTACCATCTTCCCAGTCCCTCGGCCTCCCAACCAGGTGTCACACTGGGCTTCTCACTGTCCTTTACCCCATCACCACATATCCAAGCGGTTGTCGAGATCTGACAATTTTACCTTCATAACATCCCTGAAATACATCTCAGTCC
The DNA here is from genome assembly GCA_028646575.1 of Pseudocheirus occidentalis. Taxonomy (NCBI): domain Eukaryota; kingdom Metazoa; phylum Chordata; class Mammalia; order Diprotodontia; family Pseudocheiridae; genus Pseudocheirus; species Pseudocheirus occidentalis. Next base: position 324,934,850 of record CM053595.1, read on the forward strand.
CTGCCCTGCTCCATTCCTTCATTCCCTCACACCTGGACTATGGCAGTAGCTGCTGGGGAGTCTGCCTACCTCAGTCTCTCCCCTCTCCAGTCCATCTCCATTCAGCCACAAAAGCTATTTTCCCTAAGCTCAGGTATGACCACATCTACCCCTGCTCATTAACCTCCAGAGGCTCCCTATGGCCTCCAGGATCAAATATGAAATGCTCTGGTTTAGCATTTAAAGCCCTTCCTAACTCTCTCCCCTCCTACCTCTCCAGTTTTTGTAGACCCAGCTCCCCAACACATTCTCTTTGATCCCATGACCCAGGCCTCCTGAGTGCCCCCAAAACCAGGACCCCATGTCTCAGCTCTGGGCATTCTCTCTGGCTGTGGCCCATCCCTAGAATGCTCTCCCTCTTCCACTCCAACCACTGAATGCCCTGGCTAAAATCCTGCCTCCTCTAGGAAGCCTTCCCTTGCCCCTCTTCATCCCAGGGCCTTCCCTCCATTAATTATTTCCTATTTATTCTACATGTGACTTGTTGGTGTTCATTTGTGAGCAGGCTGTCCCCCCATTAGACTGTAAGCTCCTTGAGGGCAGGGGCTGGCTTTTGCCCCTTTTTGTATCCCCCACACTTAGCACAGTACCAGGCACATAGTAGGAGCTTATAACTGTGCATTGACTTGGGGTCAGGTGTGTGTAGAGGAGGAAGGGGCAGGGGCAGAGGTGCAAATACTAGGAGGTCCTGGCCTTACCTATGTCAGAACAAACCAAAGAAGCTAACTCTCAGGAGTACAAGGAAAGACATCCCCAAACACAGAGCAGTTCATGGGCAATGGGCCCTGTCTACCGTCTCTCCCACCATGCAGGTGCTGGCCTTCGAGGCCCACTCTGGGACCAAGTGGGGGGAAGTAGGATCCTATGGGCCTCTGGTAGACCCTGAGCAGGTCCTGCAAGGAAAGCTGGCTTGTACTTGGGTCTATGCTTGGAAGATTCAGAGATCTCCCTCTCCCTTTTAACATGCCTCCCATGGAAGGCCTTGGTCATCTGCCCTCCCAGTCCAGACCCCTTTCAACTCAGACTTTCTGGGAATCTACAAAGACCCTGCAGGGTCTTGCTACCAGTCCTGCTGCCTCTGAGTAAGCCAGACACTCAGCTTGCCTTGCCTTAGAATGGGGCTGCCAGGTCCCTCACTAGCCCAACCCACCCACTGGCCATGAGTCAGTCTGGAGGGGGCTGTCAGGAAGGGACACTTGGTCATCAGGAGGGAGGGGGTCATTGCTCTCACGTGAGGAGTGAGGCAGCAGGATGCTGAGATGGGGGCCCAGCTCTCCACCAGGACCCCTCCCCAGATGCACAGGCAGCATACAGGGGCTGACTTGGGCTGACTTAGGGGCAACTGATGTCGTGGCGCTTCCCCAGTGGATGGGGGAGACTTCTCTCTTGCCGCTCTCCTCCTTCCACCCGGTGCCCTGCTTTCTGCACTCTCTGGAGGTCATCGAGGCTCTCAGGTGTTCTCTCTCCAAAGAGGTGAGTGCCCCAGAACAAGGCAGCATCTCTCCTCAGGGATCTGGGACAAGCCTGAGGCAGCAGGAAGATTCTCTGGCTTTTGTTTGGAGCCCCACCCCAAGCTTCCCCCTGAATGATCAATTGATAGTGAAATGAATAGCCAGCCTTGGGGAGCTTTTAGGAAAGGGCTTTTCCTAAGGTGGTGCCGGTAGGAACAGCCCAAAGAGTCCCTCCAATGATCTGACACATTCTCCTGAGAAGATCCAGAATCCTGGGCAAGTGGGCTCACGTACAGAGGGGCAGAGGCACTCCCACTCCCAGCCACTTCCATCTGCAACTCTGGAGGCCCCTCAGTTTAGGCAAAGGCTCCCTTGGCTTGGGATCTCAGGACACACACTGCCACCCCTTGCTGCCAGGGGATAACCCAGGGTGTGGACAGGAAGATGGGAGGTCCCAAATCCTTCTGCACCCTTGAAGCTCACAAGGTCTCCTTCTGGACAGAGCAGAAGTGGGCTGTGGAGAGGAGACCCAAGGCCAAGGCAGAGGCCTCTCCCCAGACCTGGCAGTCCCTTCGGGGTGGGGGGGGGTGTTGGCTCCAGTGTCCTACTCTCCGAATGAGGTAGTCCTTGCTGAGCCTGGCCCCAGGCCTGCTGGCCTTCCACTCCCTCCCCTCCCCAGCTGTGCCCTGGGTGGGCTCCATGCCCTCCCTCTTCCTGGGCCTTGTCTCCTCTGCCAATGCCAGTTTTTCAGGAGTCGCCTCTTGTTTGTTCAGCACAGGGCTTGGCACTTGGTGAGTGCTCCATACAAGGAAGGAGAGAGGCTGGAGCCTCTGGAGCCTCCAGAGCCTCGGTCCAATGCTCTTCTGACCACGCTGCACTGACCTTCCAATGGTCTGCTCCCTTCCAGTGACTGCAGGGCAATGGTCCGATGAAGTCTGTTGGGGGGAAAGGGTTGTTTTGGAAATGAGAACTGATGAGGGTCCCTCCAGCCAGGCGCTTCCTGAACCGCAGACAGTGACTTCCCTTCCCTGAATTGCAGGATGGGCCCCACCTGCCGTAAGATGCAGAGATGGAGAGGCCATTCAACCTGGTCTGAGGGAGGGACCCCGAGAATGGCTCAGCAGGAGAAGGCAGAGTCGGGTTCCAGCCCTGTCCTCTGAGAAAGCCAAGCGTCCAGCCCAAGGGCTGAATCCCCCAGAGCCACGCCCCAGCAATCAAGCAGCAGGCATTCCTTAGGTTCCTACTGCATGCAGAGCACTGCGCTCTGGCACTGGGGACCCAGCTAAGAGAAATGAAAGTGTGGGGCAGTGAGCCCAATGAGCCCTGGCACAAGGAAATGGGGGATCATGCCCTTGTTCCCAGAGTGTCTGATCCCAGGGACAATCTGTGCCAGGTGGGGCAGCTGCAGAGGAGGGAGGAGCTGGAGGGGGCAATGGCCGTTTGTCACCTGGGTGACTCAGGCAGCCCCTTCCCTCCCTGAAGGTATAGTGAGGTCTAGCCCTTCCTCCCTCCCCTCCACCCCGTGTCTCCTCCAGTCAGCATGTTGCATAGTCAGGACTTTAATTCCCAGAGTAGGTCTAAAAAGTCACCACATTGAGTTCTTCAGAGCAGACAAAGTGCACACATGTGAGCCTTCCGTGAATGCTCACAGCAGCCCTGGGATCCCTTATCCTCATTCTCCAGATGGGAACACTGAGGCCCAGAGGTTCAGGCTCTGCAAGAATCAGAGGTGGGACATGAACCCAGGTTTTTCTGACTTTGA
>CM053595.1:324943101-324982485 GCA_028646575.1 Pseudocheirus occidentalis
TTGCTTTCACTTTTCAGCATCTCTTGTTGGTTTCACTTTTCAGCATCTCTTGTTGATTTTACCTTTTCTGTATCTCTCTTATAAGGTCCCCTCCTACCCTCTGACATGGCTCCCACCCTGGTGAATGTCATCATCCTCTCACATCTAGACTATGGCAATAGTTACTGAGGGGTCTCCCTGCCTCAAGTCTCTACCTACTTCAGTCCCTCCTCCATTCAGCCGCCAAAGTGGTTTTCCTGAAATTCAGATATGACCATGTAACACCCCCCCCCCCGATACACACACACTCAATAAATTCCAGTAGCTCCCTATGGACTCAAGGAGTAAATACAAACTTATCTGTCCTTCAAGGCCTTTCATAACCTTCCCATACCACTTTTCTAGCCTTCTGGCATCTTCTTTCTCTCCATGTGCCCAGTGATCCAATTGAACACCAGCCTTCTGGCTGTTCCATGAACACAACATGATTTTCTCTGAACAGGTTCATGGACAGTCCTCCATGCCTGGAATGTCCTTCTCTTCATCTCCACCTGTTATTCTCCTGGCTTCATTTAGGTCTCAGCTACAGCCTCACCTTCTGTATCAACCCCCATCTCTTTAATTCTAGTGGTTTTTCTGTGTTGATTCTCTATGATCTACTCTATGTATAGCTGGTTTTCATAGTAGTTTCCAAATGTTTTCCCCGTCTTTTTTTGGTGAGCTCCTTTACGGCAGAGATTGTTTTGTTTTATCTTGTTTTTGTCTTAATTTGCCTAAGAGGTAGCTAGGTGATATAGTAGACAGAGTGTTGGACCTTGAAATGGAAGGATCTGAGTTCAGATTTGACCTCAGACACTTACTAGCTATGTAAACTTAGACAAGTCACTTGACCTATGTTTGTCTCAACCTCCTCAACTGTGAAATGAGGATAACACAGCACCAACATCCCAAAGGGGCTGTGAGAATCAAATGAGTTAATGTTTGAAAAGTGATCAGACCAGGGCATGGTACATGATAAATGCTGATTGCTGGCATCCTATCTTTTATACTTACTGCCTTTGTGACCTAAGACAAATCATGGGACCCCTTGGGGCCTCAGCTTCCTGTATCAGCCAGCACACTAGCATACCCAGGATGGCTGCTAACACGAGTTCTTTGATCTGCTTTTCTAAAGGAAAGCAACTCAAAAAGAGTTAACAATCTTACTTTAATCAAACATATATGTAAACATGTACATATATACACATAAATACATATGTATGTTATATATGTGTTTATATACATATATGTATGTACGTGTGTGTATGCAGGTGTGTACATATATATACATACATACACATGCATATATAATTTACTTTAGTTCAGGGGGAAAACAGCACCCTGAACTTCAGAGAAACACAAACAGAAATTATAAGCAGAAAAAAAATAGACAGATCTTTCCCAAAAATGAAAGGTTTGCACTAGAAGAAATATGACCACCCAGCTCTAGATCTATGACCTGAATTGGAGATATCACATGGATTCCTTACTTTCTCCAATGTTTTCTCCTCATTATCTGCCTTTTAGAATCCTCACATCCCAGTGGAAAATATCCCCGCCCCGTCGAAGTCCAGTCAAAGTATCCCCTGCTACATGACAGCCTCCCCAATCTCTGTACCTGCTAGAGACCTCCCTGCCCTCCTTCAGAAAGCCATTGTATTTTATTTGCTTATGTTTTGTTTTGATTTACCTGAATAGATGTTGTTTCTTGATGACAAAATTGATGATGATGAATATTTCATTTTTGTCTCTTTTTTTCCCAGTTGTTGCCTATCCTTTGTTTTCAAAGAGGACAAATGACATCATAGGTGAAATCTTGCCTTGTCCCTGACTTGGACTTAAATCAAGAAGTTGTACAGGGGCAGCTAGGGGGCACAGTGAATAGAGCACTGGTCCTACAGTCAGGATTACATGAGTTCAAATACAGTCTCAGACACTTAACATTTACTAGCTGTGTGATCTTGGGCAAGTCACTTAAGACCGATTACCCTGCCTTCCCCCACCAAAAAAAAAAATAGAAGAATTGTACAAAGTCATCAGCCTCAATCTCTCCTCCAGTGTCATCAAAGTCCACTGGCAGGACAAAAGTCAGGATGATAGGTGCTGGCCTGAGATGCAGCAGATGGACTTGGCATCTTTATGTCTTTCCAAACTTTAAGCATTCCACAATATCTGCTTCAGCTGCTTTCGTGGACCTTGGAACAACTCTTCTCATCTGATCATTCTGCTAGGAGAAGTCTTTACATGTTTGGGGTAGACCTGACTGACTCAATGTCACTGATGGTGACTCACTAGAGAAAGGGTAGGGTCAAAAACACCCCACTCCATTTCAGGCTGATATCATAACTAGGTAACAAGAACTGTCATTTGTTTATTCAATCAATCAGTCAATCAGAGGTTTTCTATTGTTGTGAAAAATTTCTCAAATTCCAGGGACTTTGAAAAGAGTGACTGGAGAAACAAAGACAAGCATGAACTATTCCTTTCCTTGCAGGGAGGAAGTGTACCAGTGGGGGCTCAAGTCTGTGTTACTTGGGATTCACCACTGACTCTTCAGGGATACCCCTAGATTCTTAAAGGAGATATTTAGCCAATGTCTGAGACCTGAGCTCACCTTCAACAGTGGGAGTTGGAATGAGGACATTCTTGAGTTTTATGAGTTGTATTTGTCCAGCAGCTGGTGCAGAGTAGGCATTTAATAAGAGCTTGTTGGTTGATTGGACTCTAATTTATGGCACTCCACACTTATTCATTCCTAAGGCAATGCTCCCCCACCAGTGGCAAAATGCCTCCCACGGCCACTGCATGAACAGAGCAGTGGGAGGGAGGGGACTGACCTCACTCCCACAGAAAGCCCACATGAGTGAATACTAGCTTTATTAAAAGGATCACCTGCTCCTTGGCATGGGAATAATTTAACTAGAAGGTCTCTGAGTTCTGTGAAGTTCTCCTTCAAAATAAAAACAAACCACCCTGAACTGCCAAATCTGCCTATCCCTGCCCCAGCCCAGTGAGCCTGCTGGGTTTCATGAATAATCTCTCATTTATATATATGTAGTAAAATATTAAGAATGCAGAGTGTATAAAATTTTAATACACACACAAAAAATCTTTACAGCCTTCTCACTCACTAAGTGGTCCCCTATTAAAACAAAATAAATCTCCATCGGAGGGGATAGGGACAGATGTGCTACCTGCCCGGTTGCAAGGTCCCCAAAGGCTCCCTCTTCCTCCATGGTGTCAGGTGCAATAAAACACAATCATCTCAAAGGAAAAAATATAAATTAAAGTAGTTGGATGAAGGTTTACTTTCTGGGTGCTTAAAAACCTTGTGATTTCCCCTGATCAATAACTGGCAGTTCCATTAGATTTTATGAGGCTAAATATAGATTTTCTCAATTGACATTAATAACTATGGTCTATCAGGACCCTATAAAATGTGGACTGATACTTATTCCTATTGTAAAGCTTCATCACTTCCAAGCTGTCCCCATCAGCGGGTACATAGCTCACACAGAGTGCAGTGGAAGCCTACTCAAGAAAAACAGAACCTGAAGCTTCCTTTGGACCAGATACCCAGCCCTACACTTCTGAGCCCATCCTGCCAAGACTAGAGCCATAAGAAAGGCAATGGACAGATCAAAATGGAGAAGGGAAGCAGGAGAGCCAGGGCAGGGGCAATGTGAAGATGGAGGAGGAAAGGGGAAAGGAAATCATATCAGGACCACCTCTTTGTGTGGCAAAATCTAATAGATACAGGACAATCAAGGTGTAGGTGGGTGACCAAACTGCTGCTCTCTACCTATCAGAATGACAAATCCTTGTAAGGAACTGGACTCAATGCCACCATTCCATAGGGGAACTGAGGACAGACTGATCAGGAATGGGACTTGCCCAATTTCAGAAAACAAAGATATTTTTCTTCTATCTGGATCTAAAATCTTTTTGTCTAGACTCCCTGGCTTAGACTGACTCCCCAGGTTCCGAGCTTCCTTATTAAACATTAAAACCCAACATTCCTAATGTCCACAAAGGTTTAAGTGAACTTTGCATCTATATTTCCAAAGACGCACAGTGTCTCTGGGTGGGAAATGTCTCTGGCTGTCTGATCCCTCCACACCTGAGCTGTGACATGGATGCTTTGGGAAAAGGCTGGAATCTCACTCCACCATTTTTTCTTGATCTAAGTTTTGGCAAGTCCCTTCCTTGCTCTAAACAAGTTCCTTCCTTTCTCTTCGGCCTCTTTCACCTCTAAATCTAGGTTTCTATTATCCTAAGGCTTGGGCTAGCACCCCAGTTTTGCCATATGCTATCTGTGGTATGGGTATGTGACTTCATTTTTTTAATCTGACTCAGTTTCCACTTTTTCAAAATGAGAGACTTGGACTGAATGGTCTTTCTATATCTAAATCTATGACTTCATGTTCCTATACTCTTTGTGCTTAATTATGGTTAACCATGTAGTGGGAATGGTTCCATGCTGATCCAGGATAATCCTTGGGTGGCAGATCCAGGCCATTGCCAGACTTACATTCAGAAGCTTTCCAATTTAGAACCACCCCACCCCAGACCTTACATTTCACTTGTATGGCCAAGGAGAACCTCATACTCATTCCATCATCCACATCATGGCCCAGGAACAAAGGGTGGAGAAGGTGGAAATACTTGGATACAAGTCTGAACAATAAACAGAATGCTTTCATGATTGGAATGGAACTCAGTGTCCATGCGGGGCCCTATAGAGCAGGCCTGGCAAATGTCCACGCAGACATAGCTTGAAGACCCACTCAAAGAAATGCACCATCTCTGCAGGAGACAATTTGGACAATTCTAGTTACTAGCAAAACTTCCTTAACTTCCAGACAAAATATTAATCAATCTATAAACATTTACTAAGCATCAATTATATGCCAAGTACTATGCTAAGCCCTGGGGAGACAGAAAAGGCAACACAGTCCCTGACCTCAAGGGGCTTACAATGGAATGAGGAAGATAACATATAAACAAATATACAGAAAGCATTCTATGTACATGATGAATAAGGAATAATCAATAGAGACAGGGCACTGTGGTGAAGAGGGATAGGGGAGGCTTGTTGTAGAAGGAAGGATTTTAGGTATGACTTAGAGAGAGCCAGAGATGTCAGTAGTTGAAGTGGAGGAGGGAGAGCATTCCAGACATAGGAGATGGTCACAGAGAATGCCAGAACCAAGAAATGGAGGGTCTTATCTGGGGAACAGCCAGGAAGCCAATGTCACTGGCAATGAGGAAGGTAAAAGAAGAATGGGAAGGTAGGAGGGTTCTAGGTTATGTAAGGCTTCAGATACCAAGCAGAGCATTTTATATTTAATCCCAAAGGCCGTAGGGATCCAATGGAATGCATTGATAAGTATGAGGGCTGATATGGAGAGACTTGTGTTTTAGGGAAATTATTTTGCTGACTGAATGGAGGAGGGATTAGAATGGAGGAGAGACTTGAGGCAGACATACCCACCTGTGGCTACTACCATATTCGATGTATGAAGTGGAAGAGGGTCTGCCCAGGGACATGGCACTGTCAAAGGAAAGGAGAATTTGGGATATATTGAAGGGGTGAAATCAGTGGGTCTTGGCATCATGTTGGATATTGTGGGGTGATAGGGAGTGAGGAGTCAAAGGCAACCCCAGGTTATGAGCTTGAGGGACTAGGAGGAGGGTGTTGCCTTCCACAATAAGAGGGAAGGTGGGGGTGAGGAAGCATAGGTGGAAAGGAATGAGCCCCTTTGGGGACATATTGGCTTTAAGATATCTACTATACATCCAGTTTGAGATGTGGGAAAGGCAGCTGGAGATGTGAGATTGGAGGATAAGCAAAGAGCTAAGGTAGGATAGGAAGATTTGAGTATCGTCAGCATAGGGATGGGAATGAAATCTACAAGTGAAAGACTATAGAAGGGGAAGAGAAGAGAGTCTAGAACAGAATGCTGAAGAACACCTATGATTAAAGGACATGATCTGGAGGAAGATCCAGCAAAAGAAACAGGGAAGGAGTTGTCATGGAGGGAAGTGAGAACCAGGAGATGGCAGGGATGGTGGGGAAGGGGGTGTCTCAAAAACCTAGAGAGAAGAAAACATCCAGGAAGAGAGAGTGACCAAGACTATCCAAGGCTCCAGAGACTTTGAGGATAATGAGGGCTGAGAAAAGGCCATTAGATTGGATAACTAAGAGATTGCTGGTAACTTTGGAGAGAGCCATTTCAATGGAATGGAGAGGTTGGAGCCAGAATATAAGGGGTTAAGAAGAGAGTGAGAGAAAAGGTTGTATATAGAGAAAACCTCCTAGTATAGACAGCCTTTTTGATTTTAGCTACAAAGGCAGAAGAGATAGAGGGTAATGGTGGGGAAAGAAGAATTGAGGAGGGTTTTTGTCAGGGTGGAGGAGACCTATGCATGTTTGGAGGCAAGTAGGAAGGAACCAGTGGAGAAGGAAAAATTGAAAATAAATGAAATGGTGGGGTTGGCAAAGTGGCTGACCTGTTGGAGGAAGCAGGATAGGACAGGATCACTTGGGCTGACAGAGGGCAAGGAGTAAAGCCATTTCATCATATGAAACAGGGATGGAGGAGAGAGGGGTAGAAGGCACCTGAGTGACATGGAGAATAGGGGAGAAGGGGAAGGGGAGGGGAGGAATAATTGCCTACTACATGCCTGGCACCATGCTCCATGCTTAATAAATAGGATCTTATTTGACCCTCACAACAACCTTTTGAGGTAGATGTCATTATTCCCATTGTACAGAGGGAAAAACTGAGGCAAGCAGAGGTTAAGTGACTTGCCCAGGAAGTGTCTGAGACTGAATTTGAACTCAGTTCTTTCCGACTCCAGGCTCATAGTAAGTGACCTCAATTTATTTATACAGAATATCAGGCAAGACTGTCAAGTGAGAGAGTGGGGGAGGGGACCCTCCTTCTGAGCCATGGATGATAAACTCCAGTCTGAGGAAAGCCCAGTACTCCCTAGGCAGGCTCAGTGATCACAGTGAGCCCAGCATGGTTCTCAATGGAAGAACTCCTGCCAAATGGGCTTTTATTTCTTTTCTTAAAAAGGCAAGTGAGAAGAGTATGGTGGACTTGGTAGAGCTTGATATTAGTAAAGTTTTGGACAAAGTTTGTCATGCTATTCTTATGGAGAGCATGGAGCTTTGTGAGCTCTCCAATGATGCAGTTAGATGGCATTTGGAACCAGCTGATTGGTCAAACTCAAAGAGTCAAAGATATCCATCTGTTAGGAGGTCTCAAATGGAGTGCCCTAGGAATCAATTCTTGGCTACTGGGAGGTCTCAATGGAGGGCCCCAGGGATCAATGTTTGGTTCTTGAAATGTTTCTAGTGGAGGGTTCCTGCAATCAGTGCTTGACCTGTATTGTTTATCATTTTTGTCAATGACTTGGATAAAGGCATGTTCACCAGATTTTCTGATGGCACAGTGTTAAGAAAGAGAGCTAGCATAATGGATCATATCAGGATCCAAAAGGACCTTGCCAGGCTAGAGTATCAGAGCGAATCTATTAAGAAGGAATTCAATATCAATGACCCACTGACTATTCCCTAAGTATGACCATGTGCTAGGCACTGTGCGAAGCACTCCTAGTACTGGAACAAAAATAGAGGCAGCTCCTGTCCTCAATGAGGGAAGACAACATGTATGGGGAATTGGTGGGTTTGACTTTGGGGGATGAGAGAGGAGGTGAGCTGACTCAGAGGATAGCCATTGGACATACCCTGGCCAGAAGCCGTGGGATTATTGATTTAATAACTATGTCCAGAACAACTGGGAGAAAGTCAGGATGGGATGGAGGGGGGATGAAGAAGGTCTATACTTAACACTTTTTGCATTCACTTAGTCAAAAAGTGAGTTGTTTAAGTACATCCAATGACAGAAGGCTCACTTCCCCCTGGGGCAGTTCAATCTCTTTTGGACAGCTCTCAGCATTAGAAAAGTGTGCCTTACATCAGTATCTGCAGGCTCAAAGATGATGCAAGCAGGATTGGGAGTTGTTTTTTCTCTTTGGCAGCAATGCACTTTTTCCAGGATCTACGAAAGAGTCTCCTTTTTTGACAGAGTACTAGAATGTCTCTGCTTCCAACCGGTGAAAATTACAGATCCATCTTCAGTGAGAACAACTCCCTATATACTCATGTTGAGTGGAGATCTGTCCCTCCCTGGGGCTTCCAGGAGGAAAACTAGATGGACGTCAGGGAAAATATAGTGCCCAATTGGAACTGTCCCAATCACCTCCAGAGGAGATGGTATCTTTGGGAAGGTCTTCAAGTCAAGTCTGGGTGGGCACTTCCTTGCTCTGCTTGACAAAGGCTCACATACCTACACATACATCACATATACACATGTGTACATGTGTGTATCTGTATTGCATGTAGGTCAATTGAATCAATCACTCATTAAGTGCCTAAAAGCATGCTGCATAGTGACATCTTTGTTATGCCCTCTACAGGATAACAGGAGACCAGGGAGGTGTCCTTCCTCCTGTTGTTAGGTTTAAACAAGAAAAGGGTGAATCAATCTAAACACTGACTGTGTGGCTTCAAGACATGTCCTTCTCCAATTGCACCAAGGGGCATCTTTATGGAAAACAGGAAGGATACTGAAAGGAGTCAAAATAGAAATGATTCGATGAATTAGACACATTGATATGCTATTGGTGGAGTTGTTCATTGTCCTAACCACTCTACAAATCAGGGAGGAATGCTGCTAAATCAGAGACTAACCTCCCTTTGGCCCAAGGCTCCCACAGCCAGGCACATACCCTGAGAAGAGGGAAGGCAGAAAGTCTCGCTGACAACACTTTTGTGGGGCCAAAGTGGAAATTAAGTGAACCCTCATTGATGAGGACATGGCAAAAAAAAAAAAAGATATGGTGCTGGGACCGATGGGCTGTGAGGGAGCCTTAGGAAGCAGGGACTATTCAGAATCCAGAGAAACAAGAGAAGATCCATCAACTGATGCAGAGTGAAGTGGCCAGGTCTAGGAAAACAGTACACTCAGTGACAACAGCAATGCCAATGATGAGGAGGTGTCTGCATGCATGACTGTATGTCTATCCATATGTGTCAGTATATGTCTGCACAAACTTATTGTACAGATGTCTGCACAAACATTATTTTTTCACGGTGGTTCCCCAAGACTTATATTACAGCTTTAAGCTTATAACTGTGGTAAGACTCAGGGAACGCCCTGAGTTCATGCATGGATACATAGAAACATACATACATACATACATACATACATACACACATACACACATACATACAGTCAGACAGATTGTAAAAGTTGGGAGGTGATGGGATCAATCACCTCGTACCATTTAAAGGAACTAACAAGTGCTGACTCCTGATGCTTTACTTTTACCAAGTGCACCCACATCTGTATGGAATATATAAATCTATCACAATTGAAGGCACTGAGCTCATTGAGACAAGTTCTTAATCCATTTGGAAGGAGGGAAACCGGAGGCAGAAGAGAAGGGATGCTAGCTCAAAGAGGGGGGTGATTGACTGAGGAAACTCATCCATGCCCCATAAGGCTGGGATGAAGTAGGTAGATGATTGAACCCTGGCCCACAGGCTTGGCAGCAGTTCCAGTCCAGCCCCTGGGAGGGAATTGCTGGGGGTATCAGGGGTCCGCTACCTCTCCTCCTCCAACCCCAGCAGATCACCACCTTGTGTGCTTTGTTTTGAGTCAGAGGATGTGGAGATCTCAGCAGTATCCTGGGAAAGTGACTGACAGCAGGAGCTGTGTTTAGAGACAAGATCAAGCTGGGAACATTGAAAAAAATTCAGTTTCAGGACTTTATCAAAGACTGACAATTCATCCAACTCTTCAGAGATCAACTATGACTCACGGAATAGAATTAGTTGGTTTCTTCTTAAGCATCTTGACCTTTGGTTCGCAACCTTTTCGTGGAGTCTAAACCAAAAGGAGAGTGTGCTGTGTGTGTGTGTGTGTGTGAACTCATGGGTGTATGTGTGTGTGAGTGCATGTGTGTGTGCACGTGTGTGCTCATTCATGGGTGTGTGTATGTGTACATATATGTGCACTCACTCATGGGTGTGTGTGTGTGTGTGTGTGTGCGCCCTCATGGGTATATGTGTGTGTGTGAATGCATGCACACATGCTCAAGGGTGTGGGTGGCCTCAGGCCTTGCTGGATTCCTACCATGTGCAGTGGGTACATGGGGCTTGCTCTCCCTGGTAGGTTTTTGGTCATCATCATCATCGTCGTGTTATTGTTTGAACTCCCCTGAGGTGGTGGTTCTCCCCAAGTGGTTCTCTAACTGTGTTCCCAGGAGAAGTAAATGGAAGGTTCTATGATTTTAACTCATTGATGGCAGGGACAGTTCAGTTTTTCCTGGAACCAAGAGGTGCTGAATAAATGTTAAAGGATGGAACCATCTTACGGCCATTGGCTGGGAGCCAGGAGGGACTCAACTGTCTTCTGTCCTCTGTCCTCCAGGGAGATGCTGAGGGCACTCAGAAGAGAAGTGGGAATCAAGGGTGGAGCAAAAGGTTTGGAGTTAGGCTGAGGGGAGCAGGGAGTGGGCAACAGTGCCCAAGGGAAGGCTTATAGCCCCCAGACCCTGGAAAGGGGGTCAGGAGAGCTCCCAACCTGGGCAAAGAATCAAATCACAATCTTAGCTTTGGGCAGATCAAGCCAACTCCATTTTGGCAGGTGCCATTCCGGCTCTGGGCCTGGCATCATTCGAGTTACCAACAAGAGCCATCTGCGTGCAGCTGAAAAGTGTATTCCTGGCACATTAATGCATGGGTGGTCACCTGCATTAGCCATGATGGGAGAGAAGATGTGACAAACGGCCATAGCCGTGCTGAAGGGTCAAACGTTCAGCCTGTCCTCTCTCTGAACTCACCGCATGCAGCCGACTCTTGTAACCCATATATAATGCATGAAGGCAGTGAGGCAGAAGCAGATGCCCGGAGTGGCAGGCAGCCGATGATGGATGTGGCAGAGGCGACTCCATCAACCCTGCCTTGGGAGGCATCTCCTCTCCGACATTTATGGATGCAGTTTATGGGTAAGACAGCCTGTCCCCTACCTGGACACCTAGCCCTGTAACTTCCCTGAAGACCTTTTCTTACCGCATCCCAGACCTTCTGCAGGGGCTCAGCTTTCTCTTCGTTCAGCAGCAACACCCAGGGATCTCCAAGAATGATAGAAAGACTGCTTTTGCTTGCTCAGAGCAGTGGGAGAGGCCACCAAGTGTGCAAATGCTCACCTCTTCAAATTCTATTTCAAGATTTCAGATCTTCTAAAAAAAATGTATCAAATCAGCCATGGTAAACCACTCCAGTATCTTTGCCAAAAAAAGTCCAAATGGTGCCATGGAAAGTTGGACATGATTGAAATGACCAAACAACACTCCGGCTAAGTGAGTTCCAAGGACAAGGAATCTTTGGAGCTCAGCAAAATGAACCTGAGCTCTTTGGAAAGCAATTCCCTAGCTCTGTCTCTGTCTCTGTCTGCCTCTCTATCTGTCTCTCTCTGTCTATGTATCTCTCTCATTGCTTCTCTTGCACACATATGTGCATGCACACACACATACACACAGTAACAGCCCATGTTTCCAAGGTGCTCTTAGAATTCTAAAATGCTTTCTTATTAACAGCTCTGAAAAATTGGGATTTCTAGGGTGATTTCCCCAAGTGATAAATGAGGAAACTAAGTCCAAGAGAAGCCCGGAGACCAGTTTGGGGTCATGTGCCTTGTAAATCTCTTAGCCAGAAGGTAAAAGCATGTCTCTTGCTTCCAAGTTCAGGCAGCAAGTTCAGTAGCGTGTCCTGCCCAAGACACACTCAGCATCCCAAAGGGAAAGAAGAGACAGATCTGTGCAGTGTTGTCCTAGCTCTGTTCACGAGGGTCTGTGAGGTTGGAGGCCACCAACTGGATGGAGTCTTCTTGTGCTCATTCCCACAATTATGCAGATGGCCAACTCAATTCTCATCTCAACGAATTGCTCACTTTCTGCCTTGTGAATGGAACAGTGCACTTATCCTCAGTGAAACAGCATTGGTCAGACTGCCTGTTGATGTTGGCAGAAATGTATATTCATTTGTGGTCTCTTGCAATGGGAGGACTCCCTGCCCCCAATTTGCTCCAAGCCAGGGGTGAGTCATCAACTCACTTAGAGTGAGCTTCCACCCTCCCACATGCAAAGTAGTCACAAATAATTAGACAGAACTTTCCCTATTGCTTAAAAATTCTCAAGGAGATTTGCTTGATCATTTCCATGGGTACCCTTCTGGCAGGGGGATGGATGGGCTGGGAGATTCTCTCATTTAGTCAACAGGTCTTTAATGGAAGTGCTGTTAATTGTTTATAGAGTACACCATTGCTCCAATTAGGAGGAGAGGCTGACTCACACTGGCTACCATAAATGTCTGATTTCAAGAAATGTCCTTCTCCAATTGCAGCAAGGTGCATCTTCATTGAAAACAGGCAGGATTCTGACCTCTAAAAGGTTTCAAAATAGAAAGGATTCAATGAATTAGACAAACTGGTACACTGTTGGTAGAGCTGTTTATTGTCCTAAGCACTCTACAAAGCAGGGAGGAATGTTGCTGAATCAGAGACTGAACTCCCTTTGGCCCAGGGCTCCCACAGTCAAGCACACAACCTGAGGAGTGGAAAGGCTGAAAGGAAAGCCTTCCTGCCACCAGAGGAGCTGTAGCAACACTTCTGTGGAGCCAAAACTGGAAATTAAGTGAACCTTTGTTGATGAGGACATAACTAAACAAGGTGTGATTCATGGATGTAATGGGCTGTGATAGAGCCATAGGAAACAATAGCTGTTTAGTATCCAGAGAAACAAGGGAAAACCCATCCACTGATGCAGAGTGTCATGGGCAGGTCTAGGAAAACACCACACACAGGGATAATAGAAATGCCAATGAAAATGACATCAAATGAAATGAGCCGTTGGGAAGTTGGTGGCACATGGGATCCAGGTCTGCTCTTTGCCCTTTTCTGGGCAGGTGGGCACCTCTCTGAGCAGAAGACTGCCTGTGTCATGGGATAAGGCTCTTTTGTCCAGAGGACTGGCCTCATTGTGCTTTGGTTTTGTTAGGGTTCCTTTCTTAAGAAAACATGCTCACTAGAGTTCTCAAAGAGACAACACTCTTTTTATTGGCTTGTTGACTATGTGTGTACATACACATATGTGCATGTGTACATATGTTTTATGACTACATAGATGTATGCATGATCATTTTATTCATGCATGATTTATGGACAGCCTGTTCCAAAAGCCTTAGTGCAGTTATAAGTCATTAAGTTTATAGATAAAGTTTACATATTATTAGGTTTATATATATATATATATAATTTCTACCTATATATGTCTTTATATGTGTGTAGACAGTTTATACATACACATTTATGTGTATGTGTGTAGTTCTGCATATATACATGTATATACATATCCTAAACTATACGTATATAAAGTTTAATACCATATACATTTTATCTATCTAAAAACTTAATGACTTAAAATGGCACTGAGACTTTTGGAGCACCCTGCACCAACACATACACACTTACACAAATGCACGAATATACACGTGCTTTATATATGTGCACATGCACATGTGTGCACACTCATACATAGTCAGCAAGCCAACAAATATTTAAAATACTTGGTAAACCTCAGCATGTTATAGAAATGTTAGCATGGATTTTTAGTATCATTTTCATTTCTGGATCAGATATCTCCCAGTTAATGTGAAACCTTCCAGTGAACAACCCTCCCCCAATGAAACAAACACAAGGGATACTACAGCTTCAGCTAGCAAGTGGTTCAAGAATTATGTGCTTGTAAACACGTATCTCTATGTACACACATGCACACTCCCTTATACATACACACATGCATACATATATGCATATGTATAATTTTATTTGCTCCTTACAATGACCCCTCTAAGGTCAATGCTTTTATTACCTTCATTTTTCCAGATGAGGAAATGAAAAGAGGAGATTAAATAGTTTGTCTGGAGTCACAGAGCCAGTACATCTTTGCGTCAGATTTTGAGTTTAGATCTCAGCACTTTATCCATTATGTTAAATAATTATTTACAATGCAAGATAAAAACAAAATGTATCTGTCCATCTTTAGAATAAATTATTCTATTAAATAACTACTTAAATAAGTAAATTGCTCTTTTAAGTTCTAGTCATAAGACGGTGGGGCTATGCTTAAAACATTCTTGCTTTTGAGCCCCCATTAATCTGCTTCTCAACAAAAATCACCCAGTAGATTCAATTAGTGGGATTTGTTGTTGTTGTTGTTGTTGTTGTTGTTGTTGTTGTTTTTAGGAAAGACAGTTACTAAAGTGGTATAGTAAAATTAATGGGTGTGAAATATTTTCCCCCAAAGTTTGGAGAACACTCTCTCAAAGATGCATATGGAGTCCAGGAGAAGAATGAATTCAGACTTAAAATACAAAGGTAATGAGACTTACATGCACATAACAAATTTAGAAAGAGGGGACCTCAAAATTGTGGAGCACCCCCCACCTATGTCTTCTGGAATGCTGTACTCTACTAAGCAGGATCATTATCTGGACTCTAGAGACATGTGATTTTATTGAGTCAATAGTCAAAACTTATTTTCGCTAATCTTGGCCACATGCCCTGAAGAACAGCGCTCTCTCTCTCTCTGTCTCTCTCTCTGTCTCTCTCTCTGTCTGTCTGTCTCTCTCTCTCTCTCTCTTTCTCTCTCTTTTCCCAATCTCTCTCTGTCTCTTTCTGTCTCTGTCTCCTTTCTCCATCTGTTTTCTGCATGTGTCTCTATCTCTGTCTTTATCTTTGCTCTCTTCTCTTTCCCTTTGTCTCTATCTCTTTGTCTCTGTGTGTCTGTCTCTCTTCCCACACATTCTTCTGTCCTCGGTGCCATTTCTCTGTCCTTAATATGGATTCTTCCTTTGCCATCAGCCATTGACCTCCAGTAAAGCTGATGATTCTGTCTCACAGATCTTTAGACCTTTTGTCTGAATTCACAAAATCATCCAGACACTTACAGATCAGGATATTTGGTCAACTAAGAGCAGGAAAGCAAAAACACCAAAAGAGAGAGTCAGCCCTGTGCTCATGGACATGTTGTGGCTGGGTCAGGGAATGAGGCAGGCTAGTGCTCCTCCACTGGACTCTCAGGAAACAGCTTCAAAACCAAAGGGCAGAAGAATGATGAAGGGGCAATTCTACCATTTGGTGCATCCCCTGAGTTCTGGCTCAGTGGCCAATTATAGGATGATTCATCGGCATCCCCATCCCCAGGCCATCCCCTTGTTACAGAGGTGGCTGGAAGTAGCCCCTTGCCATCCCAACTTACAATGAGGCAGACAGGAGCTCAGCAGGGAATATCTGCCCCGTGTTACACTCTCTGTCACCTCCCAGGAAAGACAGAGACAGCTATGTATGTCTGTTGCATTAACTAAATCATGGAAAACATTTGAAATATAACACTTCTGATGCCACAGCAAGTGTTTTTTTCCCCTATATCCTGCTGGAAGGCAGGGCAGCTACAAGCATACCCACAGAGGAAGAGAGTTGTAGAACCTAGCTGCAGAAAGGTCATGGTTAGCATCATCAGAGGAACATGGCAGAAGTGCCATGCTCCAGTGCCCTGGCTATCTCCTCGGTGTCTTCTCATTAGCCTTCCACCCTGTTTTTCATGGTCTACTGTTTCTGCCTCAGAAAATCAGCTCCTAGGCCTTTTCCCCTTTCCCCATGTCCCAAATGAGATATGTAGAATGCAACATATATCCCACCTGTGGGTGAAGTCCATCCAGTGTTATCCCACCAAAGGTTTTGGCTTCCAAAGCCTGATAGCTCCTCAGAGAATTTACAAGAGAGGCACACAGCAAGTTATAGTTGGAGGTAACCACAGAATTTATCTAAGTGAATCTTTATGTCAACAATCAGGACTAGACAATGGTTATCTACCTCCTGGATGAGGACCCCCATGGATGGGGACCCCACCACCTCCTGAGACAATTCATGCCACCATGGACAGCTCTCACTGCCATGAAAGCTTTCATACCCTCCAAAATAGATTTGCCTCTCTCTTCCTTACCTCCAGAACTCCTTGTTCTGCCCTCTGGGGTCAGAAGGACCTAGCTAATCTCCCCCAGCTGATTTATAGACAGTTCTCATTCTCAGATTCCTCATGAAAGGAAAGGGACAAAAAAAATGAATTCAATTCACCTCATTCTTCCTCTCACTGACAATAATTCCCCCATTTTGAGAAGTTCAAGTATGAGATCCAGGCAGATGAGCCTTCAAGTCGTCCCTGCCGGGGTGTGGTCAGTCCATCAGGTAGGCAATTGGAAACTCCATTCCTTCTATAGTTTAAGGTACTCTTCCAGGCAGGATGTAGCCTTAGAGCCTGCCATAAAAGAGGATCCCTGCCCCTGCCACCCGTGGGAACAGATGGTAGGGCATGAGGCTGTTGTTTGTTGCCCTTCATTCTTGAAGAGGACCGTGATATCAGAGGTAGCAGGCTGGAGAAGCAGCTTTTGCTTCTCAGATCCCCTAACACTGAGGAGGTTGATTAAGGTCCCCTGAGGAGAGCTTGGCTTTTTCTGACAGCTCAGCTCAGAAGTCCTAGCTTGCCCTCCTAGAGGAGGGGGCCCAGCCCTCCCAACCACAGCCTTGTCTCCGAGAACTGAGTCCAAGTGGAATCTAGGCACCCTTTACCTCCTTCCCTGCCTGCAGATGTCCCTTGGCCTGGGACATGTCTGGAGAAGGGAAGGTGTTAACATTCCGAGGTCCCTGAAATCTGTCTGTGCTGACAGACTGAGTAAAACACACAGATCAGTTATGATGATGAGCATTTAAAAATAGGGCACAGATGTCTCGTTTTAAAATACCGGAGTCTTCTCAGCATTTCCATCTCATTAGTCCTTACTCCATTTCCCTGGTATTTGGTTCACACATTTATCTCGGCTTGTTCCTCTGATGTCCTTTGCCAACTGTAAGCTACCATCCCTGTATCCAGAACTACCAGGATGCCCCAAAAGAACATTTCGGGGATTCCAGATTGAAGGAAGAGACCATTTTGAACATGGGGAACACAGGGTGTGTGTAGGTGGGATGGAGCATCTTGGCCCACTTCTGTTACCAGGCAGACATGGGCAAGCTCATGAGAGGAAGGGGCCACTGTGGGGAGAGGCTCCAAGAAGGCAACACGAGTCTCCAGGGGCCTTTCTTCAGGCAGGCGGGGAGACAGCAAGGCTTTGCCCAACTAGACTACAGCCCTAGCTATGCCATGACCCAAGCCAAAGGATTCTGTACATCAGGATAAAGATGAAATGGAAAAATCCCCGTGGATTCCCCAGTGGTAGGAAGATGCTTCTCACCAAAGCTGCTCAGTGAGAAGGCTAAATTAGGGAGAAGGATTGTCACAAATAGGAACCAACAGTGGGAAGAAAGGAGATTCCAGAGCTAGCAAGTTGGCACAGAGGCAGGGGAGGGCCGAGAAGGGGTGGTGGCACTGCTGCAAGGTTAGTTGTGATCAAGTTTAAAGAAAACAACAGCCAAGTGAGAGACAGACAGACAGTGAAAGACAGAGAAACACAGACAATGCATGATTGATTTTTCTTTTTCAGAAACACCTTGCAGTCTGTTTTGTGACTTCACACTTGAGGAGTCCTGGTGAACCTGAGTCAATAGGACTCCTTCCCAGAGGAACATGACTCATGAGAAGAAGAGAGCAGAGAGTCCGTAATATCCGTCATCATTTGACCCGCTGGGGAGAAGCCCAACTGCTGGCTGTTGGCTGCTGCCTACCTGAGATCATTGTGGAGAAACCCACAGTCCCCTCTTGCCCACCTGAGCTCCCAATCCCAGAACACAAACCCACCAAAACCCATACGTTAGAGAACCTAATGAAAGCTCTTGGAGGAAAGTTGGAGCTCTCACAGGGCAGGGGAACCAGAGAAGGGATGAGGCTTGTCCTCACTCTGCTTTCTCTCTAGGTGCCTCCCTGCCCTTCTCTGACAACCCTCTGGGCACCAGAACAGATGATCTCTTCCCATTTCTTCCTCACTGTCAAAAACTGTCTTTAGGGATCAATCAATCAAATTCTCCCAAATTAGTGAGTTACTGGTAAGGCTTAATGTCTCAGAATAAGAGCCCCAGGGAGATTAGAACCTCTGAAGAAGAGTGGGCTGCAGCCAACTCTCGCGGCTTTGCAAGGTCCAATTCTTTTTTTCTGTGTGAGCACATGTCCAGAAATCCCCAAACCTACACAGCTTATTTTATCAGTTGGGTGGTTATCTAAACTTAAGAAAGTGTTAATAATAAGGTTAGACTGTGCACACTTTCACATTTGCTTTTGTTTTTCCAAAGAGTCTGATTGTTAAACATTAACCAGCACAGAGTTTTGTTATATAAACATTGCTTGACTTCAGCAGGAGGGTGGTAGGAGGCTTAGGGAATGAATTGATCATCAAACTGAAGATTGGAAGGCTGAAGCAAACACAGTAACAACAAGAGCTGACATTTCAATAGCACTTTAGGGTTGGCAAAGGGCTTTCTAGCCATCCCACTGGAACCTCCCAACAGCCCTGCTTAGAGACTCTGTTGTCCAACACAGACCTGAATGAAAGACTTCCTCTGTACCATCCCTGACCAGCCACCATCCATCCTCTACAGAAAGACTCCCGGGGAGGAGTTGCTCACTATTTCCCAAGGCAACCCAGCCTCTATGAACCTTCTCACACTGTTAGCAATGTATTTTCTATGTTAAATGTACATCCTGGCAATTTCTAATCATTCTTTCTAGTTCTCTCCTATGGATTCAAGCAGCAGATAAGCCAAATCATTTGTCCTTGTGCCGACCCTTGGGATGCTTGAAAGGAGCCTCTCATTCCCTTCAGTTTTCAGATGGCATGATCTCAAGAGGCTCACCACTTGGGTGTCCTCTGCCAGGTGGGCTCTAGTTTTCTCCAGGTCAAAACAGAAACTCCTATTGAAGTCTGACACCACCTCCCTCATTCTAGCCATCATTCTTCTCTTATGTAAGACTAAGATCCTTCTAGTTCTTGAGGTTGCCATATCCCATGGCTGGTTCATATTAAGCTTGCCGTTGCAGGTCTTTTTTGGATAGGACACTGTCCCTCTACACCTCATTCAGTAGATGTACAGTTGGATTTTTAACCAAATCGACACATCTTTTCAGTTCTTCCTAGCATCTTTCAACTATATCCCCTTCTCTATCCTCACATTCTCTCCATTCATGTTGACACTGTCCTAGCTCAGACTCTCATCACCTCTTACTGAATGGTTGCAATAGCATCCTTTTTGGTCCCCCTGACTCGTCTCTCCAGTCTCTAATCCCTTCTCTGAATCATCAAGATGATTTTCCTAAAGCATATATCTGGCCATATCACTCCCCTAATCACTCCCCTTTCCCTTTGTATACCAGGACTTAGCATAGCTCCTTTCCCAAAGCAAGAGCTTTAGAAAGAACTGTTGATTAATTCACTTATTGATTCCACATTGATTCCTATTAGACTTCATTTTAGCAGAGTGGGCCCATAAATTCAGCCTGTTGAAATCTTTTGGTCTCTTGTCACCATCATTTACTGAGTTAGGCATCCTTTTGGGCTTGTATCATCTGTCAATTTGATAAGCATGCTATCTGCTTTTACCAGTCATTGATCAATATTGGGCCCAACCCTGGAACCCCACGCTATAAACCTCTTTCCAAGATGACATCAAACCATTTCACTGATGACCACTCTTTGGCTCTTGCCACTCACCTATTCTGAAAACATCTGCTTATGTTCTCATTGAGTTCGTATGTCATCCTTTTTTCTGCAAGAACAACTGGAGACACACTGAAAAATGTTTTGCTGAGACTAAAATAAATTGTGTCTATGCTACTCTCCTTCTCTACTCACTGGGTACCTTTGTAAATGGGTTTTTCTGCCCTGATCTGTTCATGATGAAGTCATGGTGACTCTTTGTGGTCCCTGCTTCCTTTTCATTTTTGCTTTTTTAAAATAAAATAGATCAGTTAATATTGCTTATTTTCTCTCCCTTTTCCCACATTGGGGGAAGGGGGAAAGGAAAACAGAACCCTTAAAACAGTCATGCATAGTCAGGCAAAACATATTCTCACATTGCTCCCATCCTAGGAAGCATATCTTCTTCTGCATCACCACCAGTCTCCTGGCATCGAGGTTGGGCATTGCATTGACTGAAGCTGTTGAGTCTTGCCAAGTGATTTGTCTTTACCATGCTCTTGTCTTTGTACAAACTGTCCCCCTTTCTTTTCACTTCCCTCTGTTTCAGTTCATCCATATCTTTCCAAGGATATTGAAACTCTTCTATTTGTCATTCCCTTCTTGACGTTCACTCATTCTTTCTTTAATGACATCTCTCGGTCAGTCAGGATAATTAAAAAATGAAGAAAATAGTCTAGGAGTTAAACTATGATGCACTGAAGACATAAATGCACTGAGAAAAGATTATTTAAAGAAAACGAAGACTTTAATAATAAGAGTGGCATCACTCACTTGTGGTGGAACCTCATCAATGCAATCCAAGGGAGAAGGCCACCTAAATCAATGAAAGCTAATAGCAGGTTAATCTAACTATCAGGGGGTACTTTATATAACTGAACAAAATAATGAAAAATAATTATCTGGCAGAATCACAGCTCTAAAACCTAGAGGGGTCTTTTTAAAAAAAATGAGCAGGAAATAGACTAACTGGATTTCAAATTATGCAGTAAAACCATACACACCTAGACTATTTGTACTGGTTGAAAAAGAGATCAGAGAAGACTAGGTAAGAGAATCTCAGAAGCAATTGAACTCAATGCCCTCAAATTTCCCAAGCCTGAAGACCAAAAGGGCTTGGAGAAAACCTCCTGTTCTGACAACAGTTAGGACAATGGCAAGCAATTCAAAGTTCAAAGGTCAGTCTCATTGGCAAAGCAATTGGAAATCAAAGAAGGATGGAGCAGCTCTGGTTTCCCACTGACATCACTCCTTGTTTCCCTTTTACCCCAACTAGTGGTGGCTCTGAGCCCCCACTTTTCCCTAGCAAAACTCAAAAGAAAAAAAGCAAATCCCTCTTATTTTCTGGAGATTTCCTTGGCATCCTCTGGCTTCAGGTTTTCCCATGCTTTTTCACCAGTGCCATGCTGTGGTTTAGGATCACCCTCTATTAATTACTTTGGCTTTAATTCTCTGGAGATGACTTTTTTTAAGCCAAGTGGCTGGTGAGTTCCTTGTGCATCTATATCTGTCTGTTTGCACAGCTCTGAAGAAGGAACAGTCACAACCAAGACGTAGAGTGGTCTTAGACATCTTTGTGTGAAAGGGTATGGAGAAAGGACTGGAGAAAAGCTTCAACATTCCCTACAGTCATATACTATGCACTCACTTTGTCCTAATTCAGTTCATTTTAAGGATGTATCATCAAAAATTAATTTATTAATTTAAAGTTTGATCAATCCCAGGTAGAATGTGGAACCAAGCCTCCTTTGGAAGAGGGAGCATGTTCCTTATCTCTGAGAAAAGTTTCTCCCCCCTTTCACTTCCTGTCCACAGAGATGGGAGAGGCAAAAGGTCCTGAGTGAAAGGAGTGGGAGCCAGCCTTCAGCAACCCTGCAGCACCAAGAACCTTGAGTGTCTGCCCGTCAGGGAGAGCAATGGTAGGCTGGAGTTATGAACTCATTAATTAAATATCAGTGTATCAAATGGGTTATGAGCTATTAATTCTGAAGCTATTAGTGGCTTTGAAGATGAAATTGTAAGCAAAGCAATTAAAAAGTTACTTCCCCAAGTGAGCGCTAAGAGAGCATCAACTCTGTTTACGCACTTCAGCTCTTTAATTTGCTGATGAAATTGCTCCCTTAAAAATAATGATCACACAAGTGATCATACTCAGCTTTTGGAGTTCCAAGGACAAGGAATTGTGGGGAGAAGGTGAAATGCCCTGCTCCTTTTCCCACAGCATCTACAATACTGGTCAAGATGGACATCTGCCTTCTCCATGATGCCTACCCCCTGATCTGCCAGTGTCTTTCCCCATAACCATGTATGACTTTGCATGCATTTTCTAGATAAATGGTGCAGTGGTTAGCATGCAAGATCTGGAGCCAAGAAGGCTGCAGATAAAATTTAGCCTAACGTGTGACTGTAGGTAAGTCTAAGTAAGACTTTGCCTCCACTTCCTGAACTGCAAAATTGGCGTCATACTGTCACCCATCTCACAGGTTTATTGTGAGGCTCAAATGAAATGTATTTGTAAAATAAAGGGCTTAGTGCAGTGCTTGGCCCAAAGGAGATGTTTCATAAAAGCTTATTCTTTTCCCCTTTCCCTTTCCCTTCTCCCTATTTATGTATGTAGGTATGTATTGGGTTTTTTGGTTTTTTTTTTTGTTTTGTTTTTTTTGCAAAAGGCCATAAGCTCCTTGAGGGCAAAGATTGTTTTATTTTTATCTTTGTATCTCTGGGGCCTGTTCATAGTAAGTAGTTGCTAAATGCTTTTTTAATGACTGATTGATTCATATCAACATGAGAAATATAAATACAGGAAAGGTAGAAATTTTCCTTACGGGATTGGCCACTTGCCAGGGCTGGAGTCCCAAATTAACCAAGCTGGTCCTAGGCACACAATTTATTTTTGATCACCCATCCCTTACCACCCAGATACCATGCCCATGATTTATATGGATACAACCAGTTGAACAGTGGTACCCGGCTCCAGCTCTATGGATTCAATAGCAAGTCTTGCTTCAGAAATCCCTTGAAACCCAGTACAGGAAATTGTGTGTGTGTGTGTGTGTTTCTATGAAAATATAACTCATTATTACCATGCCACAACATGACAGTCAACTAGGAACTAATTACTGGTTTCTTGCCAAGACTACTAGAAACTTCTTCTACATGCTATCTACTCTACTGCCTCTTTCTATCTCTTGTCCTCTCCTGCAATGTCCTCCTCTAGCCCTCACCTTGATTTTTCTCTCTGCCTTTTTCCTTCCACCTTCAATCACACACAGGTGATAATTGAAAGTAGATGAGATCAACTTGGAGGAAAATGAGACATGAGGACAGAGCCTTGGGAGATAGCAACATGTATGGTACAAAGACAAAAAGAGAGGATCTAGGAAGAGAGACATAGAATGGGTGGTCATAGAGATTACAGTGGGATTGGTAGACTTAAGCATCAGGGAACACAAGAGAGAAAAATGTTTTAAGAAGGACGAAGGCAGCCAGATATCTCCAAAGACACCATTAAGTCAATGATGGTGATTGGGTCTGGAGCACAGGAGGTCTTCCTCATCTTAAGCCAATTCCCAAGGCAGTTTCAGTAGAATAGAGGGTAGAATAAGGACTAAAAGGAGTTGGGTAAAGAATGAATGTCTTGGCAGTGGAGCAAAATTGTTCAAGAATTTTGGAAGTGAATATTTTGATTCTTTAATATGTCAAAAGCCTGTGATGTTGTTGGTTTGGACATTCCTTCGTGAATGCTCACTGTTTACCTTATAAGGTTTTCTCCATGCGTTTTCATGGTTGGAAAGTTGACTGTGCATTGGCTACCAAAGGGAGGAGCATGGTCAGAGGCAGATTTTATTATTGCTGCTGTTTTTATTGTTTAGAATTGAGGCACTCTGCAGAGAAAAGTCTGTGGGTGTATTGAGGAGGGGGATGATTGAGAAAAAATGCTCATAGAGTGGTTTGAAGGAAATTGGATCAGGTGAAGGTATGACCATTACCCTTGTAAGAAAGGAAGGCATCTCATCTTATGAGTGTGGAAGATCTGCCTCCCAATATAGAACCTCTTCCAAGCATATTATTCATCAAATATATTTTCCTCAGTCTTCCAGCTCCCCCGAATAGGGGCTAAGTGGGTTCTTTAGGCTTTAGGAAGCAACACATGCTGCTTTTGGGATCCAGATGGATAACTCAAAGCCATTCAGGTGAAGAAAAGAGAATTTCTGGCTCAGGAAGTAGGGAGGGCTTCATGGAGGAGAGGATATTTGACTGATAGAAGGATTGAAGCTATAAGTCCCAAATCCAGAAATATTAATGACCTCACCCTCTGGGAAATACTTAGGCTTGAACCTTCTCCACTTTGACAACCCCCACCCCAAGTATCATTGCTATCTCTAGATTGTAACTCTTCTTAAACAGCATAATACAGAAGAGCTAAGTTCAAAACCATCACTCAAAGCTCCCCTCTTCCCCACAAGGTTATCAGTATGCTCAGGACAAAGACATCTGGTCATTCTCAGGGCACGAACAGAGGAGAGAAAATGCCTACTTTGGATTATTAAGGAAGGCTGGCTTTTGGGGGCTGATACATGATATTCTTCTTCCCGTGTGCTGTATGAAAAGGAATAATGGCCACTGACTGTTTCTTATATGTAACATTTCATCTCCCTCCTCATTGTCTTTGTAAAGGCTCTATCCCTTTCCTGGAATGCTATTCTTGCTCAGCTGCATCTTGGAACCATTGGCTCTGATCAAGGCTATGCTCAATTTCTAGCTAGCTTTTTCAAGAGGTATTCTCTGGTGCCCCTGGTTAGTGTTCCACCCTTAGTCACTGCATGGCTGTTGGGGGCTATTGTTTAATGTGTAGTCACATGGTGAATTACCTCTTATAGCTATTGGTTCACTTTCTCATTACATCTCTCTGGGCTCGCAGGCAATCTAGGGTATGGATAGCTCAAAAAGATTGAGAATCACACCCTTTAAAGTCTTTAATGATTTGGTTGCATCTCTTTGGTTGAGAAAATCATCCTCTCCCTTTTGGGTGGCCTCCCTCACTCTCAGTCCTGGCCTCTGAATTTACAGGCTTGGGTTCAAATTATTATAAATGGCCCTACATTTTCAGGGTGAATTCAAGGATCATAAGTAAGCAGCTAAGGATTTAAAGGATCAAGTTGCTATTGGATGGTAGTTCAGGTCTTCCCTGGGGCAGTATAGCAGATAAAGGGGGAAAGACAGGTCCTATGGCCTGGATTCTGGTAGTCATGGCAGCCCTGTCCTTCTGTCCTGTCTGATCCTATCTTACTCCTCCTTCCTGAATACTCTACCCATTCATAAAGTCTCAGCTGCACTCACTTCCCCTACTTTCCATCCCAGCCATCTCACCCAGTCCCCCCATTCCCTGCTTGTCTGGAAGAAGACCGAGTTTGTTCACTGCTCTCCTTCTCTTCTATCTTGGTCACATCAATGCTGATGTGAAGAAGGAAATTCTTCCAAAGTCAGAAGCCTCCAAAACACAGAGCCATATGAGTGATACCTACACATGAATATTCCTCTTCTACCAAATTACCATGACACTGTCCACAGGAAAGGAAGCTCAGGCAGGGATGCCATATGTAGATGCCATGGTACATGAATGGCACAGTGGAACATTGGACCAAGAGTCAGGAAGACCCCCCCACTCAAATTCATCTTCAGACACTACTGCCTGTGTGGACAAGTCACTTAAACCTCCATCTGCCTTGGCTTCCTTGGCTCTGAAATGAGGATAACAACAAGATCTACCTCTCTGGCATGTTGTGCAGATGGTTGTGCAAAATGAGATGCTACCTTAACAAGCTCTGGGCCACCATATAGATGCTGGTCATTGTATGCATCTACTTGAAAGCCAGTTGTCTCCATCCAGTAGAAGGGAGGCTACTAAGTGGTAGGGACTGTTCCAGTTTTGCCTCTGTGTCCTTAGCAACCAGCAGACTACGGAGCTCATAGTAGATGCTTAATAAATCCTACTTGATTGATTGAAAGGAAAAATTAGGTTGGAATGTTAAGGAAAAGCCTGAACCGGGAGTCAAGAGTCACTAAGCCTGGTCCTAACACCTCTTCTGTATTTCCTCCTGTTTCCTCAACACAGTCAGTGCCTTCCAAGCTCACCTGGATATTCTGCAGATAAAGCAGCTGAAGGAGATACTTTCGGCCTCTTGGGCATGTGTCTGACAGTGTGGAAAACTAAGAGGCTGAGGACTCGGTTATTTCCTGGTCTCCTGGGAGCCACGTGGGGAGGTGGGAGGTGGGTGTAAGGAGGAAAGATGGCAGCACCTTCTGTTATGAATTTGAAGTATCCAAAGTATAATGGGCTGTTAAGGCACATAGGGAGCTTTTCCTCATGGTTGTTGGGCATAGTGAAAGGCAAGTGGATTCTGAGGACCCGCTGAGCTCCAGTTCTTGACAGTTTGGGGGCTCTCTGATCCATTTCCTCCCCCTCCCATGAAGCACTAGCCCCTTCTGACAGTGTTGGATAAGAATCCAACAGGAAGGCAAGCATTCTTCCCTTCCTCCCCATGTTGGTTAGACAGGGAGAAAGAGGCCAAGGGAGATCCTGGGCCTGGTGGGAGGCACAGATTCAGGGTGGTGCTCAGTGCTGCAACTCCCTGACATTCCTTAGGGGTTCATGGTGCCATTCTCTTCACGATACTACCAGGAGTTGCTTTTGCTGGCTGCACCAGAAGCCGAGTTCATCAGATTAGCAGAGGATGCCAGAATTCATATTTATCCTGTTTTTCATGAATGATTGAGCAGAAGATAAGACAAGGGAACAGTGATTCCTCCTCCATGTTGTGCAGCGACATCTTCACGGGCCAGGCCTGAGGCGGTATGGTTGGTGTCCCACCACACACTGGATTTCCGATTAGAGCGACAAAGGCAGACAATGCCCGCAGGATTCCTCCTCAGCAGCCTTCCTGGTGCATCAGTATTCTCTTCAAATTAGACTTTTGTTTCTTTTAATTAGGGGCGAGCTCTGCCCAGCGACAAAGGTATTAGTGTTCAGAGAGGCAGGCATCTCCAAAATCTCCAAAGAAATACTGGGGATAATTAAAAATGAAAACCGAGCTTTTGTGAATGGTTGACAAATGTCGCCTGTCTACTGTGCATGGCAATCACGGCATCATTGCTATTTGCTTCTGCCACAGCAGCCTGGGAGATGGAACTCGGATCCCCTGATCCACTTCCCACTACCTCCTAAGCCCATCTTCTTGTCTGAGCTGCAGGGTTTTATTAGCTCTCCCAGGGGTCCCCTGCCCAGCCTGGAATGCTGAAACTCCTTCTTTACACCTCTGCATCTCAGGATCCTTCTAATGCTCTCATCCCCATCGATGCTGACAACAGCACCACAATCCAGATTTTAGAAGTGAAAACTCCTTTATGTCCCTAGGCTCACTTGGCTTTCAATGTGCGATGATGAATGGACAATATCAGCATCCTGTGTGAGCCTTCCCCCTCCAGTGCCTAATTTCATTGTTAAACATGAGAACTCCTGACAGGGAGTGCATGTGCCCATAGTAAGGCTTGAAAAGGGCTTCCCCTGCAGATTCTTGGGCACCAGGGACTTGGAGCCTTAACAGTGGCTTTCAGTACCTTCGGACAAAATCAGTCCTTTTGGGTCTAGAGATAACTTTTCTCTCTCTCCAGATGAGATGAGGTGTTTGAAGCCCACTGTTCTCTAAGAGAGGATGTAAGCTTCTCATCCCAGGGCATAATCAAGAGTTCAGTTCTCTCTGACCTTTGGCTTCCCCGGAGATGGGTCACTGGACTTCATTCTCTGTGGGAGTCTCTTGAAATGGACTTGGTGTTGTAAGAGGCCATTGCTTCCATGGCCTAAGGGCCTTTCTCTGACTTTTTATTATTATGTGAGACCCAGGACAGGGCAGAGACCTTTCAAACCTTAGTTCATTCCTTCCTCATAGGATGTGACCAGCCCAACTCCTTTGCTAATCACCCATTTCATAGATGATATCAATTGTGTCTCCCTGGTGTATAAGCCAGCAATGTTGTCCTGCTCTAGCTTGCCCACCAATGTCCTGTCTTTTTCTTCTGTGGAGTGACCTACAGAAATGATCCTACAGAAATTGTGTGTTCATTATGCAAAGCCATAAACCTTCTATGGAAGGACATTGGCATCACAGCCTGGGATTTGGTGTTGAGGACCAGCCTGGGCCTGTTGGAAGCACTGACCAAGCTCACCAAAGGGATCTTGTCTTTCACACTTTCCTGTTTTCCTCTGGGCTTATCTCATAATCCTTTTGTAGGGTCTGTCTAAGATACACACATTAAAAGGTGAACTCTGGAGGTTATCCCTTCTAGTGCATAAAAGAGCCTAGGAAACAGTCATTTTTGTCCCTCATTTTTGGCTATGTTTTGTGTCTCCTCCCCTCCCTTCCACCCTTCCATGTGTTGTTAGGTCAGTCTCCTCTGAGTGCTTGTGGATATCACTGGGCAGGCCTATAAAGGACTGGCTCAGTGTGTCTGTCCAATTAGGATGGGAAGGGACAGGGCAGGTGTGGGCTCCGTATCTGCTCTATTTCATCCCAAGAGGAAGACTGGTCTGTCTCAGGGCAGACAGGGCTCCTTTAGCCTTTCTATCGACCGTGGAAGCTCACTTAACCTGAGTTTGCTGGAGGGGAGGCCCTATGACTGTTTGTATCTCTGCTGAATCAAATCTTGCGGTCAGGCTCACAGAGAAGAGGCACAGACAGATTTGGTGCCACAGTGGGCAGTTCCAGCCCAGCTCTGACCAAGGCTTCCTTCTGTAGCATCTTCAGTGATTGGCTAACTGGCTTTTCCTTGAAGCCCTCTGGGCAGAACAGCTCCCTCTGCCCCCAAGCAGCCCCTCCCATTGCTAACAAGGCTTTTCTAGAGAGGAAGTCTCAAGCTTCTCTGTCTATTGCTTCTGGTTGTGCCCTCTGGGGCCAAGCAGACATGTGCTAATCCCTCCTCCATGCAACAGCCCTTCAAAGGAGAGCAGAGGAAATGAGTAACGGCCTCCCAGCCAATTGTGGGATGCAGGAGGAGACTGCTGTCTGCCACCTAGGTGAAGAGGTAGAGGAAAGCTGAATTAAGAAAGCCTGACAGTCACACAGAGATCCACACCACCAGCTCCAGCTCCAGCTCCCCGAACTGCATCAATTTGTATCAGGGAGGTCGATGCCAGACTGCCTCAGACTGTAAAGGGGAGGCAGACAGCTTGGGCAAGACCCCTCAGGAGGACCCACCCAACACATCTCTCTCTACAGCTCCCCCCTGGGCTTGGGGCAGACACTAGGAAGTCCCCTTCTCTGCACCACTTTGCCCCCTGAAACTGGCTGTAGCCACACCATTGACCCTTTCCCTGGACACTGAGTAGGTGTTGAGGTCAGGCAGCGAGAGCCACAAGGAGGTGGCAGCAAGTCTCGCTTCAGACTCTCCCAGTCATGTTGGGAGCCTCAGCAGGTGGAGGAGGTAGCTCCTCACGGCCAAGAGGCACATTATCTCCAACGCCACCATCTTGTGATTCTCTGGGGAGGCAGGAAGAACATTCCATCTTCCTGAATCAGGGACACCTGGCTGTCCAGAAACGACGCATGGAACTCTAGAGACGTGGCAGAGTCCCTCCTGGGTCAGAGGAGGGCGGCCTGGAAGCCCTGCTCTACACTGGCCTAAGACAGTGATGGGCATTCACAGAACAAAGCAATCCAGCTTTCCTTAGACTTCAGAGAGGGCCTGCATGCTGCAGGTGTCAGAGTTCAGCACCATTCAACCTCTATCTCCCCTCCCCATACTAGGGAGTGTGACCCCAGGGAAGAGGGGTGAGGATGAAAAATGTGGGTCACTCTCCAGGAGAGAGGGTTTTGTCTCAGCAGGAATGGTCCCTGAGCATGCATAAGCTCTGTGACCACAAGCAAGTTACTTACCATTTCTCCGCCTTGGTTTCACCAATCTGTAAGATGGGTGGGTTCAATGAGGGTGAAAATTCCTTTCAACCTATTTCCTTCAGGAGAACCAATTTTAATCACACAAGGGGTGGGGGAGAAGGGAAGTTCTTGGACACCTTGGAAGGAGTTGAGGTGGATGGTCTGGGCACCCCTCCTAGCCAAAGGCCTTCAGCAGTTTGGGCTTCCCTTTCCAAATCTGTAAAATGGGAATGACGGCACCTCCTAGCATTGCTGAGTTGTTGAGATGGAAGTGTTGTTTTTAAATCCAGCACTTATGAAGCACGTACTGTATGCCAGACACTAGGCTGTGTGCTAAGGATACCCCCCAAAAGGCAAAAAGACAGTCCCTGTTCTCATGGAGCTCATAGGCTAAGGCAGCTTGTGTATGTGTATGAATGCATGTGTGTGTGCATGTGTCTGTGTGTGCATGTGTGCGCGCGCGTGCACAGTCACTCTTCTCTCTGGCCTCCATTACTCCTCACCTTGGCACATCTGTACGTCTCCCCTCCCATAATATAAGCTCCCTTGGGCAGTCTTGGGGTCATTTTTCATCCTTGCTTACCAGCATTCATCATAGTGCATTGTAAACAGCTGGCACTTAACTTTGCAGGAAAGCCATTGGAGACTTTTTGGAAGGTCTATATTCTGCCCGTGTGAATGAAGGTGCCTAGACAAGATCTTCCCCAGACAAGCACTTGCCCTTATAATTGAATTAAATCAAATGCACTTTAAGCCAGAACATCTCCCCTGACCCTTTGGCCAAACCCCTTCCTCTCTCTAGGAACCAGTTTCCTCTTCTGTGAAATGAGAGCTGGACTCCATCACTGCTGGATTCTCTTCTGTATTAGAATCCCATGATCCCCTCCTGCAAGACTGAACGTGGTGCTCTTGGAGGGCCCTGGCCACTACTAATCTAGGGACATCAAGCCTGAATTTTTTTTCTGCCTTCTCCTGCATTAACAATAGCTTAGTCTTGTACAGAACACTCCAGAGTGTGGAGCTGTCCATGAAGAAACACCCCCAGGAAGAGCAGACCCTTAGGGAGAGTCTTAAATGTGCATACATCTTGGGTCCTGCCAGGTGCCCGGAGCCAACAACACTCACCCTCAGATGGGGAGGACTCTAATTCCATCTGTTCTTTCTGCATAAGCTTTCTTCCATCACTCAGGTAGAAGCCTTGTGGCCTGGGAGCTCAGCAGTTTGTGCTGTTCATTGAACATCATATGGTGATGTGCCACGGTGGACATTGAAGCAGGGACCCTTGAACAGATGGAAAATGCTTTAGCCAAGAGTGACTGGGGACTGGAACAGCAGCTGAGGCAGACACCCAGATGAGAGCTGCACAGTGGTCAGTGCCTGTGCTGCAGCTCTCCCTAAAAGGTGCCAGAGATGGGGTTGGGGAGCAAAGGGGAGAAGGGGACAATGCCTCCAGCCCCACCCTTCACAAGAGCCCCTGAAGGTCTTTGCCATAGCTTGTGTTCTTTTCTGCTGACATGGCATGCCCTCCAAAGACACAAACACAACCAGGAAGCAATGGAATAAAAGTACTGGAAAGAAGCCCATTTTCTGGAAGTTGGCTGGGCTCCAGGATTAGACAGATTCCCATCAACTTTTAATAAACCTTCTTGTCACCTCCTGAGCCCAATTTCATACTCCTCCAGAGAACCTGCTTAGCATGACGGGGGAGAAAATTGAGCCACCATGTATTTGGAAGTTTAACTTGGAATGCTAATTTCCGGATCATTTGAGAACTTTGCCACACAGATTTTTCAGAGACGTTGAGAAGGCAGGTCACAGGGAGGGAGCTCACTTCAATTCCAAGCACAATATTAGAATTTTAGAAAACTGTAGAAAATATTATTGTGTAGCACTCAGAAGGAAGACTGGAGGGTTTTTTTGTTTTGTTTTGTTTTTTTCCCCATAGAGTTGGGGGACACATTTTCTGCCTCCTTGTTCAAGGACATGCACTATCTCTGGCTCCTGCCTTGGTCCTTTGATCTCCAAGATTGGGGGCTAGGGAAGGGAAGAGGACTGGCAAACAAGTTAGGAACAACTGCATCTCTTTCTGGTTGAATGGCTTTCCTTTAGTACAGTTCAGAGATTTGGGAAAGAGGGTCCCCCCTTGCACACACACCCAGTATCCATGGTACCCCACAGCTTCAACACATGTCAGTACTTATTCCTGTGGGTTCATCTTGCCCAGTCATTGACAGGACCTCAAGCCCCTGTCTCCTTCTGACTTGTGTTTCTATTTCTGAGCCCAGGTCACTAAAGAGCAAACATTGATCCTGAGAGATGGACAGTTCTATCCTTGGCAGAAACTCATGAGTTTGGGTATTCCTGAACTGCATCAGAACTGGGTGACTATTATTTGCAGATCTTGACTACATGCTGCCATGGGGGATGGAGGGGAGAGAGAGGGGAGAAAATTTGAAACTCAAGGGATTGTAGAACTGAATTTGTAAACTAAAAGTAAATAAACAAATCATTAAAAAAAAAAGAACTGGGTGACTAGCAGGAGATGTGTCCTGCTTCTCTCCTGCTCCTCGGCAGAGGAGATGACCACCTGCAGAATCATCTTGAACTTGACAGGACTGAAGGAGCAGGTCTAGACAAGAGTTCTGAACCACACAGCTAGCTAGCCGACACAGGACAGGTCCTCAGTGAAACATTCATTCAACAGTCCTGCAAAGTGACCTTTGCCTTCTGAGATTAAATAATAGGCATGATGAGTTATTATCTAACATTTAAAATATTTATAAATGCACATTGTGAGTCTATTATGTTTTCAGCTTTTCTTTTGAGAAAGGGAAAATCTGTACTTATCTTGCTCCTAATATTCATCTTGTACTTTGAGTCACTTTTCTAGAAAAGATCCTATTAATAAACCCTTTTGAGTCTGTCCTGGGCTTACCTATGATTTATTTTTTAAAGATTTCCTCCTAGAGTTGTGTCTCTGGATGGGGGCACAAGCCAGAGAAATCCGATAGTCTGATTCCACCTTTGGCGGAGTCTTCCTCCTCTTTCTTGAATGTGATCTCTGTAGAAGCAGAGATGCACCCACACACACACACACACGCACACACACACACAGGGGGATAGTCTCTAGATCATGGACGACAACTTAAAGGGATGGTTAATGTCCATCCAGAAAAGGAAGCAGTGATCACAAAGGGCCAGTCAGGCTTCTTCCAGGATAGGTCCTGTTTGACTAACTTTATTTTAGGTATTTTGTAAATGCTCAAAGTTGGGAGGAACCTCAACAACCATCTAGTCTGACCCTACAATTCAAAACAAGCCCCTCACCGTACAGCTGTTGCTTGAAGATCTCAGTGAAGAGGCGCCGGTGTCCTCTAGCCCCCCCAGCCATTCCTCCGGGGGCTCCACTTGCTACCGTGTTTATCTTACATAAAACTGAAACCTGCTTCTTCAGCCACCAGGATCAGGAGGAAGATCAGTCTTGTTTCCGTGGAAAAACCCTTGCACTGCGCCAATCAATGAATTTGTTAAATCTCTGCTATGTGAGGAGCTCGGCTACATTGGGGAAACAGAGACAAAAGAAAGTCCTTGCCCTCAAGGAGCTTAGAATCTATTGGGGGAGACAATACACAAAGAAGAAGAACCGAGGGAAGGTTTTAGAAGACAAATCGTTGCCTCCTAAATGTCTTCCCCAAACTAAATACCTACAGAACTTTCCATCCTGGGCTGGGAGGAGAGGCCACGCTTAGAAAGCTGAAGAAGTGAGTGGGCGGTGGAGGGCACCGGGTGGAGAGTAGGCAGGAGGGGGACAAAGGTCAGTCCCTGGAGAACAACTCTATTTAAGGGCCAAGAAGGGCTGGGGCAGTGGTGAGCAGTGCTGAGACAACCAGGCCTCTCCTTCTGCCCAACACGGAGCCCCAGAGAGAGATATCCGACCAAGCCGAGGCATTTCTGCATACCTGAGTTTGCTTCTGTCTCCCAACTTGTCCTTCTACTCTCTCCTTCACTAGTCTGGTGCTCCAGCCTGTTCTACATCAGAAATGCCTTTACCGCCTTCTCTGCTTGAGCAGGTCCAACATGGGAGGGAGTCCTGGCGCACCTTCCTAGTCTGCCGAAACCCCACCAGTCAATACTTTGTGCTAGGGGCTCAAAAATCTTCTCTATGGGTATGGCACCAATAGGAGGGGCTTCTTGCTTTCCCCTCCTCCCCCTCCACCACTGCCACCCTCCATCTCTCCAGGCCATCCCTGTTACACAGTAGCTGCTTAGGAAGTCCAGGTGCCTCCCTCTTCTAGGCTGCAGGAGCAGAAGCCTCTGGGGGGCGGGGGAGCAGCATTTTAGTCCATTTAGATCCGCTCAGGGCGGCCCAACCTCATATCTCAATTCCTTGAAGAAAGAGACATGAAGGCACTGAGCAGAGCCCCAGAAAAGGAGTCAGAGAGCGGCGGGAGGGGACTCGGAGGACAAAGATCTCATCAATCTTCCTGCTGGAGCCATGCAGGTAGTCGTGGTGCTGAGCTCGTGTCTTGCCGGAGCCGTAGAATCATCACGGCCCGTTAATTTAGGAAGGTGACAGGACAATTTACACATCCCCAGGTCCAGCGGTCAGCAGCTGATGCTTTTCTGGGCTACAAAGAAGTCCCCACCAAACTGGCAGGCTGGCGGAGAGGGGTGGGCAGGGACTGGTCCAGCCAGCCGGCCTGACTGAGATAGCAGCCTGCAGACCCTGAGATATCAGGGCCATCGGTAACGGTCCAGGAGTCCGGGCATCTAGGCATCACAGGACTGTCACCAGGCTCCTGGATTCCAGGGTGTTAGGGCAGTCACTAGCTGACCTTACATTCTCATTGTCAGAGTGGGGAAACTGAGGTAGCAGGCACTGGCTCATGGCACCTGCACAAATTCATCGCCACGTCCAGACCAGTTTCCAGGTTTCTGGCCATACAGGCTGGGCTTTCCCTCCCTTACAGGAGGTGCTAATAGCAGATTGATGACAATTATTTTGGAGACCTGGGACTTCGTCATCGTAGCTGCCTCCATGAATATCAGGGGTGACCTTTTCTCCACTCCATTGGGAAGGAGGGGGAGCTTTATCATTCCCATTTTAGGTGAGAAAACCCAAGCTTCAGATGATGCAGTCTCTCTGCCAAGATTTGCCCCACAGCCAGGAGGTGCGGAAGCTGAGACTCACCCTCCCAGGAAGGCTCCTCAGAGGAGTGAATGCGGAGGTGGGCATGCAGGGAGACAGCACCTGCCCAGGCAGGGCAGAGCCAACAACACTGGGTGCTTATGGGCAATAGGAAGGTTTACAAAGCATTGTGCCAATATCATGCCACTTGGTCCACACAAAAACCTTGAGAGACAGAGCCTATTATCCCCACTTTACAGTTGAGGAAACTGAGGCAGACAGAGGTTAGTATCTCTGTGACTATAACATGTGTCTGAGGCCAGATTTAAACTCAGGCCTTCCTGTCTTCAGGCCCCATGCTCTATCCTCTGCACCACCGAGCTATTCAGGGTTCATAGGGCCAGGTAATGGGGGTGCTGAAGAGATGACCTCAGGGGTCCCTGGAGCAGAGAAAGTGTCATTTCTAGTCACAGTGAGCTGCTCAGAGAGGGATGAGACCAAAGCCACAGGGTCAGTCTGTCCTAGGGGCATCAGAAATGCTGGTTGCTCCATCTAGCAAGGCAGGAGATCAGACTGACCAGAGCTTATGTAGGTCACCCCCAACAAATCCTAGGGGGAAACCAGTGTCCTGGGAAGAATAGGGACCTGAGGAGAACACAGCTGGAGTTTTGTTGGGCAGAGAGGAGGCTCTGGGGAAAAGCTGAGAAGTTCTCTCCCAGGTCTGTAGAGTTTATAATATCTCTGGGACATCTAGGTGGACATCTCCACTGGGCAAGTGGTGGTGATGTGGCCTTTGAGTTGAGGAAAGAAAATGAAAGAGAAATCTGAGGGTGGGTCTGGCCTGAGCAGCTAGAGCCATGGAGCCACCTGTGTCAACTGAGAGTTCCAGTCATGGGAGCTGAAGGGATCTCCAAGGGGGAAGAGCAGATGGGAGTCCTGGGGACTGCTATGCCCCTCGCCAGAGGCCACAGAACACCAGGACCTGCCCTGTCAGTGTCTGAGGACATGACTCATCTGTAGCCGATGCCCAGGACCTGATGGCCCCTGTCGTGAGAAGCTCCCTGAAGACACAAACTGTTTTTCTTCTTTCTTTACCTCTCCAGGGTCTAGCACAGTACCTAGTACAGAGTAGACATTTAATGAATGCTGCCTGTCTGTCTGACTGCTCCCTTCCCGTCTCCTGATTTACCACTTCCCCATAGCCATTTGTGTTCTATCACATACAGTCTAAAACCATCCTCCTTGGCAGAAGAAACAGAAACAAAATAAAAATTAAGCAGTTCTGTCTTCTCTCTGTTGTCAGCTCTTCCCCTAATATAACAAAAACAAATGAATGAATGAATGAATGAATGAATGAATGAATGAATGAAGTGAATGAATGAAGTGAATGAGTAAGTGAATGAATGGAGTGAGTGAGTGAGTGAATGAACGAATGAATGAATGGTCAGACGGAAGGACAAAGGACGGAAGGAAGGAAGGAAGGAAGGAAGGAAGGAAGGAAGGAAGGAAGGGAGGAAGGAAGGAAAAATCTTGGTCTCTCCCTTTACCCAAGTGACTCGGGCTCATGGACAAACTTTGCATGGGAACAGAACCTAAGGAGGAAGAGGGGAGCTGAGCTGGAGCCAAGGACAGAGAAGCTGGGACGAGGTACGGGCAGCCAGGAGATAGAACAGGGGACAAGAGTCAGGGGAACTTTGGTTCAAATGCAGCCTCCCATCCTCATTGGCTCTTTGACCCTGAGCAAGGCGCATGACCTCATTTTGCCTTAGTTTGTTCAACTATAAAATGGGATAACAATAGCAACCCCCCCCCCCAGACCTTGGAAGATCAAATGAGATCATATTTGTAAGGCGCTGTACTATGTTAACTGCTCTTACTATCACAGTCGTTGGCAGATAGTCTGAATGACACCAGGAGATTGTTAGGTCTTTGAGGGCTGGGGGAGGGGCTGATTTCTTCTCTTTGGGTTTCTGGTGCTGAGCTCAAGGCCCTCCCGGGCCCCCAGACACCACTCTCTCCCCTCTCCTGGCTGACCTTCTCTCTGGCATCTCCACCCCAGTGTTTGTTCTAAACCTAGGCTTGACTGCTCAATGAACTCTGATGGTTCCCTTTGTCTAGGGTCAAAAAGAAACACCTTCATTTGGCACAGAAACTTTTAACAAACCTGCTGCTTTCTCCCTTGCCACCCTGGTTACACTTTCCTTCCTCCTCCAAGGGTCCAGTCAAGCACGTTGTTACTGTTTTCCATCCACAGAATTGAATCTCCATTCTCTGTGGCTTTCCACAGACTGTCTGCCATGTCTTGAATCTCCCTCTTTATTTCTGGCTCTTTAATCCCTAGCGGCCTTCAGAGGTCAGTTCAAGGGATGTCTACCTTCGACAGGGGCCTTTCCAGGTTCCTCAAGCTGCTCATGTATTCCCCTCAAACCACCCCAAAATGATTGCACCAATTTAAAACATATTTATATGATACATCCCCTTTCCTCCTTCCTTCCTCCTCCCTCCTCCCTTAGATTGTAAGTTCTTGGTTGTACATCCTCAGCATAGGGCCTTGCATATAGTAAGTCCTTCATTAGGACATACTGACAGTCAATAATAATTCATTAAATACTTATAATGATCTGGATACCTTTCTTTACAATTTAATTTAATTTATTTATTTTGAGTTTTCAACATTCATTTCCACAAGATTTTGAGTTACATTTTTCTCTC
This sequence comes from Pseudocheirus occidentalis, assembly GCA_028646575.1. NCBI lineage: Eukaryota > Metazoa > Chordata > Mammalia > Diprotodontia > Pseudocheiridae > Pseudocheirus > Pseudocheirus occidentalis. The sequence continues at coordinate 324,980,705 of CM053595.1, forward strand.
CCCCTCTTTCTTCTACCTCCCACCCCAAGTTAGTGAGCCCACTGAATACTCCTTCCCCCAATCTGTTCTCTCCTATATCCTCTCCCATTACCCCCCCCCCAACTTTCTAGTAGGGCAAGATAGGTTTCTATACCCCAGTGCCTGCTCTTTTGACCTCTGGAATATCATATCCCAAGCCCTCCAATCTCTTAATTTAGAAACCCCTAGATCTTGTGTTATCCGGATTGTGTTTCCACAATACTCAAAATGTTTTTTCCTGACTGCTTGTAATATTTTCTCCTTGACCAGGGAAGTCTGGAATTTGGCTGTAATATTCCTAGGAGTTTTCCTTTGGGGATCTTTTTCAAGAGGAGATTGGTGAATTCTTTCAGTTTCTATTTTGCTCTCTGCTTCTAAAATATCAGGGCAATTTTCCTTGAGAATTTATTGAAGAATGATTTCTAGGCTATTTTTTTGATCATGGCTTTAAGTAGTCCAATTCTCTTCAGAATATCTCTCCTGAATCTATTTTCCAGGTCAGTGGTTTTTCCAGTGAGATATTTCATATTACCTTCTATTTTTTTTATTTCTTTGGATCTGTTCTATAGTATCTTGATTTTCCATAAAGTCATTAGCTTCCATTTGATCCCATCTAATTTTGAAGGAATTATTCCATAAAGTGAGTTTTTAAAATTCCTTATCCATCTCGTTAATTTAGCTTTTTAAGGCATTCTCCTCCTCATTGGCTTTTTGGGACTCTTTTGCCATATGAGTTAGTCTATTTTTTAAGGTGTTATTTTCTTAAGTGTATTTTTGAGTCTCCTTTAGCAAGCTTTTGACTCACTTTTCATGATTTTCTTGTATCATTCTCATTTCTCTTTCCAATTTTTCCTCCACTTCTCTTACTTGATTTTCAAAATCCCTCTTGAGCTCCTCCATGGCCTGTGATAAGTTCATATTCTTCTTAGAGGCTTCTGATGCAGGAGTTTTTACTTTGCTGTCTTCTTCTGGTTCCATGTTTTGATCCTCTTTGTCCCCCCGAAATATTTATGTGGTCTGATTGTGCTTCCTCTGCTTGCTCATCTTGCCAGCCAATTACTTGACTCTTGAGTTTTGGAGCTCTTTGCCACAGTAGAACTCTGCTTCCAGAGTGGAGAGCACTGTGTTCCAAATTTCTGGAGTTTTTGCAGCTGTCGTCAGAGCTATGAGGAGGGCACCCTCGCTACAGCCACCACAAGCTCTGGCATGCTATCAATCCTCACTCTAGGACCACCACCCAAGACTGCAACCCAGATGCAAGCAGGTCAAAGGAAGAACAATTACCCTCTGAATGGTGACTTTGTCCTCCTATGATCTGCAGGACAGGAGCTCTGGAGGCAACCACATAACAGAAGCCACTGATTCCTCTGTCTCCCCAGTGGCAGGTGCCAGATCATGCTCTTCTGTCACTCAGTTTCAACAGTTCCCTACTGACCTTTTACTTTCTCTTTGGAGTTTATGGGTTGAGAAGTCTGGAAACTACCACAGCTGCTGGTGATTTCCTTCTCCTGAAGTCTACTCCAGATGATCTGGGATGGAAGTCTGGGCAGGTGTGGCTCACATGGGGCTGAGCTTGGCTCCCAGCCTGGTGTGATAGAACTTTCCTGTCAGCCTGCTGTAATGTTAATCAGTTTATTGGATACTTAGGGCTAAGTAGATCAGATACTTAGGGCTAAGTAGCACCTAGTAACTTAGGGCTAAGTATAGAACTCCTCCATTGGTGAAAAGGTGTGAATTTCCCTGTTGACTTGGGAGAAGGCTAT
>CM053595.1:325000074-325018614 GCA_028646575.1 Pseudocheirus occidentalis
TAAAGCTATACAATCAAATGCAACTAGGAAATAATACATACAGGGATGGGGGCAGGGAATCCCTCCCTGCCCTGCTAGAAAGCTAAAGGGGTGTTGGAGGAGGGCATAAAAGGGAACAGATTGTGGGAGGGGCCTTACAGTGGGATCATTGTTCCGGGCTGGGGGGTAGGAGCAAAAAGGGGAGAAAATTTGTAACTCAAAACCTTCTGGAAACGAATGATGTAACCAAGAAAATAAATTAAAATTAAAAAAAAACAAAAAAGTCCTTTTTAAATGTAATTACATGACCTGAGAGAATCTTTGTAGAATGTAGAATGTCTGTCTGACTGTTTCATGTTTGGGAGTGAGATTTCACTCTTCTGTTTTTTCTGATATTTTGTCACTCACTATATCCAAATTCCCATCCTTTGTGTCTTCACGTGTTTCCAGACTGTCCCGCTCCTGGCATGCCCTCCCTTCCCACCTCCACTTCTGGCAACCCTGGCTTTGGTCAAGTCTCAGTTCCAGTCTCCCCTTGTCCCAGAAGGTGTGCCTTCCTTCTCTGAGGACCTGTGAGGAGCGTCAGTGTAATGAATGTCCTGGTAAAGCTGTCTAGGGCTTACAGGGAGTTTCCCTTCAGAAATGGTAAGTGGAGGGCCTCAAAGGTCAATGAACCAATGAACATTTCTCAGCATGTCATCCCCAGTGTGGATGCTGAGAGCACACAGAGCCAGCTGGAACCACATCTGTCAAAAACATGAAGTTCTAAGATATGTGTGTTTGTGCACATGTGTGTGTGTGCATGTGTGTGCATGCACAAAGATTGAGAGACATGAAGGGGCAGAGATAGAAAAGTAGAGAGACAAAGATAAGGGGCAGAAAATAAGGAAAGAGGGAGAGAGAAATGCAGAGATGACAGAGACAGAGACAGGAGAGAGAGAGATATGGAGACAGAGAAGCAGAGATATATAGAGAGAAAGAGGTGAATGAGAGAAAGAGGCAGAGGGAAAGGAGAGAGAGAGAGAGAGACCGACCGACAGACAGACAAAGATGGAAAGAAAGACAGACAAGACAGAGATAGAAAGAAGAGCAGAGAGAGGGAGGGAGAAAGGGAGGGAGAGAAGGCTTTGGGCCCTTGCTGAGGGCTTTCCCATCCCATCTTCCCTCATCTGGAGAGCTCCTTCCTCCTTGTTCTGATCCCTCCTCCTTCTTTCGCTACAAATGATGTGTTTTTTGTTTTGTTTTGTTTTGTTTTGTTTTATCCATACCAACATCATTAGAGAGGACAAAGGTGAAGCCTCCTTCACCAGACAGATTCATCTTCTCATGAACCTCTAGCAGAGCCTAGAGCCTAGAGGGGTGGGCTGTGGGAGAAGGCCAGATCCTGCTGAAGGAGGACCCATCCAAAGAGTAGGGGCCGTTTCCTCAGGAGAAGAGAAGGCTCGAGGAGGGCAACAGTGGGCACACACTGGCCATGGGCGCCACATTCAAGCATTTTAGAAGCCATCATGGCGAGCTTGACTTCTTCCATTTAGCTCCACTCAACGCTCTATGGATGACCCTGAGGGCCTTTGAAGAGGAGTGGGATTGTTGGGGTAACTCCCAAGGCCCCATTGCTGCTCACTGACTACCCAATTAGCCAGACAATTAGTACCTGGTGTTTCTAAAGTGGTCCAGTAAGAACATCTGGTACCAAACGTGCCCGCATTGGAGGCATGGGGGTGGAGAGCCCTAGGGACAGTGGACTGCGGGCAAAGAGAAGGGGTAACTTGAAGGGACTGAATTCGGGCCACCTCTTTCTTTCTTTCTTTCTTTCTTTCTTTCTTTCTTTCTTTCTTTCTTTCTTTCTTTCTTTCTTTCTTTCTTTCTTTCTTTCTTTCTTTCTTTCTTTCCTTTAATGTGTGCACTTTTATTTGAACTGGTCTTAAGTCAGTGTACAGGTAAAGCTCCTTCCCTCCCCCAAGTACTGGCACCAATCTCGGAACTTGTAGGGAGACTATGAAAGTCCTCATTCACATCCATGTTGGGGTCAGGGAGGGAATTTAGGGGGCCATTCAACATGGCTGACAATTTTAAAAAAGTAACAAGTATTAAGGCACAAGATACAAAAAGTTTTGTTTGTTTGTTTTTTAAGGATTACATAATTTGCATTTAAAGCAATACTAGTACTTTGCCATCTGGATCTTTGTTGCATCGCTCCTTTGCACTGGAAGAGGACAGCCTGCACAGAGGCTTGTAACTCTGTAACAATGAATTATATGATATTTGGAATGACTACTAAAAAAACATGTACCATCAGAGCCCTGAAGACACACTGTAGAACTTTGGGGATGTTTGCCTCCAACGTACTTAGACTGCTTATCACCTGCGCTGTTCCAGTTTCTAAATCTGGAGTCAAGCGCTAAAAAAACAAACAAACAAACAAAATAATAAAGCCATGCCAATCTCATCTCTTTTGGGGGGCAGTTATCATCATATCATATCATTGCACCCTCTGACAAAAACAAAACAAAACTAGACACACCCACAAACAGTCCATTTAGAAGCATTTGCGAGGGACAAGGGAGGGCCCAGATTCATCGTACTCCTGCTTGTTGATCCACATCTGCTGGAAGGTGGAAAGAGACACCGGGATGGTTCCTCCAATCCAGACAGAGCATTTGTGCTCAGGTGGGGCAATGATCTTGGTTTTTATTGTGCTGGGAGCTAGGGCTGTAATCTCCTCCAGCATCCTGTCCGCAATGCCTGGGTGCATGGCGGTACCACCTGGCAATACAGTGTTGCCATACAAATCCTTACAGATGTCAACATCACACTTCATGATTGAGTTGAACATAATTTCATGGATTCCACAGGATTCCATACCTAAAGAAGATGGCTGGAAGAGAGCTTCTGGGCATCGGAACCTCTCGTTGCCATTGGTGATAACCTGACCGTCAGGGAGCTCTTAGCTCTTTTCCAGAGAGGAGCTGGATGCAGCAGTGGCCATCTTCTGCTCAAAGTCTAGGGTGACGTAACTGTTTCTCCTTGATGTCACACATGATTTCCCTCTCAGCTGTGGTGGTGAAACTGTACCCTCTCTTGGTCAGGATCTTCATGAGGTAGCCTGTCAGAACACGGCCAGCCACATTCAGACGGAGGATGGTGTGAGGAAGGGCATAACCCTCCTAGATGGGCACAGTGTGGGTCACACCATCACCTGAGTCCATCACAATACCAGCGGTATGACCAGAAGCATACAGGGGCAGCATAGCCTGGATGGCAACATACACGTCTGGGGTATTGAAGGTCTCAAACGTAATCTGAGTCATCTTTTCCCTGTTGGCTTTGGGGTTTAGGGGGGCTTCTGTGAGCAGCACAGGGTGCTCTTCAGGGGCCACACGGAGCTCATTGTAGAAATTATGATGCCAGATCTTCTCTGTATCATCCCAGTTGGTGACAATACCATGTTCAATGGGGTACTTCAGAGTGAGAATACCTCTCTTGCTCTGGGCCTCATCCCCCACGTAGCTGTCTTTCTGGCCCATACCCATCGTCACACTCTGATGTCTGGGGCACCCGACGCTGGAAGGGAAGACAGCCCAAAGGGCATCGTCTCCTGCAAAGTCAGCTTTGCACATTCCAGATCCATTGTCAACAACGAGAGCAGCAATGTCATCACACGGTGAACTTTTAAGTGGCGAGTCTAAACCCTTAGGAGAGAGAAAGGAGGTGGTGCTGCACAGGGAGGTACAGGGGAGGTGAGCGCACGCCGGGTGGAAGAGCTCACAGCTACGGGGGCCGTCCTTGTCTAAGCCGCGCGGCATCCTCGTGGCATCCTCGTGGCATTACCCTTGATCAGAGCACACTTTTTCTGGGGCACTTGTACAGTCCTGGATCTTCTTTTCCTTAAGGTGTCTAGTCTGTCCTTGGTCCCCAGTGCACACGGCCACCAGCCCCCTCCGCTCCAGGTACGCCGCTAGGCAGCCCACGGGAAGTCCAAAATCTCCTGACCTTTCAAAGTGCACAAGGTCAAGAGGCGAGGGAACAGAGCTTCCCCCCCCCCTCCCTCTTTCTCACAGGTGTGGCTGGAATGGCTTCTACCAGCAATACGAGGACGGTCTTTGCCGTCTTTACCCAAACCCCGTGGGGCACAACCAACCCGCCAGCCCACTGCAGAACGCTTCACGGCCGGCGTCTTATCCAATGGCTTCTACCAGCAATACGAGGACGGTCTTTGCCGTCTTTACCCAAACCGCATGGGGCACAACCAGCCCGCCAGCCCACTGCAGAACGCTTCACGGCCGGCGTTTTATCCAATGGCTTCTACCAGCAATACGAGGGCGGTCTTTGCCGTCTTTACCCAAACCCCGTGGGGCACAACCAACCCGCCAGCCCACTGCAGAACGCTTCACGGCCGGCGTTTTATCCAATGGCTCTTGATTAGTTGATCAACTCAATGGAGACGTTCGCGATGCTTAAAGGTATCAGGATAGAGAGAATTTAGGGAGTTCCTCCAAGCGTGGTAGAGGCGATAGACTGATCCAATCACACTTACCACCGCCCCAAACTCTGGACCCCCCCCCCTCCCTGGCCCAGACCTTTGTAGCCCGTGGGTGCCTAATAAGTGCTTAATAGATTGGATGGGACTGAAGGCAGGAGGCGGACTCCGAATCCTCAGACGCTTGCTGGTTGTATAGCTTCAGGGCAGTATCTCTGAGCCCCGCATTCTTCTCCAGGAACCGGAAGACAACAGGCATCGTGTCATCACCAAAGCGCATCACGACTCTGGCAGCACTGGGCACACAGGCCTCGCTCACGGCTTATTGGCGCCCTCCATCTTGCTGGCATGGCAGGAGGAGGAGGAGCCCATTGGGTCCTTGCCACCCGGGAGAAGTTGAGATATGGCTTTGGCTCCCAACCGGCTACAGTCATGGCATGGCCCTGCCTTGCTCCCCCAGCCACTGACCGGAGGATGGGGCCCTCGCACGAGACGCCGTACTGCTGGGGGTAGGCTAGGAGGGAGCCTGGTCACATCACGTCTGGCGGCGACATCGCCGCCTCTTCAGATCCTTTGCTTCGGTCTTCCTGGCGTATTTCCGTGCCTGCTGGTACTGTCTTCTTCTTTTAAAAATGTGTTTTATGTTGACAAATGGAGTGTTTTCCCAGCGGCCTGCTCATTGTCGAGAGCTGTTTGTACAACCCTCCTTCTTGTTCCTTTTATCTTGTCTGAAGAGGGATCTGCATAATCTGCCCCTCCTCTGGAGTTAACACACAGAGATGTGAACCCATGCGCACACACATGCACACATATGCAGACCATGCACACACATGCATACACACATGCACACACATGCAGACCATGCACACATACACACATATGCATGCACACATACACACATGCATGCACACATATGCAGACCATGCACACACATGCATATAGAGTCACGTCAGTTTCCCCCAATCTTCCAGTAAACAGGATCATTGTAATCCAGACTGTGGAGATGAAAACTAACTTGGAAAATGCTTGAAATCCATGGGTTAGGGGCATTGAAAGCACAACTCATCCTTGAGACTGTGTCCAAGGACTCCTCCAGGATTTCTGGTGGAGCCAAAAGAGGCCAGGGCTAGGGTCCCAGCGTTCCCCCTTGCTGAGATGGCCTTCAAGGCCCTCACTCCTTGCCAAGCGCTATGCAGCCACAACCTCTCTGGAACCTCACAAGAACATGTGGGGGGCAGACGAGTCTTATCCTCACTGGGAAAAGAAAAGGGCTCCTTGCCAGGAAGGGGGGAGAGGAAACTACATCTCTGTGGGCTCTGTCTCAGTCCAACCCCCTCCCACTGCAGAGGCTGAGCCTGCTAGGGTCATCTTACCATGAGCTAGGCACGGATTAATGGCTTCTACTGTGACTTGCCCCTGGCAAAGATTAGGTACCCACATTTCTCCCTGTATCCTACCTTTCCTTGAGCTCTAAGAAGGTCAACGAACATGTTAGTCTGAGCTCAGCTTCATTACTTGGGTAATACCCAAGTTATGATTCACAGTAAAACTCTAGCTACATGAGAACTGGGACCTTTCCCATAAGCAGCAGGCTCTCTACATGGGCAAAGCTCTGAACCTCAGCTCTGAGACACATCTGGACACCCAGGACTCCATTCCAGGAGACACCATGGGTAAGATGCCAACTGCCTTATACCCTCTCTGTGTCTCTCCAAGGGGAGGGAATGGATCACTGAACTGCAAGGCAAAGAAGGCATCAGTCATGACAGTGTGGGTGGGGGATGGGAGAACTCTTGGTCTCTGCTTAGAAGGACCCCAGACTTCAAGACCCCTTCTCTGACATCCACTTTGGAGAACTTCTCCATTTCCCCCTCATCTCAAGGCCCTGCATCCCAGCGTCAGGGAGAGGAGGGCTGTCAAAGCTTGAAGGAGTAGTAGCGCTCATCTTGCCCTACGCCCTTATTTGACAGATGAGGAAAAGGTAAAGGGACTTGTCCAAGGCATCACTTACCAAAGCCATGCCTCAGACCTAGGTCTTTCAACTCTGGCATCCAATCCACCCCACAGTCAGCTTGAAGCAGTCTCTTTCCTCACTCTGCTCTCCTTCTGACTTGCTGTGGTCAAAGGGCCCCAGTCCACTAAACTTCTTGGTCCGGGGTCTGACTGAAGAGCCCCCAGGTCCTGAACAAAGCAGGCAGACTTCAGGACAGTGGTTAACATCAGTAGTTGGCACCTGAGCCAAAGTGTCGAGGGGATTTGACCTTGGAGGAGTGAGACATTGCTCTGATGTCTTCTGCAAATATCAGTCATACATTATAATTATATGTGGTTTGGTGGCAGCTGAGTCTCCGCTGGCCCCATAATACAATTAAGCACTGAGCATTCCCAGATCTGAGGAAGTGCCCCAGCTTCTCTCAATGCCTTGAAGAGAAGAACAGGGAAGGCACATGACCCTAATGCGTTCACTGCTCTCCCTGTTTCCCCTGTGCTACAGGAAGTCTGCATCTCCTAGAATGTGCTTGCAGGCAGGACGGAGTCTGGGCAGCAAGCCCTGTCCTTGGCTTCCTCTCAAAGCAGCCCAGATGCCACCATGTTAGCAATTAGGGCTAACAGACACCCTTGGCTGTTGTCGGATGGGGCATCTTGGTTTGTACTTGCACCTCCATTTTGTCCAATGACCTCCGCTATGTTGACAAATGGCCCTTACCACTAGTTACCACCACAACAAAGGGCCTGGTCCCAGGCATAATTCTTTGCCTGCTTGTCCTGGGCCATCAATGTCCCTTAAATGAAGGCTAAGGAGCGAAGCTCTTTAATCCAGGCTTCTTCCCCTGATCCTTCTTATGGCCTTGCTAGGTAGAGCACCACAACTCATTACATTACTCATTCCCTGCCCATCGGTCTCATCTTCTATAAAAATGGGAAGTCATCAATGCACCCTTTTCCCTCCTGGGGCTGCTGTTAGGAAAATGCCCTGAAGACCCCGATGTTTGGATTTATCCGTATCCTTCAAGCCTCCCCTGATACAAGGTGGACAGACGCTATGTTTGCCAGCAGCCTTGGGCATCCTCCGTGACGAGTGAGGAGCGATCAGAACCAGAAGGCAGTGTATCATCTCTCCAAGTGACTCTTTCCCCAGCAGTCCACATTCCAGTTGTGAGGAGAAGCCTGCCCATGTGACCCAGTCTCCAGCATCAGCCTGGTTGGAAAAGATCCAGATGCTGACCTCTGACCTCCTGTCATGGGGCCTGAAGGCTTTATGTAGACCCTTGGGAGTCTTGCCTTTTCTTTCTCTGACATTAGTGGGAGGCAACCTTAAGCCCAGGTCATAGGAACCTTGGCTCCAATGAGTCTGTTCCTTGTCTTTAGTCATTGCTTGAACCCTGGCTCTGCCACTTGCTTTGTGTGGGACCTTAAGCATGTGCCTCTCTGGGCCTTGACTTCCTCAGGTACAAAATGGAGGTTCTGGACTAGATATTCTGAAAGAACCTATTGAGTGCTAATGCCTGTGATCCCAGCATCTTTGCAACTAAGCCACTAGCTTTGATTTCTAGTTAGGAAGGCTGTGCAGCCATGGAGGGTTGCCCCCTGCCTGAAGGCACAGGTGAGCCCCGAGGATGCTGGTCTCAGTGTACTTGTCCACACTGTCCATTCACCAAGGGGCTGGCGCATAGTCACATGTGAAGAGGTTCACTCATTGAAATACTAAAGAACAGTCAACAGCTTCTGGCTTGAAAAGGTCAATAGGTCCCAGGTGCTAGATGGGAAGCATGCCTCCCTACCAGGAAAAAAGAGTCACAAGGTCACAGAACAAGGTTAGGCCATCCAGTTAGATGCTATCCCCCAGGAGCCTGCCTAACCCAGGGACAGACAGAAAGAGACTGAGCTTCATTAAAAATGAGAGACAAAGAGAAGAGCAAGCACGGTTCATGCTCCAAGTCCAGGTTACTCCCTGGTGGGCCCAGTAACCTCAGACAATCCACTCTCTTTCTATGCTCTGTAGGGTGAGAGGATTAGGCTGAAAGGGCATTCATGTCATTTTTAAAAATGAATTCTGGGTCCATCTGTTCCTTATCTTCCCTCTCTATCAGGGCCATTTTAATTGAACACAAAGGATGACTTTTCTTACTGGGAGGTATCAGAGGGCTATGTCTTTGGCCTTATAGACCTGATAGATCACTGAACATCTAGTAGGAGCTTGACAGCATGGTTCACACTCTCCATCTGCCTACAAATCCCACCTTCCTAGGCTTATGGGGGACTTTTCTTCATCACTATCAGCTCTGAGCTTAGTTCATGGCACAGATATATTGGGCTTGGAGGCTCAACCTTCTCCATACAAAGTCCACTGATGATCCTCCTCTCCAGACTCCGAGCAGGGCTGGAGTAGCATCCAGAGCCTAGAGAGAGTTAACAGTAGCTTCAGAAGGAACAGGGGGTAGGTGGAGCCTCTGGGCATGTCCAGGACACCGGACAGAGCCATTACCAGCAAATCTCTTAGAATGAGTTCAATCATCCTATGCAATAACTTACCCCAGGAAAACTCAGTGGCTCAAAGGAAGATAAGCTTGTCTGTGGTGGAGGAGAAAAGGCTACAGGAGCCAACAGTCTCATTTCTGCCAGATAACCCCCAGCAGCTGACCCCTTCTCACCCTGTGATCTATGGCCAGCTACATCCTGCCTTGTACCTCCATGCTGGCCTCAGACATAATTCTGTTTTGACAAACAGTGACAGTTGTTCACACTCCAATATTTACGAAAAACATCAATTTCCATAAACCCAGATATTTATGAATTACATTAAAATTCCTGGCTTGCTACGCAGCCAGTGGAATGCTGACCCAGTTAGAGTTCTCCCCAAAGTGCTTTGTTAGGGAATTGAGAAAAGTTTAATATGCAGGGAGTCTGCTTCATCCATCACAGCCCTTTTCAGTGACAGCAACTGCAAATCTCTGGCCTGGAGCACCCAGAATTCTTACTGCCCCTCAGCTTCATCACTCTGCCACAGCATTTACCTCCCTCTGCTGTTCTCAAGTCATGGTGGTCAACTCCCAGCCCATCCAACTATACTCTCGACCCCATCTGAAGTGATACCTCCAGGCCAAAAGGGTCTCTGGTGCCTGGGACTCACCAAGTCTTCTCTAAGGCTCTTTTGTATTGAATTCCAAAATGCCCATCTCCAGTTAACCTCTTTTCCCTTCTTAATTAATGGAAAGAGGGTCAGCAGACTACCCTGATCATGTTCCAATATTCCATTCCAACAGCTCAGTCCCCTAACACAAGGGTTTGGGCTTGACATGTTCAGATTCCATCAAGTCTATTCAATCCCATTCCAGTTTCCTCAAGTCTTCCTTAGGCTACAGCTCCTGGAAGGGAGGAATCATGTGCTTTGATTGTTGTCTTGAGAAGTGACAAAGATGGGATGTTAACCAATCACTTCTGACCTTCATCCCTCCAACCATGCTGACATGGATGGAGATGGCCATGGTCATGGTGATATGGACACTAATAGTGATGATGCTGGTCCTAAAGCTTCCTCCAGCAAGGCAGACATGATGCAGCAAATCTCACCTTTGGATTCTTATTGGTTGACTTTGATAAAGTCACCTAATCTCCCCTTGTTTTCTTCATGTGTAAAAGAAACAGGCTGGACAAGTAGTATCTTCTAGGTCTAAATCATCATCCAACGATGCTGATTTTCTCACTAGAATGTGGGCTCCTTGAGCAAAGGAACTGTCTTTGTTTATCTTTGCACCAAACACCAGTTGACTGACTAATGGTAATGGTGGCAAGACTGAGACTCTTTGTCTTTCTTTGAACCCTCAGTATTTAGCAAAATATCTGGCACACAGTAGGTGCTTAGTGTTTATTTACTGATGATATGATGATGATGATGATGATGATGAGTAAGAAGATCAGGAGGATAATGGTGATGATGCTGTTAATGAAGATATAGACAGTGACACTGATGATGATGGTGGTGGTCATTGTGTAATAATGGCCATGGGTGTGTCTATGATGATAACAATGAGAGTGTTGATGAAAGAGAAGGGTTTTGTAGTCAAGATTTGAGTGTTATTGATATTCTTCATCCTGTTGACCACAATGCTAAGTTCATAGGAATTGAGTTAGCTCTATTACCAGCTGGTCTAGTGACTTAATCTTTATCATGTGCCTTCCTTCCTCTACACGCTTCCTCTTCCATTAAGTCAGCTTAGATATACTCTCCCTGCCTTCTCCTTCCCCTGGCAGAGGACTAGAGGACAATAAAGGTCCTCAAGTTCTCCTAAGAAGATTATAATGGGCACACAGTGAAACAACGTGGCAATATGAAGGACATTCCCACAACCCAAAGGATCTATGATCAGGCAGATATCTGTACTGAATGAGGGGAATGAATTAGAAGCTGCAGCTCTAGGACATTGTTCAAGCTTCTAAATCCGTAAAGTGCGTTGAAGAGCGTTGTGATTTATGTCACATTAAGCTCCGTTCCCAACACTAATATTCCTGCCCACATGTTTTTAATGTGCTACTTAAGCAGATAGTTTACAGACATAAACATCACCATATGAGGTTTCAATTAACATTGATTTTTATGATGAAATAGTGCCCATTGGAAGGGAATGGCGAGACTGCCCAGTGACGATGGATGTGGAGTTGGAGAGCTATTCATTCAATTGCTCCATCAGATCCAAAGTCACTCGGATTACAATAAATGAGCCATCTGCTGGGCGCTCACCTTGGAATGCCTGCCAGATGTGGAAGGCTTTTATGTACCATTTGGTAGCAAATGCAACCTGAACAGAAACTTTCAGAGTGGGATTTGAAAGGCCAGAAGCATACCCAGGAGAGACTTACTTGCAGTATCACAGTATATGGAAGCTAGAAGCTACCTTAACCATTCCCTAACCAAGCCTCCTTTCTGTGGCCCAGAAAGGGATGAGAGTCCAGAGAGCAAGGGACTTGCCCAAGGCCACACAAATATCAAGGCACTGGTAGAGCTGTAAATGGAACCTAGAGTTTCCAATTCCCAGCCCCTTCTGGAGATACTAAATTCCCATACCCTTGAATTTTTAGAATGGAAATTTTCTACCCAGGAGCAAATAAAGGGCATCCACTGGTGTGAGTGTGTGTGTGTGTGTGTGTGTATGTGTGTGTTTTAGGATCCTATGGGTAGACAGAAGTTGACCATTCCACCCTGAAAGTATCTCTGAGACAGAAGGTTCACACAGCTGAGCATCAACCTTGGAATTAATGTAGCATTTAAGAACCTAATGGGGAACTAAACTCTTTATATCAATGAGATGCCCTGTAAAAGACTCCTGGCTACCTCTGAACCTACTCTTTGAAGGACAGCCTTTCCCAAGGCAAGTAGCTGGCCCATGCCTTGACTGAGCCCTGGGCAAAAACCCTGATGCAGCTTGAGCCCCATGGTAGAAAAATTTGGCACTGCCCTACATCACAGTGTAGCCATAGCAGCCAGAGAAGAGTGAGGTGGGTTGTAAATAGAACCATTTGTTAACCACTGATGCAAAGAGAGCTGAGTCATGAGCAGCCATTCCAAGAGGGTTTCAGAAAACAGGTTACTATGGAATGGTGGGGATGGTAAGGGAGATACATCCATGGGGTAGGACAGGGATGGGAGCCCCCTCCCCTCTCCCTTCCCTCTACCCCACACTTCTTCCCTCTTCTCAAATCAAAACCCACAGATAGACTCAGTTGGACCCCCAGCATAGCCCCCCATTGTGTCACTTGACAAACCCCTCATGCCACTCAGCATTCTCTCAGTTCTAGAGTACCTCATGTACATAGTAGGCAGTCAGCAATGTTTCTGGAATGGAATTGACTCAAACTTTCTCTGTCTTACCCCCATACTCAATCTGCTGTTCCCACCTCCCCATTTCTTCTTCCCTTCATGATTAGAACTAACCCTCACTAGGCTTATTACAACAACCTCCCCACTGGCCTTCCTGCCTCTCATCTCTCCCATCTCCAATCCACCCTCCACTCAACAACACACATTTGACTACGTTCCTCCCAAGCTCAGTGACTCCCTGTTGCCTCTGCGATAAAACACAAACTTTCCAGCCAGGCCTAGGTAGCCTTTTACAATGTAAAGCTGATCTGTTCAGGTTCATTGTTCTTTCCAAAACAGCCTCCCTTTTGGCTCCAGGAGCTAACATCCCATTTCCAAATCCGAGCCTCTGCCCTGACTGGCCCCTTGGCCTCGGAAGGTGCTCTGGCCCAGGCTTGGTGGCTCAGAAGCCTCCGTTTCTTTGAAGCCTTCCTCAGATGCCACCTTCTCCATGAAGCCTCTCCTGGCCTCCCATCCCAGTCACTCGTGCTCTCTCCTTACTCAGACAATCTTTAATTCACTTATCTCTTTACATGTTGTACATCCCAGTAAAAGTTCCTTAAGGAGCTTGTGCTTTACAAGAAACAATTACGAACCCGTTTTCTTCATAGCCAAAGTGCCTGATCCCAGCAGGGACTTAGCAAACAAGTGACCTTGTTTTCTGTTGTATTATGTTCTTTTGTGTTAGATTGTGCTGCATTCAAGCCAAAGGCAGCTTGATATAATCATTCAATCAAAAAGTCTTCCTTAAACAGCCTCAACGTGTCAGGAACTGCTGGAGATTGTTCTAGATTTTTCTTCATATCCCTAGGCCTCATCTCACTGCCTGGCACACAATTAGTGCTTAAATGGTTCCTTGCCTTGATGTCCAGTGCCCTCAGACATGGAAGCAGGGGAGTAACACATGGGGAACCCTGGAGACATGATGGGCTGCCCCTTCTGACTGGCATATTGGACACTCGTTCCAAAAGGACCCATAAAAGCAGCAAGCCTGTATGATTGTAGGTCAAGACAACATGTGTGACTCAAGTCCAGGTAGAGGAGCACAGATTTCTGGGACAAAGGATTTGGGGGAGGAGAACCAGAAGAGGCATCATGGTAGGAATACAGCAAAGGCCACTGGCCAGATGGGAGAAATTTAAGTGAACTGGAGAAGCGGACTGAGATCTTGGCGTAGAGTCAGAGCACAGCTGTGACCGAGGAAGGCACTTACATCGCATCTGCTCCTGTTCTCACTTTCTCAGCCGAAGTGTCTTCCTAGAAATTTTAATATTCAAATGATAGAGGGGAACAAACAGGAATGAGCCTTGGGACTTGTCTTTGACTTGGTTTGAGGACAAGAGATGACAAATACCTTTGGGAAAAAGACACTTTGGCATGTGGGGGGTCAGTAGGGAATATCTGGCATCCTCTGACAGGGCCCTGAGGTGATGGGAGGCCCTGGGATGCCGGCACTGCCAGAGAGACAGGGAATGGGCAGGTCCCCAAAGATCCTGTAAAAGAGGAAAAGAGCCCAATGGGCCTCCAATGGATCTATATGGGAACAAATCAGGGTCCTCAAGATGGGAGGCCACCCTGCTCAAAGCAGAACAGAAGGGACTAGTTTAAGGCACCCAGAAGAGGCAGGTGCACACATAACCATGGAGAGATGCCATTTCTAAAGCAGCCATACCCTTTCCAGAGATAAAGGAAGGTTCATGTACCCCCAGTAACAATGGCTAGCTTCCATTAGGACCCCACTTAGAGACAGGCTCATTCACATGTCTACAAATGGGATTGTTTTCAGAGCCTAGTAGCAAGAACAAGGTGAAAAGCATTTTCAACACAAAGAAAATCTTGGAGCAAGAGCATTCTGGATTTAGAGTCAATGGAGAACAGTTTCTGAGATGGAGCTAGAGGTACAGGGACCTACTCTCTCTGCTGCCATAGGCCCCAAAGGTGATTTTATAGAAATAGCAACACTCCATAAGACTACTGTGGGCAACTGTACAACCAGTGGCAGAGAGGAGGGTGTATGGGACTGTGCTGAGCAAGGCAGCCTTAGTTATCATCATCCCCGGAAGGGGTAGTAGATGGCAGTCTAGCACAGAGGGGTCCACTGCACTGAGGAGCCAATAGGCCATCCACATTTACTAAGCCCCCACTCTTTGTCAGGCACTGGACTGAATAGTGGGGATGCAAAAAAGGATGGTACCCCCCCTCAAGGAGATTACAATCAAATGTTGAAGAAAGTAAAAAGATGAAATAAAAAACAGAGCATCCCACGCTGTATTGGCAGCAAACAGATCTCCACCAGGTACCAAGGTCTACACTTTATGAAGAGTTAAATTTGAGTTCACATGGCTTAAAGTCTAGCTCTGTTGCTGGTTAAAATCTCTGCCAACACACACACACACACACACACACACACACACACATACACAAGAGTTACAAGTTCCAATCCCATAGGGGATGAGTAACTAAGAAATGTTGAGTGAAAATGCAAACGTCTTGAATGAGGAGTCTCCCTCCCCTGCTTTCTGTCCTTCTCACAGCTGTCAAAGTGAGACTGTAAAGCCTGGGAAGGTTGGACCTCTTCACAGTACCACCCGAGAATCTCCTGCTGTCCAGGTCTACAAGCAGTTTTCATCTCTTCCTTCAGCTTCCTAACTCATTGTTGTCCTGGAGGGATGCTTTGCTCAGTGAGAGTCCACATTCAGGACCACTCAGCGTTCTTCAGCTATGGACATAAGCATACAAAAACTCCATTATTCACACAAACTCTGAATCCTGGATTCAGAAAAAGCTCTGGGGCAGTGCCTGGAACACAGTAGGTGCTCACCAAATGTTTACTGACCAGCTGACCAGTGAGAAGGGATCCTCAGAACAGCTCATTCCATTTATCACCCTTGTACTAAGGTCACATGTATCTCAAAGTCCAGTTCACTGGCCTATGGGTTCAAGACTCATTACTTTCCTATTTTTAAAAATCAAGACAACATTGTTCCTTCTCCATCCCTAAGGTATATGTCCATTCATTGAGGTCTTTTACAAATAGCTGGCAGCCAATCCTTAGCCACACCTGCCAATTCCCTCAGGACTCAAGGTTCTAGTTTGTCTGACCAAGGAAACCTCCTTTCATCGGGACCAGGTGCTTACTTCCCTTGGGCATCAACTTCTCATTAGCTAACTTTTATTTGTCCTTGCAGGTCTTTATCCTTGGAAAAGAAAAGCTAAGACACAAGATGAGTGAATAAGGCTGTTTCCCCCCCACACACACACACACACTTCAGCTCCTGTAGGCCCTCCCACCCTGAGCACAGAGCTAGCGCCTTCCATTGGGTACATTCTTTTTTTTTCCCAAGGCATGTTGTAAAACAAACCGACCTCAAACCGTCAGATTTCACCTGAGCTCCTTGGCTGAACACTGTTGAAACTATTTCCAATAAGACATTGACCTTCTTCACATTTCCATTGGTCAGTGGATTTTTTGTATGTCCACTCTGGCCTACATAGGCAGTTTCTGCTTTTCCACCTCATTGGAATGGCTGCCCTTTGTGTGGAATTTTTTATTATTTTGGGGCTGGCCTGCCCTGCAGAATTTAGAATTTTACTTCATGAGATGTGACCAATTCTGACAAAATCTATGGCACCTCCATTGGAGGAGCCAGTCTACAAGGCAATTCGGAATCACCCACTGCACCACCTAGTGGTTTGGCTGATAACAATTTATATGATGACAACTTTATATTGAAAAACAACTTTGAAAGACTTAAGAATTCTGATCCATGCACTGACCAAGCATGATTCTGGGAGAGTGGTGATGAACCATGATGCCTCCTGCCAAAGAGGTGACAGACTGAAAATGCAAAATGCATTTTGATGGGGCCAACATGGAAGCTGGTTTTGCTTGACTGTATATTTCTTATTTTTCCTTTCCTCCTCCATCTATTTTGCAACTAGGAGAGGAGGTAGTGGGAGGGAAGAATGATAAATACTTGTTAATTGGAAAAATCATGCATAAAATTAAAACTGAATCTAGAGTGCACACCAGGAGTGGCCACTTGGCCCCAGTGTGCCAGCCATTTCCACACAAGCTACTGACTCCTCCCTATTAGCAGGAATAAGATCTGGAACACAAAATGTCCTTGCTCTGTTTTTAAAGGATGAAATTATCATTAACATAAATCGAGACAAGATGAGCTGCTCTGAATTTGGCAGAGTGTGAGAAAGCAGCAGCAGACATCCAGAAAGCTTACAGGGTCACCTTGTAGATCTTCAAAAGGGAAGAACCTCAGACAGGGGTCATCTAGACTAATCACCTCATTTTACAAATAGGGAAACTGAGGCCCAAATAAGCTAAATGAGTGCCAAAGGTCCCACAAGGAGTAATGGCAGAGCCAGAATTCCAACTCTGTCCTTCTTACTCCAAGCTCTGTACTCTTCACCACACTGCTCTCTGAAGCCTGTGCCAGGCTGCCATCTGCCTCCATCCAGGGGCTCAGTGGCATACACCAGTGAAGGCAATCTTTGTCGTTATCCATATCTCCCTGTTGGGCACTCTATGGTGCAGACAAACTGGCTCCCTTGTTGTTCCTTACACATGACACTCCATCTCTTGTTTCCATGACTTTGTACTGGCCGTTGTCCCAGGCCTAAAATATGTCTTGTATCCCTACCCACCCCTTTAGAATCTCTCATCTAGAGATTTCTAAGGTCATGGGCTTTATAACTGCCTTTTTTCTTGGATTCTCTCTTCTCTGAGCTTATGGTAACCTTGGTTGCTTTTTTTCCCTAAAATGTAAAATCATTCCTAGCAAAACAACATGAATCATTTTCTTCCTCTCTCTTCTTTTTCAATATGATACCATTTTGATTAGATTTGTAAGGCACCAGGCAAACGCTGCATTACTAACCCTTGTTGGCGTACTTCCTCTTTAGCTATCAGCCTGGTTTTCCTATATTTCAAGTCACAGTCCAAATAGCCAAATTCTAATCTTAGACACCATATTTTTAAGTGAAATGGTTGCTGACTAAACTTTATTTATCCTGATGTGTCTTTACTTTTGATGGCAACAATGAACCACAGAATTTCTGAACTGGGACAGAACTCAGTGATCATTGTGCTCATTTCCTCCCAGAGAAAGCATTACAGCCCAGTAGCTCATAATCACTCCACCTTAGCTTGAGGACCTTCAGAGAAAAGGAAGCATTTTTCTTGTTACAATCTACTGTCCATGGGGAGGAGGGTGGCAGGGTGGGGAAGAAGGGGCTCAAACTATAAGAAAGGTCATGTCACTTCATGCTGAAAGTCTTGTCCTGGCAATTGCCACTTGTCATTCTAGTTCTGTTCTATGGGAGCACACGCCAGTTTGAAGTACATAATAGCCCTTCAGGTACTTGGAGACAATTCTCATGAGCCGCTTTAATCTTCTCTTTTCCAGCATCAATTTTCCCTATTCCTGAAGCAATCTTCCAATGGCATGAAATCAAAGATGGGCATCATGCTGGGTGTTCTCTTCTAGACACTGTCGAATTTGGTGAAGCCCTTCTTAAAATAAGGAACTGATCACAATTCTGCTAGGGATGAAGTAAGAAGTTCTGATATAGTTCCATTTGCAGCCTAGATTTTGAACCACATATTCTCAAGAGTTTAGAGGAAGGATACTTAGCATCCCATGGAATCAGCTTCTCCAAAGGATGTCCATCAAGGAAATGGGGAATTATCAAGAATGAAACTCTGAAAACACTAAGATAAAAAATTCCAGTGTGAAGGAAAATATAATATATGTCCAGAAGCACTTCTATCTGCTACTGCCTGTGATGAGGCCCGAAGACCAGCTGCTACATTCCTTTTGGGCTTTCAGAGAAACTGAGACATTGAGAGGTATCTTTTCTTTTTTTCTTTTTTTAATATCTGCATTTTGTTGACTTATTTGTTTACTTTTAGTTTACAAGATTCAGTTCCAGAACCAATTGAGTTTCAGATTTTCTCCCCTTCCTCTCCCCACCCTCACCCCCATGGTGGCATACAATCATGTATAGGATCTACAGGCTCTTTCACATTGTACAATAGTCTGGTTGTATAGAAGCATTGTAACCAATGGGAAAAAAAGAAACAAAACCAAACATAGAAAAGAATGATAGCATGTATTGCTTCAGTCTCCATTTAAATTCTGGCCTTTCTGGATCTTTCTCTGAGTGTAGGCATCTCCTTCCATCCTGAGACTTGTAGAGTTGTCTTTTA
>CM053595.1:325019114-325021614 GCA_028646575.1 Pseudocheirus occidentalis
TTGACCCAGTAATACCACTTCTGGGGTTATATCCCAAAGAGATCATAGAAGTGGGAAAAAGTCCCATATGTACAAAAATATTTGTTGCAGCTCTCTTTGTGGTGGCAAAAAACTGGAAATTTAAGGGATGCCCATTAATACTGATTTTTCTAACTTCACATCACTCTGTGTCAATTGGCTTGTTACTAAGGTTTCCACTACATTTCTATTTCTGTAGACACCATGTACATTATTTCCCTGGTTCTGCTGATACTGTTTTGCATCAGTTCATAGAATTCTTTGATTACTTCTCTACATGAATCACAGACAGCTCTATAATAGTCCATTCAGCCCAAGATTGTGACATGCTTAACCATTTCCCAATCAATGAACATTCAACTTTGTTTCTAGTTTTGCTTCCACACAAGATGTTGCCATGAACATTTTGTCGTGTGGCTGCCCTTGTATTTTGTCATTGACCTCCTTGGCAGTTAGTATATTCCTATATAGGTGGTATCTAGGTGGAGCAGTAGAAAGAATGTCAGTCCTGGAGTCAGGGAGACTCATCTTCCTGAGTTCAAATCTGGCTCAGACACTAATTAGCTGCGTGACCCTAAGCACTTAACCCTGCTTCCCTCAGCTTATTCATTTGTAAAATTGAACTGGAGAAGGAAATGGCAAACCATTCCAACATCTTGGCCTAAAACAAACAATAAACCCCAAATGGGTTCGTGAAGAGTCAGTCATGACTGAGAAATGAATTGACAACAGCATATTTCTAGCAATGGAATTGCGGCTTCAAAAGGTATTTATACTTTTCACTTTTTAAGTATAATTAAAAATTGCTTTCAAGACCAAATTCAAATTCTACTTATTAGGGTGTCCAACTGTCCGTGACCCTTCAAGTATTGACTATTCAGTCCATCAGTCAGTCAGTCAATCAACATTTTAAGTGTCTTCTATGTGCCAGGAAATGTACTGAGTTGGGGATACAAAGAAAAGTATGAGACAGTTCCTCTTCTTCAAGAACGAACCATCTAAGGGTGAGATAAGATGCCAACAACTGTGTACCAACCAGCTATAGACAGGGCATGGTGGAGAGAAGCTCAAGGGGAAAGCCCTGGAATTCTGAGGAGTTGGGGAAGATTTCCTATAGAAGATGGGTTTTCAGTTGGGGTTTGAAGGAAGCCAGGGGCAGAGCTGAGGTAGAACATTCCAGGCCTTGGGGACAGCCAGAGAAAACACCTGAAGATGAGACATGGAAGGGCTCACTCATGGAACAGCCCAGAGGCTAACTCCACTGGGTCCGAGAGCAGGTGGGGTGGGGGTGAAGACACAGAGAAAGCCCTCCTGAAGGGCACTGAACACCAAACAGATGGCTTATATTTTATTCCAGAGGTGATAGGGAGCTACTCTTTCATCACCTTTGTCCATCAGTTGGGTGTGATCTGGGCCAAATCATTTTCTATTTTTTACTTTCATTTCTCTCCCTTCTATGTCTTGAAACCCTCATTTAGACAGTTGCCAGTGCTTTTGAATCATCTTCTTTGAAATATCCTATATTTCTTGGAAGATCTCATTTCCCTTCTGATTCTACTGTCCAGCCTTTTGGCCACTCCTCCCCACTTTCATGTCATTTACATGCCACAGGATAGGAGACAGGCAACTGTCATTCCAAATTTTCCATAAAAGAGAAGAAAGTGAAATTTTGCAACTCTAAGTCAATAAACCCATCTGATTTCTAGTAAATTTTTAGATCATAAAGAATGGTTTGTGAACATTTAGAAAAGGATGCAGTAATTAGCACAACTTGTCTGAGTTGACCAAGAACAGGTCATGTGGAATTAACTTTATTTCCTTTTAAAGAAATCTTATTTTAGTGATATATCAGGGACTGCCACAGATCCAGTATTCGCTGATGGCGACACAGCACTTGGCAAAGTCACGGACCAGGTAAAGAGAGGCAGGCTCAAAGGGTCAAACAGTTAGGGGAATGTGGAGCTGCTTAAAGGACAATGCACAAGGAGTGGTCAGTAATGGGCCAGTGTCCATTTAGAGAAGGTGTCAAAGGATGTGGGCAGAAATGGAGTTTTGGCCCTTTACCATTTTCTTTTCCTTTTTTTGCCTTTTTTTAGAGGGTAATTGGGGTTAAGTGACTTGCACAAGATCACAGAGCTAGTTTTTGTGTTAAGTGTGTGAAGTCACATTTGAACTCAGGTCTGCCTGACTCCAGGGCCAGTGCTCTATTCACTGTGCCACCTAGCTGCTCCCCTTTACCATTTTCTTAATGATTTAGATGAAAGCTAACACAATAGACTAATTAGTTTTGCAAAAGACACAAAACTAGGCCTGTAGCTTATATTAGAGACTCAAGAATTCATTTCCCAAATGATATTTAGGGTCTAAAACTATGGTCTAAATTTAATTCGATGTCATTTAGAGTGGACAAATAAAAAGTGATGCCCCAGTTCCAGAAATCCACTTTGCAAATGGAGAGCGAGGAAGTCTGGCTAGACAAGCA
>CM053595.1:325026614-325072538 GCA_028646575.1 Pseudocheirus occidentalis
GAGAATAAACTCCTATTCTTATCCTAAGATATATCTGTGTTTACTTTTTTACTAAATTAAGGATGAAGGGTATTTTTCAACCCAAGCAGTAGGAAAGTGGGATTTGTGGTACTGAACTTTAGATTGAAATATGGCTTGTCTATGTGAATTTTGGATTCATCTGTCTAGAGATGGTCATTGAACCAGTGGATGCTGTTGAGATCACTGAAAAGATATAGAAGAAAAGGGAGCATAAGGCAAAAGTTGACTTAGGTGGTGGGATGTTGATAATGGCTCCTCAGAGAGGTTTGAGAAATGTTGAAGAAAAGGAGAAAACCAGGATAGTGCAATTTTCTGATAGTTGAGGGGGTTAAGAGGAACGGAGGAGGAGGGGTGGAGGGGGAGGAGAAGGAAGTGGTGATGAAATATGCCAAAGTGTGGTGAGGTCAAGATGGATCAGGACTGAGAAAAAGGTTTTAGCAGCTAAGAGATTACTGCTAACCCTGAAGAACACAGTGCCATGAAGTGGTGGGACTGTGAGCCACATTGCATGGGACTGAGCATTGAGTGGGTGGTGAGGCAGTGGAGACAACGAGTAAAGGACAATTTTCCAAGGATGATGGCTAGAGAAGGGAGGAGAGATATTGGGAAAGAGTAAAAGAGGGTGGTAGGGTTGGCCAAAGGTGTTCATCAGGACCAAGAAGATGTAGGAGCACTTGCATGCATGAGAGAAGGAACATCTGAGAATTGGAGATTAAAGGAGAGAGAGACAGAGACAGAGACAGAGAGAGACAGAGACAGAGACAGAGAGAGACAGAGAGAGAGACAGAGAGAGACAGAGAGAGAGAGAGAGAGAGAGAGAGAGAGAGAGAGAGAGAGAGAGAGAGAGGATGCAGGAGTGGGGCTAGACAGAAGGGGAAACTGGGGCTTTGACAAAGAGAAGAATCATGGCATCTTCAAGGACAAACCAAGGAAAGCAGAGAACCAGGGATGCCAGGGATGGTTCTGGGATTATACAAGCAATAGTGTTGCTGCAAAAAGAAAGCTCATGACATTTTCTTGTTAAAACTAAAGTTCTTAAGGTAACCTTTGCTGAGTGAACATGGAGGCTGGTACAGCTGGCCTGTGTATAGAAAGGAAGGCTTGGAATGACCACTGTGAAGATTGTGATGGAGTCATTCAGAGCAGAATCAAGCTGTGTAGCAGTGAGAGAAGAGCTGAGATGAGAAAACATCCATGTGCCATTGACCAACCTGGCATGGCTGTGTGACATCCTTGAAAAGCATGCAGTTGTTTGTGTGGATGAGCAGAGACAGTGGGTGGTGGGGAAAACCAAGGACTAGATTTTAACAACATGCAGCAGAGACAAAACAAGGGCTAAGGGATTCAAGAGCAGAGACCAATTAATGCCTAAACAGGTTTACTGTGGGGTCAAGATTGTGAATGGAGGAAGAGCAGAGAAAGGAAGGTAAATACAGAGAACAGAGAAGGCTGGAATGACTGGAGGTTGGATTGAATATAGTGAATAACCTTCCTGAGAAGGAAGCAAAAGAGGGAGAATATGTATGAATGACAATGAGATCAAGGGTGTGGCTATCCTTAGGTGTGGCTGGGGGCAGGGTAGATCCAGATGTTGGGAGGTGAAGAAATTGGGTAACTGGTGTTGGGATGAGATCCAAAGTTTGAGGATTCATCAATGTATCAAAGCAAGGATTCACCTGGAAAGATTGAATCAAGTACTGAGGTCCTTGAGACATTGGGAGAATGATCTCAGGGTCAGCAAGTAATAGTAACCAGTGTCTGGATAGAGTGATAACTCCAATGGAGGGAGCCCAAAACTAGGAAAGGCTGCTGGGAGATGGTGACAGAGGGAGAATCTTGGCAGTGGCCATGAGGAGCTCCACAGAGAACACAGTCCTCCTCCTCCTCCTCCTTGCTCTCCTCCTCCTCATCCTCCTCTTCCTCCTCCATCTCCTTATCCTCCTCTTCCTTCCTCCTCCCCTTTCCCCCTCATACCCCTCCTCTTTCTGTAAGTGTAGAATATTGAGAAGGAGAAAATATGAAGCCAGTTTGGGGGTTGGTGACCCTGATATCTTTGGAGCATGGCCAGATTTCTGTCAGTGTAGGAAAGTGGAAGTATCAAAGGAAGACACCAGTTTTAGAGGCTGCAGTAGAGGGAGGGGACAGCACCGCAGAGGCTGGGCAAAGACAGGATTGAAGTAGGTGGGAGGGAGGTTCGGGATATCAGAGAGTCCACCAATCACCACCACCACATCCCCTTTTACAGGGCTAAGACAGGTCAAGCAACTTCTTCACAGTCAGAAGGAGTCAGGAGTGGTAGAAAGGAGGTGGGGTTTTCATCAAGGCAGCCTTTGATTTTGAATCACAGGAATTATGAAAAGTGGAGGTTTGCTCCCATAAGATGACTGATTTTCTCACCCTTCAAGGCTCCTTTTCCTTCTCTTCCCAAAGTACTGTGAAGCCTATTGGCATTTTGCCTGGGTTGTGCTCATTCTCAAGATGACAGGCAAAATCAAAGGAAGAATGTTGGACAGAGGTGACCCACATTAACAGCTGAGCTTCAGCAATGGGAATTATCAAATCAAGGATGAGTCAGAAAGGAAATTGGAAGCAGCCTTGTTAGTGTAATGTCCTCACCAGGTCAGTAAAAGGTTCATAGAACAGAGGGATGCTTGGATGGTCCCTTCTGGGTGAGGGCTGCCACTACCTCCAAGATGAGGAACCCTAGGAAATCCAAGGAAGCCACTGGCCAAGGGTCAAGTAAATGTATAACTTGCTTGCAAGTAAGAGAAGGAAGACCTTCAATCTGTCTGTCTGCTGGTCATGGTGCTGTCCATAACCTCAGCCATTCTAGCTCAAAGTGGGGGCAGGGTGGTGCTGAAGAGGAAATGAAGAGGCTGTATGGAGGTCAGGAACTCATGCCTGTTATACATTGAATCCATCTGTAATTCCCCCAATGGTTCCATGATTAAGCTGCCCAGGGCACTCTGAGGGCAGAGCTACTGACTGCTGAAAGAACACAGAAAGCTTGTTTCTGGGTTGTGGACTTTGGGTCAGGAATCAAATGCAACAAGCATCCAGCAATCTAGACAAATCCTGTTTGGAATCTCTTTGTAATGTGATAAACCCTTCTGGGAACAAGATAATCACCCCCTTCAGACTAGCTGCCTGAGGATGCTCTCAGCTCTCCAGGGCTGGCATTCCCTAGCACCTCCAGCCCTATGCCTGTGCATGCCGTCTCAGGTGGCTCCTGTTGGGTGGCCAGCCATGGGCATCTCTTGGAGGCCACTGATCAGCCATTTCTGCTCTTTGGAAAGGCAAATGTTGGCAGAGTAGTGACTCAGGTTTTACCCGAAACCTTCAATTCTATGAAATAAATGAGACGATTTGGCTAGAAGGCCAGAGCTTATGTCTATGACACATTAAGGTTTCCTGGGTACCTCCTTTGATCCATACAACAACTCTGGGAGGTAGGTGCTGTCACTTCCTCCATTTTACAGATATGATAACTGAGACACACAGAAGTTAAATGTCTTGCCCAGCGTCACACAACCAGTCAGTATCTGAGACCAGACTAGAACTCAGGCCTTCCTGACTCAGAGGTTAGTGCACTATTCATTGTGCCACCGAGCCTCCTTGAAGGAGGAGGATGGAAGGACACATAGGGCAAAGGGTGGAAGGACCTTCCCTGAGGTCACACAGTGAGAGGGTGGCCAAGACAGGACTGCAGCGTTCCTATGTCATCTGTTCCTGTTTCTTTAGGTGGCTATATGGGAAGCTGGACAAAGGACTGAGGACTGACTCACTGTCACTCATGGTCCTCGGCTGGACTTCAGACATTATATGCCCAGCACCTTGAGGCAGCTGCCCCCTCAACTCCCTGGCTTCCATGGATGCCCCATGTGGGCCAGCTCTCCTACAGTCCTGAGTGGGCTGTGGCTGTAGCTGTCCAACACAGCCCCAAAGGACCTCCACCCTCTTTCCTGAGCTGATTCTCCTGGCTTTCCTTAGCCAGAGGAGAAGCTTTCAGCCCAAGAGGAAAGCATTAATTATTCATAGCTACCAAGGGAAACCGCCCTGAAGGTTTTAATTCCAAGCGCAATCCCAGATGCATTATTCATGTAAGTAAACTGTCAGAGCCCCAGGGAGCCCTCCCCACCTCCTTCCCTCCCTAGCTGTATCTAGCTAGCATGCCAAGAGGAGAACAGAGCTCCCAGGGGAAGAGACCCCTCTAGCCAGGCTACACCTGGGAGCCAGGGAGGTTTTTCAGGGTGGGCAGTTCATCCTTGAGGGGCTTCAACCGTATTCTCCTGACCCCCAAAAAAGAGTCAGAAGCAGGAAGTCAGGAGCTGCCCAGCCCAATATGGGGCACAGTGGCCATCCAAACTCAACCTGAACCCTGTCAGTGATGAGGTACTCACTTGCTGAGGTGGCCAGGCAGAGCTAGTTCTAGAAAACTCTTCCTTAGATTGAGGCCAAAACTTGCTCCCTGGAACTCCCCCCTTCTCTCCCCCTTCAACATACCCAGTGTCCTCTCTGGGATCAGGCAGATCCAACAGAACTGGAGAGCTGCATGGGACCATCCAGGCCAACTCCTCCTTCTAAGAGGGAAAAGCTAGGCCTGGAAAGGGCAAGTGGTTTCATTGAAATCATAGCTGAATCTGGAAACCTGGTCACCTGCCTCCCAGGCCAGGGCCTGATTCCCTGAGAGGCAATGTGGCCCAATGAAAAGGGGACTGGGTTTGAAGTCAGAGGAAAGAGTCTTTTCTTCACCTTGACTTTCTCCTCGAAAGTGAGGTGGGTCAGATGGACTCTGGGATCTTCCAGCTCCAAACCTAGGAGGCCTCTTCTTCATCTTTCATGCCCAAAAAGACCAAGGACATCACAACATCAGGGTCAAGGTCCAGTGTTTCTGATGGCAGCTGATAGGACTAATCCAAGGTCAGAAGAATCTACCATAGGTTGGGCACAATTAGTCCACAGGAGCATTTGGAGGCTCTATCTGTACAGCTCGCGTTTCTTTTGATCTGCTTCAATTCTGCTTCACTCATAGAGCACATGTGGTGCCTACTCTGACCATGGCAAGCCATGCTGGTTGGACCTGTATCATTGTCAGCAATTGATTCCAAGTTCTTCAGAGACCTTGAGAGTGTCCTTGTATGGCTTCTGACCTCCATGCGAGTTCTCCATAAAAATAGTCTTTTAGACACAAGTACATTTGCCCAGCCCATTAGACTTGTGCTCTCTGAAGTAGACATTGAATGCTTGGCAGTTTAGCTCAAGAAAGGACCTCAGTCTCCTGTGCCTTATCCTGCCAGGTATTCTTCAGACTCTTCTTAAGACAATTCGAACAGAGATGATTCAGTTTCCTGGCATGATGCTGATAGACTGTCCACACTTCACAGGCATACAACAATGAGGTCAGCACAACAGCTCTGTAGAGGCTCTGTACACCTTCACTTTGGTAGGCAGTCTAATAGCTCTTCTCTCCCACACTTTCCTTCAGAGCCTCCTAAACAATTAGCTAGCTGGAGCTTATCCACAGCATTCAAAATTTCTCCATTTGCTATCATCAATGGTTCCATATAATGCTGACTGGTGGAGAATCTCTGTTTTCTTACTGTTAATTCTCAGGCCAAAATTAGCACAAGCAGCAGAGAACAGATCCATACTCTGTTGAATCTCAGCCTCAGAAGTTACATTGAACAAAAAGTCACACACCAACTCTCCCTTCATTTTATTCTAGGCTAGTAGCCTTTTCAAGTTAGTTTGCCATCAGTATATGATCTTGATACATTGTAGATAAAGAATGTTCATTGAACTCAGGAACCTCAATAGCCAGCCTGGATGCTTCTAATAGGAGAGGGATGCTTCTAATCTACCAAGTGGATGGTCTAGGGCACTGCTGTGAGATCCTTGGCAGCAATAGTTTCCCTGCCAGTGCCTTGAGTCAAACCCCGACTATGCAGGGATCTAAGGTCAAATGGCCAAGATTCAGAGGCCCCTGGAGCCAAGAGTGAAGGGCTGTGGGTTATAATAGTGTCCACATGTGAAAACACACACACACACACACACACATTCTGTGTATCAGTCCTGGCTTCGAAGGACATATAAGAGGCAAGTCAAGTCAGTCCTAGAACACAGTCATCAAGCTCCTGGACCTCTCCAGGTACATAGACTTGGAGTGGACCCCATAAGTACTTACCTCTGAAAGGTGATGCTAAATTAATTCAATGCTAAAGTGAATGACTTCCCCCAGATTATCAGAGAGGATAGAAGTGAATTCAAGGGCCATTGTGACAAAATTACTTCCTCTACCCCCCCACCCCCATATCCCAGGTGAATTCAGATCTAGGTTTATTAAATTGCAATATATCTTGGGTCCACTCATGTGATTCAAATACTGTGGAAAATGAATGCCTTGAAAATATGAAGAGTAGCACTGGGAGACTGCCATGGGATGGGGACAAGGACATAAGTGGCAGTTGGGCCAATACATTAATCAATCTATCAGCAAACATTGTTTTATTAAGCACCTGCCACAAGCCAGATCCTATGTCCATTGAGTCAGGTCAGGACCAGGGACTAATTCTTCTGATCTGAGTGTCAGTTAGTAATGATTCATCATCATCATCATCATCATCATCATCATCATCATCATCATCATCATCATGATGGAATCTATATAACTTTAAGGTTTGCAAAGCATTTTAAAAGTATTTTCTCCACTAAATATATATATATATATATATATATATATATATATATGTATACACACACATATTGCTTCATTTGATCCTCAAACAACCGTTGGAGGGTTTTTTTTTCACTATACAGATGAAAAAAATTCTTCAGAGGTGGACATAGGGGAGATGACTTGTCCAAGTTCACACAGGTAGTGCTTGATGTTGAATTTGAACTCAGGTCTTCCTGACTTATTTTCTACCTAGACCTGTTCAGAAGTGGACCCAATGAGTAATTTGTAATGGTCCAGAGTCATGATGGCAGTAGGTCTCCAGTGGAGTGCCTCGGGCATCTCTGCTTGGTCCTGGGTCTATTTAACACGTTAATATTTAAACATTTAACATGTCTCTTGATGACTCAAAGGCAGACAGCTGTTATTAGCATCCACTCTGCAGGGGACACCAAGTTGGGAGGGATGTACTAGGTGGCAGAGTCAGGGTCCCAAAAGCTTTGGACAGGTGCTGAGAGCCTTGGGATGGATCTGAGAAGATGGAGCTCAGGAGAAACGGAGACAGCCTTCAACCACAGAACAAAAAAATCAAAAGCAGCACTAAAGTAGAAGATGGGAGGAAAGCAGCAGCTTGGGCTAGCTGGCTGGCTCTGAGGCGATATGCCTCCATCTCTATGTACCATGTCTGTCTGTAGCCATATCCATCTCTCTATATATAGAGATATAAATATCTGTATCTATATATAAATAGATATTCATAGAGAGAGGAAGGAAGGGAGGAAGGAAGGGAAGAAGAGAAAGAGGCAGGGAGGGAGGAAGGGAGGAAGAGAGGGAGGAAGGGAGGAAGAGACGGAGGAAGGGAGGGAAGGAAGAAGGAAGGGAGGGAAGGAGGAAGGAAGGGAGGGGAGGAAGGAAGGGAGGGAAGGAGGGAGGAAGGGAAAGAGGGAGGGAAGAGGGAAAGAAGAGAAAGGCAGGGAGGGAGGGAGGATAGAAAGAAAGGAGGGAGGAAGATCTGGAGGTTTTAATGGGAACAGGCAAACAAGAAAACTCACATGATCTTAAGCTCCTTCAGAAGGAGCCAAGCCTCCAGGAATGAGGAGGGAAGGGCTCTTTGCTCTGCTCTGGTCAGACCCCACTTTTCACTATACAGATGAAAAAAAAATTCTTCAGAGGTAGACATAGGGGAGATGACTTGTCCAGGTTCACGCAGGTAGTGTTTGATGTTGAATTTGAGGCATTTGCATGAGCACACCAGGAAGGACACTGGGAAGGAGTACCCAGTGCATGGCAGCCTGCATGGGGATGAGCCTGGAGTACATGCCACTAGAAGATCAGTGGGAGAGAGTGGGCAAGGCTGGCCTGTGGGAGAGAAGGCCCTGGTGACAGGGGGTGGGGGTGGGGAGGGCTAGGCTAGATAATTTAACATTTTTGGAAGGAGGCTGCTGTGTGGAAGATGAATATGTGACTTTTGTTTTTAACTATTTGGTTTTTTTTTCCTGCAAAATTAACAGGTAGAACTAGGTCCAGAAAAAGTATACTCATATGTCTCAAGGCCCAACTCTTGGGTGGCCTTCTATGGAAAACTCTTCATGACCTCCTCCATTGTTAGTCGTATCTCACATCTCCTCAAATCATTGTACCTCCACTTACCTATTCATTTACTGTAGGCATTAAATCAAATGTAAGGCTCCTGAGGGCAGGGAACATGTTGGATAAGGATTCCTTGGATTGTAGTGATTCAGGGAGAGTTAGGCCAAGATGAGGTGAGGGGTGAGCATGGGTTCAACTTTTCTTTTGGTCATTTTAACTCCAGGGTCCACCACTGGAGCACCCCCCCTCTCCCCCTGGGATCAGAGTCAAACAGTTATATTGTTGGAATTTAACCCAAACCTCACCTATCCCTTGCTCCTAACCCAGCTTGGGCCTCTCTCTTCTCTCTCTCTCTCTCTCTCTCTCTCTCTCTCTCTCTCTCTCTCTCTCTCTCTCTCTCTCTCTCTCTCTCTCTCCCTCTTTCCTCCTCCTCCTCTTCCTCCTCCTCCTCGTCCTCCTCCTTTTCCTATTCCTCTTCAAACAACCCCTTTCTACCCTGGGACTGTGACATGGGCAGTAGAGTTGCCAGTTGGTTCCCAGCACTGGCCCAGGGGCTCTGGACATCTCTTTCAGTACTGGAGAATCAGTCCCAGACCCATTACCACCCCTGGCTACTAGAATGTAGCCCCCATCAGTGCTGCTGAGCTGCCCCCAGCCCAGGATTCACAGACCTCTCTCTTTGGACTGGAAAAAAAGTCTCCTTATTGCCTTTTCTTGACTTTCCCCATCAGAATTTGTTATGGTGCATTTTGTAGGAGGTGTGTTGGGTGACCTGGGCAGAAATGCTGCCTCTCCCTCTGCCATCTCAATTTGCCTCCCCAGTGCCACCACTTCCTAAGAAACCTGGGAGAAATCAGGTTGCCTCCCTGAACTTTAGCCTCTGAAAAGTAAAAGAGAGATGATAAATCTTGGCTCCCTTCCTTGGTGGGCTACTGTGGAGAAAACTTTAAAGAATTATTAATAGTATAAAACTGTCCTATTGTCCACATGGGGAAGAGCCAGGGAGAGAGCCCTGAGTTAGGAGTCAAAGGACCACACATGGAGTCTTAGCTCCTCCATTCCTCACTGTGTGACCTTGACCAGGTCTCTTCCCTGGACAGCTTTTCTCCACTGTAAATCAGACAAAGCACAACTGTGGGCTTCTAAGTTCCCTCACAACGTCCTCATGGTAAAGATTGATGGGTCATTCTCTGAATTGTTCCACGGCTGTCCTGGGGTTCTGTGGCATTGTAGAGAAGGGAAGACTCCAGGACAGATCCACCTTCCTTACTAAACAACAATTTTCTAGATTTGGAGTTAAGCAGATTTGAATTCAAATCCAGCCTCACACACTTAGCATCTATGAACCAAGGTGAGCTACTTAACTGCTGGCCACCTCAGTTTCTTCATTTGTAAATTGGGAGTAATAATAACACCTATTTCCTGGGGCTCCTGTGAAGATGGATTAAGATCGTTTGTGAATCTCTTGGCAAACCGTAAAGTGCCAGGCAGATATAAACTATTATTAATTATTAATCATTATTATCATCAATTTCTGAGCTCCTTTCAATGAGGGAAAAGACTTTGCCATCAGAAACATTGCTCCTGATGTTGCTGACTCAACCTTCTCAACTGGCAGTCAAGAAAGCAATGATTCGCACCAGCTTTGCAGGCGAGCCTTGAGACATGAGGATGTGGCCAGGCTGAGCTCACTAATAGTAAAAGATCAGGGAGGAAAGAGCCAGGGAATGAGAGAACAGGTTAAACTTTTTCTTGCTCCCAATAACATTCCACCCTTGCCTTTTCAAATGAGATTCAGGAGGGAGGGACATACCAAGGGGATTGTAAAGGCTCGCCTGCAAGCAAAAGGTAAAGGACATTCTTCTTCTTCTTAGCTTAATCAAGCTGAATTTACCCTAGAACAACAGCCATACTCACAGAGAGAATTTTCTCCTGATGCCACAAAGGGAGCCATTGGGAAAAGTCCCTAGGAAGACCTAGTGATCAGACGAATCTGTCCCGGGGTATGAGCTGAGCAGACCTCATAATGCTCTGCCCCAAATCTAGGGCCTCTTCCCTACTGGGACTGCCCTACCTTCTCTGTCCATTTTGACTTTGTAGTTCAGTCCTGGATGACCCTTCCATGTTTCCTAATAGAGCATAGAGCTGTGTGTGTCTCAACATGGAGGAAAACAGGGGCAGGCCTAAGCCCTCCATTAACACTGGACACAAGAAAGAGGTGAATAGCCATGATAGAGGTAGGGAGAGGCAGGGAAGCCAGAAGTCCAACAGGAAAGACTTTAGTTCAGGTCCTATCATCCCCCCCACTGACCTTTTCAATGCTGATCAAAGCTCCTGCCAGCCTTGTGGGCCTCCATTGCTTTGACTACCCACTCTCACTAGGGTCCATGACCCCTACCTTAATCATCCAGAAACCCAGTGTTCAGTGGCCGTAATCAGTGGAGCCCAAGGGTCAGTCTCCAGGACTGCCCCTCTGATGATGGAAGGCCCTTGGCCCTTGAGTGCACTCCCTGTGATGGTTTCGCTTCCCATCCATATGCATGGCCTTCTGGCTGCGGCTTATGTTCCAGGACAGAGCCCAGGGTCTCGCTTCAGTTACTAACTCCAACTTCTTTGGAAAGCCTTCTGATTGCTCCTGACAGGAGAGGTGTTATGTGAAGAACAGACACAAGGGGCTGGCAGAAACACAGGTCTCTGCGTACTTTAAAGCATCAATAACCTTCAGTTGTCTCAGATGGTAATTCTTTCCCTGTATCCAGTTAATTGTGAGGACCAATGAGAGTGGAGTCTCTCTGCATGTGCCTTTCCATTAAGTGTGTGTCTATATATAACACACCTGTGTGTCTAGGTGTGCACACACACACTCACACACACACACACACTTGTGTGTGCATACAGGAATCACTCACTAGACTTAGCAGGGATTTGTTTATAGTATAGACTCCACTAGATGACCACTGATGTTCCTCCTGATCATCAAATTCTAAGACTCCATGAATGTGATTCCACTTCTCTAGGGCCAGGATGAGGCCAGGAGGCCTCACTTTGTACTTGGATCTCCTGAAACACAGTAGGCACCTAAGGAACGCTTGCTAATACATTGACTCAAACATGTCTCACCCAGTCATCAAGCACTATTAAGCACTCCTCAGGTGCCAAGCATCATTCTAAATGCTGAGGAGACTAGCCAGGTGCTTTCAGACGATGGGAGGCGGACAGAGGCGGGGGGCGGGTCCAGCCAGGGAAGATTTCCAACACAGACTTCCAATCAGGGGATTGAGAGAGTCTTCATGCGGGGCTTGAAGTTTTAGCTGAGATCTTTAGGGAATGTGAGGATGAGGAAGGAGAGAATGCTGAGTATACATGAGAAGTGACAGCTAGAGAACATGAGACCCACATGGACCACCTTAGGCAGCAAAACTTCCCGGATAATGAAGGCCAGTCTCCGTCTGCTCTCTGCCCTTGACAAGCACCAACTGGGGAGTCATGGCCTCAACGATGGAATAAGTGCATCCTCTTGTGAGCTGGAGAGTGTCCAAAGGAGGCAATCATGAAGGGGAAGGACCTTGGATCAGGGAGAAAATTGTGGTCTTCAAGAACATAAAAGACCCAAAAGATAAAGTAACCTCCTTGCGCTTGGTCTTAGAGGGCTGAACCAGCAGCCATCGTGGGTGGAAATTTCAAAGAGGCAGACTTAGGGGTGATGACAAGATAAAATTCCCCTCTCCTTGAGTTCCCTTCTGGCTCCAGATTCGGGATCTTTCCAATCCCCTTAGGATCTATCTTCCAATTGACCTGGGTAGTGGGACAAAGCAGAGTCCTCCAGTTTTCTCCAATCATTCTTTACTTCACCAGGATTGTGAATCCCCCAAATGGGGCTGCCTTGAGCAATCCTTCAACCAAATGCCATTTTATGCTTTCCATTTATCTCCAAAACAGTCTCTCCCATTATCTGTTTCCTAACTGTTTGAGACAGATGGCGCTTTATGTCGAGAATTCATGTCCAAGTGATTTCAACTGACACTGCCTGGTGTGTTGAGGCTCTGGGGCCTGGTTTAGGGGAAATTGTTTAGCTCACAAAACATGCTCAAATGTGCCTGTTTTGGAAGGAGGATGAAGATCCCTGGCCGTTTCTCCTGGGTGACAACAGGAGCCAATGGCTACCTTTCCCTGGCCTTATTGGCCTAGTGATAGCCAAGACAACACCAACACTTTTTATGGCACTCAGAGGTTCCTTACCACACCCCTCCCTATGTGGCAAACAGCACAGGCTCAAGGACTGACAGCTAAGTATCAAAAATCAACCTTCAGTTTGCAGTGTTGGACACCAAGACCCATGCCCACATCGCTGCA
The DNA here is from genome assembly GCA_028646575.1 of Pseudocheirus occidentalis. NCBI lineage: Eukaryota > Metazoa > Chordata > Mammalia > Diprotodontia > Pseudocheiridae > Pseudocheirus > Pseudocheirus occidentalis. The sequence goes on from CM053595.1 coordinate 325,039,252, forward strand.
ACTCAATAGAACTCCTGACAGATAATGGAAGAGACTTTTCTGGAGACAAATGGAGACTGTAAAATGGCATTTGGTTGAAGGATTGCTCAAGGTAGCCCCATTTGGGGGCTTCACAATGACTGGAGAAAACTGGAAGACGCTGCTTCTCCCTGTCCCACTGGGCCAGCTCTGTGGTCACCCAGGGCACTACCATGGTCAGACAGAAGGATGGGCCCATGAGGATCAGAAAGATCTTTGCCCAGTGATCAACAGGAGGCTCACTGCCTGCTGCTCCACCCCTCACTGAGGAGGCTAGAACATGGCACTCTCCTTGGATGATCTGGCTGTGGCTCTACCACTCCCTATGCCAAGATGTTCCACACCTGCCCATTCTCTCCATGATAAAAATCCCAATTTCTTTCAGGACCACACCCTATTTGTAAAATGAGTTTAATAATAGAACCTGCCTCCAAGATTGTTGTATAAAATGAGAGGACATACAGGAAACACTTTGCAAACATTAAAGTGCTATAGGAATGTTAGCCATTATTATTATGAGGCATTAAATGTTTGCTGAATTAGTGAGTGAAAGAATGAAAGAATGAATGAATGTAAGAATGACTGAATCAGTGGATGAATCATTGAATTCCTAAATAATTGATTGAAAGACAGAAGGAATTAATAAATGAAAGGTTGAATGAATGAATGAATCAAGGATTGACTGGAGAGGTGAAAAATGGAAGAGATGTGTCGTTGGCCAAGTGAATAATGTGGCAGTATGATGTCTGCTTCTATTTCTGGGCACAGGCACTCAAAACCCTGCTCTAACTGGGTCCTCCCTGCCTTTGACCCAGGTTTCCCAAGCTGGGCTAGCCCCAGGTGTGTTCCTTCGACACTGTCTCTGCCAACTCACCTGAGCATCTTCACATGCCCAGAACTCTCCACCAGGCAATCCAGTGATTGCCCCGATGCTACCCAGTCACATTCCAGGCACTGGAAGGAAGAAGGAGAAGAATGTAGCCTAGGCAACTGGGACTGGGGCTCCCATCCCAGTTGTGACAGTGGCTAGCTGTTTGATTTTGGACAAGATGGAGTTCCCTCTGGGCCTCACAGAGTCACACAGTCTGAGCTGGGTTCTCAGAGGTCAGCTGGTCCAGCCCATTCCTAAACACATGTACCCTCTCCAGCGTACTGTAACATGAGCGCTGGGGACTGATCATCTCAATGGTCTCTTCCAGAATTAACATTTGGGGGATAAAAATGTTATCCTCCCTTGCTCCTGGAAGCCAAGTAATCTTCCCAGGGAGAAGGGAGGATGGGATGTGGTGTCATGAGACCCTGGGACTAAGGTCTGTCCTGTCCTAGGGGGCCCAGAACAGTCCCTGGAAGCCATGTGGCATCATCTGTCTGGAGTTGGAGGGAAAGACCAGAAACAAGGAGGGGACATCAAAGCCAAGAAAGGGAATAGTGTCCAAGTCTAAATGACAGCAGTGCTCAGAGGACTGGGGCTAAATTCCGGGCTTGCCAGTGAAGCCTGAATGAGCTAGTATGGGATGGAGCAGAGAAAAATCTGTGTCCTGCACTTCATTATCTTCCATTTGTTTCCTAACATTTTCTGCATTCTTAATTTACCACCTTGCTTTCTTGCTCACCAGACAACCTCCCTCTGGTTCACAGAGTGTGAGTGCACTGGGCCTAGGAGGGTTGGAGCCCAGGAATCTGGGGGCTGGGGCTGCATAGATAATGAGGGCTGTGGAGGAGAGGGTGAGTCAGGGCAAGCTCTCTGTTTACAAGAGAGCAGATGTTGCACACTCATTATTGGATTCTGGGGGTGATTAGAAGCACTCAGACTCATGCATGGGATAGCCTTTATCTCCCCCAATGGAAGATGCCAAGGAATCATAATTGCCCCCAACCTACACAAAGCAGGCAAGGTACCCCTGGAGTTCATTAGTTCCCTTTCATGATGCAACAGAACTTGGGGTTGCTGTCAAGTCTTGTAACAGCAAACACCCTAACATACCCAGGATGGGTGCTAGCACAGGTTCTTTGATCTGGTTTTCTAAAAGAAAGCAACTCAAAAGGGGTTAGCAGTCTTACTTTAATCAAACATAGATATCCTTCACTTAGGTCAGAGGGGAAAGTCATCACCCTGAATTTCATAAAATACAAACACAAATTAGAAGCAGACAAAAAACACAGACAGAGAAAATAACACAATTCAATAGACCAACTTACAGGGCTTCTAGCTGTCTGACCATCACATGCATACAGTGTTAGTTACCAGAGAGAGAAGAACCAACATCTTGGGTTTTCAGATCAGGGGGGCTCAATGACTACCCAGAGTCTCATCTGGCCAAATCACACAACTCTTCCCAAAGTGAGCCCCAGTCCTTACCATTATAGGTCTCTGCTTGATTTGTAATGAGTTCCTCCTCTCCCAGAGCCCTGCACAGTCCTACCAAGTCAGAGTCACAGACTTTGGTTTAGACCCCACCCCCCAAATGAGGGTGATCAGTCTTCAGATAATACTGAACAAGCAAACCTTTTCCTCTCAAGTCAGCATCACCCCCAAACCTCATTGGCTTGGCTCTCCCTGGAGTACCTGGAACCCAGAAATTATCTTCTCTCTATCTACCACTCCCAATCTCCCAAATGTTAAACTAGGGAAATTTTGACCTTGGAGTATCAGCTACAGGGGCTATCTGCTTCCTTTTCTCAAATGAATGCTTCATGTATACACGCACACGCATGCATACACACACACACACACACACACACACACCTCTCTTTCATATGATGAGAAGAGCCCAAAGTAGTAGTTTCTCTCTGGCCCCTTCTAGACCCTTGCCCTTCCTTCTTTCTCCTTTCCTCTCCAGGTCTACTGAGGGACCAGGACTTAAGTTTTTCCTGCTACTGTATGAATTTCTCAGCTTGTCCTTGTGATATTCTGAGCTACATGTTAGAAACACTAATTTAAGAAGCATAATTACCGGAAAGTTTTTTTTTAACTTTAGTTCAGCGCAAAAGGTTGTGCTAAGATTCCCTTCTCAGTTCAAGCTGACAGAGCATTTCCAAATGGTTGAGATTGTTGAAATGGTGCCCAGGAGGTGTGTCTTTCAGGACAGGGGTGTGGGGCAGAGGTCATAGTGTTTTGTCTACCGATGGAGAAAGGGGGAACCCTATTCCACCCACAAATGTCCAGAGATCTAAGCCAGGAGGTCAGAATCATTCTCTGGAAGTCAGAATCAGTTACTGGAAGGAAGGATGCCCAGGGTCACTCCATCAAGATCTGCTTAGCCTTCTGTGGTGGAGCATCTATGAACTGAGGGTTTGGAACAGGACAATTCCTCAGTAGGCTCCTGGGAAGTGGTTTTAGATTGTATCCTGATGGGAAATTGGTTCTAGGCTCTGTAAGGGATGAACTTGGGGTTTTCAGTCCCTGCTTTCCCTGAAGGCACATGCATTTGGGGGGGGGGGACAGAAAAGACTTCATCCAGAAGCTGGTATTTGATTTTTGTGTTGAAGGAAATAAGACATTCTGTGAGTCAGAGGTGAGACAGGAGTGTGTTGTGTGCATAGGGGATGGCCGGGGCAGAAGCACGATGATGGAGATGGAGTGCCAAGAAGGAGCAATGTGGAGGACAGAATGGCTGCTTAGATAGAGCTAATAGGGACAGGAAAGGAATTCAAATGCTCTTCCTGTTTTCCTGCTCATTCAGATATTACTGAGCCTTCTTTGGGATACTTCCCCCCCTCCCCATCCCTTAGTCATGCTCTGATGGCTGGCCCCGTGGAACAGTCCTTGGTCCACACCCTGAAGAATTCTCTGATCTCTCTGACCTGGAGCTCAGAGGATGCACCTGGAGATCAGACCTGAGGGTTAATTTCAGTAACAAAAACCATCATGTGATGACAGTGTCCTGGAAGGAGAATATCAGTCTTCAGTGACTGCACTGAGTTTTGGAAGCAAAGCACTGATAACATGTGAGCGCACAGAAGGTTAATGTGGCATTTTTCTGTCTCTGTCTCAGTGACAAAAGGAAGGGAGACATCCGTCAGGGTGCCAGAGTTGGGTTTAATCAATGCACAACTCGTCTGACTGCAGAGACAGGAGCTAAGAGAATCCTTTCCACACTACTACCACACTGAGCTAACCAAGGCAGCGATAACTCTTGTTTAGGAGACAGGAGAAAGACTGCCCCTCATTCGTGAGGGGATCATTAAAGCCAGCAGATTCAATTGTGGGTCCAGTCCAGAGGGATGTCCCTGGGAGGCCTCCCGTACAAACTGGGCTCAAGAAGATGGACTGAGTGGCTTTGGGGAAACAGAAAATCACAGCCCCTGCTCCTCACCCCCCTCCCCACCGGACCTGCCAGAGCCTCTGCCAGGTCAGATGCATGGAGAACTTCCCTGTATGTTGTATATGTAAGAAGCAAGTCAGGGATATGGGAACCACAGTACAACAGGGATTTGGAAACTGAACCATAGGAATTTTGAGGTCCTGGCTTTGAGTTTCTTCCTTATCATTTTGGCAATATGATTGGGTAATTCCCTTCCTTTAAGGTCTTTCCAAGCTGTGACATTCTACTATTGAAAGAGAGGGCTAGATTTAGGCTAGTCACAGACATTCAATCTTTCAATCAATCAACAAACATTTATTAAGTATCTACTACAGGGAACTGTGCTAAGCACAGGGGATGCAAAAAAGTGCCTGCCCTCAGGAAGCTCATAATCTCACAGGAGAGACAACATGCAAACAAATATATAAAGCAAGCAATATGCAGAGTCAATAGGAAATAATAAACAGAGGGAAGGTGCTGGAATTTAGAGGAACTGGGGACAGAATCCTGTAGAAGGTGGGATTTCAGTGGGAATTTAAAAGAAGCCAGTGAGGTTAGTGCTGGGAGAGAAGAAAGAACATTCCAGACACGAGGGGACAGTCAAAGAGAATGCCCAGAGACAAGAGATGGAAGAGCCAGGAGACCAATGTCACCAGGTCAAAGAGTGTGTGGGCAGAGTAAGGTCTGAGAAAGTAGGAAGGGGAAGGTTATGGAGCAGTTTGAATGCCAAACAGCATCTTGTATTTAATCCTGAAGGTGATAGGGAGCCATTGGAGTTTATTGAGTAGGACAGGGTGTGGCATGATTGAACCTTCAATTTAGGAAAATCACTTTGGTGGCTGAAGGGAGAATAAACTAGAAGAGGGACAGACTTGATGCAGGTGCCACCCCAACCCCACCCCCAAAGCATAGGGAAATAATCCAGGGATGAAGTGATGATGGTTTGCAGTAGAGTGTCTGGGGAAGGAAGGGTCATACTTGAGAGATGCTACAAAGGTGAAATCAACAGGCCCTGGAGACATATTGGACCTGGGAGGTGAAAGATGAGGAGTCCAGGATGCCTCCAACATAGTAAGCCTAAGGAACTTGGAAGATGGTGTTGCCCTCTGCAGTAATGGGGGAGTAGAAGGAGAGAATCCAAGAAGAAAATGAATGAGTATGATTTTGGATAAATCAAATTTAAAATGTCCCTGGATATCCATTTTGAGATACGTGAAAGGCAGTTGAAGATGGGAGAAAAGGAGAAAGGTTGGGGCACAGTAGATGAACCCCGAAATCATCGCTCTGTATCTGCTGCTCTGGCTGATTAAGCACCTTGGTGCCCCCTATTGTAAGCTCCTTAAAGGCAGGGACTGGCTTTCCTTTTTATTAATTATATCCTCAGCATTTGGCACTGGGCCTGGAACATAGTAGGCACTTGATAAATGTTTACTGGATTGAATCAACAGTAATTAAATCCTTGCAATCCAAATGATTTTGCCATAGTATCATTGCCATTGTTTTGTCCTTTGTGCTTGAAGAGCAGGAAAATGACACCACAATGTCAGGATCAGTGAACACTAGTGGTTCTTCCACAGGCCGGGCACAAATAGAGAGATGCTTCTAAGTCTGTGTGTCTAGCCTTCCTCTGAGGGCTTCAAATCTGCTCACTGAGCACGGCCCCTTCTCTGATGTGGGCACGCCATGCTAGGAGATTCTGGGACAGTGTCTCCCATGTCACAAATCAATTCCAAAGTTCTTCAGAGAGACCTTGAGAGTATCTTCCTATCACTTTCTCTGAACCACCATGTGGGCACTTGCCCTCTGTGAGTTCTCTGTAAATTGTCTTTTAGGCAAATGTACATATGTAAATGCCTCTCCTCTCCCACGCTTTCTTTCAGAGCCTCCCGAGCACTGAGCTAACTCTACCAACACATGTATCAACCTTATCATCTATGCAGACATTTCTGGAAAGTATACTGCCAAGTCAGGTGAATTTATCCACAGATTTCACATTTTTTCCATTTGCTATAACCAGTGGTTCCACATATGGATGGTACAGTGCTGGCTGCTGGAAAACATCTGTTTTCTTAGTGTTAATTTTAGGCCAAAATTAGGACCACCAGCAGAGAATTAATCCATACGTTGTTGCATCTCAGCCTAAGAGGCCGCATTGAGTGCATAAGGAAAAAAAAGGTGCACACCAACACTCCTTCAGCTTTAGTACTGGCCTGTAGCCTTTTCAGGTTAAATAATCGCCATCAGTGTGGTAGCTGTCCTTGATACTGAAAGCGTCCAACAACATTGCTGAAAACATCATGCAGAAAAGCATGGGAGCAAGCACACAGTCTTACTTCAGCCCAGTGGTTATTTTTTTTTTGGAGGGCAATTGGGGTTAAGTGACTTGCCCAAGGTCACATGGCTAGTTTTGGGGTAGAGTGTCTGAGGGTGGATTTGAACTCAGGTCCTTCTGACTCCAAGGCCGGTGCTCTATTGACTGCACCACCTAGCCGCCCCCAGCCCAGTGGTTATTGAGAAAGTTATAGAGCATCATTCATTATCCAGAACCCAGATGGCCATCATGGAACTTCCATCATGGTGCTCAAGACTGATGAACTCTGAACAACCAAATTTTGCCATGATCTTCCACAAGTCCTACTGACTGACAGTATCAAAGACCTTGGTCAGATCAATAAATGTCACACAGAGACCTCTGTTCTGCTCCTGACATTGTTCCTGGAGTTGTCAGGCAGCAAACACCATACTGACCATTTTGTGACTCTTTCTGAAGCCACACTAGCTCTCAGGTATATGACCATCTTCCAGGTGAAGGATTAGCCTATTAAGGAGGACCCTGGCAGGAAGCTTACTAGCAATGACTAATAGAGAGACCCCCCACTGTGATTTTCACAGGATAACCTATTTTCTTTTCCTTTACAGAGATGTACAATGGAGACATCCTTGCCTCTTGGAGAATAACCTCCTTTTGCCATATAATTTCAGTCAGCTTTTGTAAGAGCAATGAACCCTCTGCCTTATCATTCTCAGCTGGAATAGAATAAGCACCAGATGCTTTGCCATGGGAGAGGAGTCTAATGGCATTCAAAATCTCTTCTTCAGTTGAAAGTTTGGATAGGGAGGGATTGACTTCAACCTGAGGTAAATCATGATTGGCTTCAGCATTGATTGATGATGGTCTGTTGAGGACACTATGGAAGTGTTCAGCCCACCTCTCCAGGATCATGTTCTTATAATTGACAATGTGGCTCAATCAGTGCTGATTAGATGCCCCAAAGGTCTCTGACCCATAAATAGCCTTCAGGGCATGGCAAAAATGCTTTGGATTATTACTATCAGTATAAAACTAAATTTCATTCTCTTTCTTACTGAACTAAATATCCTGAATCTCTACCAGCTTTGCTTGCACTTTACTTTTGATGGAGTTAAATGCTGACTTATTAGAGATGGATGAACTATCCTTCTGGTAAATCCCATGGAGTTCTCGTTTTTCATTTAGTAGCTTATGAAATTTCCAATCATTCTCATCAAACCACTCCTGGTGTTTGTCAGTGTTCTGGTCCAGATGAGTAAATACAGCTGTACATCAAATCATCAAATCTCTGAAAACTGTTCACTACTTTTCTGCTCCATCGTTGCGAACCCTGTGTTGGTTCAGCCTTCCCTTCAAGTCAACACACAGAGAAGTGCTCAAATCTGTTCATGTACAGTCTCCTGATAGTTATCATGCCTTGGGGCCCCTGCCTTTTTTTTTACTTATTTTATTTTCCATGTATGAAATGAAAAAAGCATTCCCATAACATAGTAAAACAATAATAAGATTATTGCATATGAAACCGTGAATCTATTATGTACTTATGTACAACTTGCTATTCCTTTTAAATATATAGTAAAGTTGTGTACATTTCTTCTTTTTTTTCTCCTTCTCACTTCCCCATGCTAGACATGGCTCCCATTACACACAAATCATATACACACACATACATACACATAGACCCACATATGTATGTATGTGTGACATGTTATGCACACTTCTATTTATCCATTCTTTCTCTGGATCTAGAAAGCATCTTTCTTCATATGTCCTTTATAGTTAGCTTGGGTATTCATAATAGTCACAATGACTTAATCACTCAAGTTGTTTTTAAATCAATATTACTTTTATTGTAGACAACCTTTTCTTGCTTCTGCTCATTTCATTCTTCATTATTTTGCACAAATCCATCCATGTTTTTTTTCCTAAAATCAACCAGCTCATCATTTCTTATAACACAGTAGTATTCCATCATGATTATCTGTCACAACTTGTTCAGTCATTCCTCAATTGATGGGCATCCACACAATTTCCAATTCTTTGCTACAACAAAGAGAGCTGTTAGAAATATTTTAGAGCTGTGGCTAGATGGAGCAGTGAATAGAGCACCAGCCCTGGAGTCAGGAGGACCTGAGTTCAAACCCAACCTCAGACACTTAATACTTACTAGCTGTGTGACCTTGGGCAAGTCACTCAACCCCAATATCCCTGCCCTCCCCCATCCAAAAAGCAAGAAAAAAAATATTTTAGAACATATGGGCTCTTTTATTTTTTCCCTAATCATCTTTGGAAACAAATGTGGTAATGGTGTTGTTGGGTCAAAGGGCATAGACAGTTTAATAATTCTTTGGGTGTAAATCCAGATTGCTCTCCAAAAAGGTTGGATCAGTTTACAACCCCACCAACAATGCATTAGTGTTCCACTTTTCCTATACCTTCTCCAGCATTTATCGTTTTCCTGTTTTGTCATGTTAGCTAATCTGATAGGTGGGATGTAATAATTCAGAGTTGTTTTACTGTGCATTTCTCTAATCAATAGTGATTTAGAACTTTTTTTCACATTACTATAGATAGTTTTAATTTCTTCATCTGAAAACTGCCTGTTCAAATCCTTTAATCATTATCAATTGGGGAATGACTTGTATTCTTATAAAATTGACACAGTTCTACACTGGTTGCACAAAACATTTTTATTGTAATGTAAGCAAAATTATGCATTTTTTGCATAATGCACCTGACTATTTTCTTTCTCTTGTTTTTTTTCATAAGTTGTTCATCTATTCCTAAGTCTAATAAGTAATGTTTCCTGTTCTTCAAATTTTCTTGTAATATCAATTTATATATCTAGGTCATGTACCCATTTTCACCTTATCTTGGCAAGTGGTGTAAGATGTTGGTCCATTCCCAGTTTCTAAAATACTGCTTTCCAGTTTTCCTATTTTTTAACCAAATAGTGAATTCTCCCCAAATCTTGCCTTTACATTTGTCAAATACCAGATTACTAGATATATTGGCTGTTGTAAATTATATTTTTACTCTGTCCCATTGGTCTTCCTTTTTATTTCTTAGCCAGTACCAGGTAGTTTTAATAATTGCTGCTTTATAATATAGCTGAATTTCTGCTGTTGCTAAAACTCCTTCCTTTACATTTTTTTAGTTCCTTTAATATTTTTGACTTTTTGTTCTTCCCAATGAATTTTATCATTCTTTTTTCTAATTCAGTATTTTTTTGTTTAGCAATTTAATTAAGGTGGTGTTGAATATATAGATTAGTGTAGGTCAAACTATCATTTTTTTATTATATTGGCCCTGCCTACCAATGAACCATGAATATCTTTCCAATTATTTAAATCTGGTTTTATTTGCATAAAATTGTATATTTTTGTTTGCATGGTTCCTGGGTTTGTTTTGGCAGGTCTATGTGCCAGTATTTTATACTGCCTAGAATTATTTTAAATGGGGTGTCTCTTACTATCTCTTCTTGCAGGATTTTGTTTGTGATATATAGGAACTGTATGGATTTACTTCACTAAAATTATTAGCTGGTTAAACTAACTTTTTAGTTGAATGTTTAGGATTTTCCAAGTACATCATCATATCATCTGCAGAATAGATAGCTTGATGACCTCATTTCCTATTCTGATGCCTTCAATTTTGTTTTCTTCTCTTATTGATATTGCTAGGATTTCCAACACAATACTGAACACTATTGATGTCAGCGGCATCTTTGTTTCAATCTGATCTTTCTGGGAAGGTTCCTAGCTTGTTCCCACTACAAATAATGTTTGTTGATGATTTAAGATAAATGGTTTTTATTAGCTAAAAAAATCATTTATGTCTATACTTTTGAGTATTTTAATAGAAACAGATGTTGTACTTTATCAAAAGCTTTATCTGCATCTAATTATATAATCTTTTTAAAACTTTTATTATTGATATAATCAATTATATTAATAGTTTTACTTATGTTAAACCATTCCTGAATTCATAGTATAAATCCCACTTGGTCATAATGTGTAATCTTTGCAATATATTGTTGTAATCGTTTTAGCTACTATGATATTTAGGATTTTTTTATCCATATTCATTAATGAAATTGGTCTATAATTTTCTTTTTCTGTTTTTTTTTGCTCTTTCTGGTTTAGATATCAGTATCATATTTGTTTCACAAAAGGAGTTTGATAGGATCACTTCTTTGCCTATTATTCCAAATCATTTAATATTAGAATTAGTTGATATTTAAATGTTTGATAGAATCATTTGCAAATCTGTCTGGTCCTGGTGCTTTTTTTCCTTAGGAAGCTCATTTATGTCCTCTTCAATTTTATTTTCCAAAATATGTCTATTGAGACGTTCTATTTCCTCTTCCACTAATTTAGGAACCTTTTTTCTGAAAATATTCTTACATTTCACTTAAATTGTTAAATTTATTGACACATAATTGAGAAAAATAAATCCTTATAATTGTTTTAATTTCATCTTCATTAGTGGCAAATACACTCTTTTCATTTCTAATACTAGTGTTTGGTTTTCTTCTCTTTTTTAAAAAATCAAATTAACCAATGGTTTATCTATTTTATTGTTTTTCCCCCATAAAGTCAACTCCTAGTTTTGTCCATTAATTCAATGTTTTGTTTTGTTTTTTACACTGCATTTTATTCATCTCACTTCAAATTTTTAGGATTTTTAATTTAGCATTTAATTGGGGATTTTTAGTTTGTTCTTTTTCTATTTTTTTCCTTGAATACCCAATTCATTGATTCATTCTTTCTCTATTTTTTGATGTAAGCATTTAGGGGTAGAAATTTTCTTCTGATCACTACTTTTGCTCTATCCCATAGGTTTTAATATATTGTCTAATTGTCATTCTCTTTAATGGAATTATTCACTGTTTCTATGTTAACCCGCTCATTTTTTAAAGATTAGGTTATTTAATTTCTGATTAGTTTTTAATCTAAGTTTCCATGGTCCCTTATTAAATATAAAGTTGATGTCATTGTGATCTGAAAAGGATACTTTTGATATTTTTTGTCTTTCTGCTTTTAACCATAATTTTTAAAGTCCTAATATTATGGTTAATCTTTGTAAAGGTACAATCAACCACTGTGAAAAAAGTATATTCCTTTCTATTTCCATTCAGTTCTCTCCAGATGTCTCATATCTAGTGTATCTAAAATCCTATTTACTTCCTTGAGTTCTTTCTTGTCTATACTTAAAATATACTGTATATGCTATATTTATTGAGTTCTGAGAAAAGATTAAAGTCTTACAATATTGAAATGCTACCATTTCCACCTGTAACTCTTACCTTTTAAAAAAATTTAGATGCTATTGCATTTGATGCATATGTGTTCAGTATTTTTTTTCAACAACAAACTGAGAAAATAGTTTAATGTCTCTTTAAAGGAAATGACAGTCTTCTTTTTTAAAGTAAAATAAAACAATAGTTATGAAGTCCAGCTCCACCAAGCTACCTTCATTCTATCCCAAACAGCTGTAAGAGAATCAAAAGAAGGACGGACATCCAAGATGGTAAATTGATAGTCCTTATTTACTTCTCCACCATCATAATAATCAATAACATCTAACTTCTGTTCCACAACGATTAACAATCCAGTCATGTCTGTCAAAAGGCAATTCATAACCCATCCATGAGAGAATTCTAGCTCTTGGTGAATAGTCTTTAGCTTTACCTCCAAATCGGATCAGTGTTGGCCCACATGGGCACTCAATAGCATGAAGAGCTTCCCACTTAAAAATCTCCTTCCAGGCCTGTTCATTATTCTGATTATGAATCTTAATAATATTATACATATCTTTCTGATTAATGTCATCATCTTTCCATTTCCATCCTTTTCTTAACATGGCATTCCAAAACATCTGTACTGAAGGGTAAACCCACTTTTTTTTCCTCAAATCTGCCCTGGGAATTGATGATTCTTCCCTAACAGTTGATAGTGCAAATGGCTGACCAGGGGCTGGTGTCTGATTAGGTGGTGGCATCATGTTTGTAGGATCAATATTATCTTTATTTTGATAGGCAGCTGATGTTACAGAACATTCCACATATTCATATGCTTGATCCTGATGTGCAGGTACTGAGTTTGATTGACTTTCACAAGTTTTATCAGATGGGTTTTTGTTCAATGGACAACCTTTTTCTTTTCTTTTATGCATTGGACATCCTGAAGGCGGAGAGTCTGCCCGATTCTCTGTAGCAGTTGAGACCTGCACTGCAACAGCAGGAGTGGATGTGGACATACCCGTGGTCTGAATCACCTTTTGGAAAATGATTCTAAATATACATCTGTCCCAGGCCTGGCTGGCTGTGGTGGCTGGAGCTGTGTCCCTCCCCATGTGTTCAGTATTGATATTGATTCATGTCTATCATTTTTTTTCTCACAATGTAGTTACCCTGTTTTTTTAATTAAGTCTATTTTCACTATAACTTTGTCTGAGAACATAATTGCTACCCCTTCATTTTTTTGCATCATCTGAAGCATAATAATTTCTACTCCTATCTTTCATTTTAAATCTTTGCATATCTTTCATTCTTAAATGTGTTTCTTGTGAGCAACTATTTGTTATATTCTTATTTTTAACCCATTCACTATTCATTTCTGTTTTATGGGTTAATTTATCCTATTCACATTCAAAGTTATAATTACTATTTGTGAATTTCCCTCCATCCTTTTTTTGCTTACTTTTGTCCTTCTCAATCTGTCCCTGTTACTTCATCCTTTCCTCTTATTCCACTATTCCTTATTTTATTGACTGATTTTGTTGAATATGAATATTTAGCTTAGAAAAGATAAGTCTATCATAGGTCTAAGACCCTGTGCTACACATAACCTTTTGTCACTCTCATATCCTGTGTCTCTCATCTCTTTACAATGATATAGTCTATTAAATGCCAATGTTTGCAATGAAGGTGCATCCATGGAGTTTTGTTATATTTAGGTATATAGAAGACAGTGTTGGTGATGAGAAGATTATGAGACCTACAAATTTTCAATAGTAAGTGACCGTTGCTGATGCTGTTTCCAACTCTATTTTTACCCTGACATATCTGATAATCTGTGCCTACTCTAGCATTAAAACCACCCAGAATTAGCAGTTTGTCTTCCTTCAGCACGTTGATAATGAAGGTCTCCATATCTTCCTTTGTTTCTTTGACCTTCATCAAAGTTTGTCATGATGGAAGCACACACATAGATTATGGGTGGCATGGAACCACCTGCATGTGTCAATCACATTGTCATGAACTTGCCATTCACTCCACTGGAGAAGTACACAAGTTTATTGACTAGATTAATTTTGATTTCAAAACCTTTGCCAGCTTTACAGTCTTCCCCATCATTGCAGTCTCTCCAGAAAAATGTATATCCAGCTCCAGCATTAGGAATCTGGTCTTCATTCAGCAGCCTTTTCTTCTCTCAGGGCTGCTGTTTGGATGTAATACCTGTTAAGTTCTCTTGAAACAAGAACTGTCCACATTTCAGGTTTACTGAATTTATTCTTATCCATAAGCATGTGCATAGGTCACGTAACAATGGGGAGTGGAATCATCTTCATAAGAATTTTTTCACATGTATTTGTTTTACAACTGTAGGCTGGCAGCCCTACTTGCTGTGATAAGCAGGCCAGCATCAAATGAAATAGGCCATTTCAAGGGTATCCTTTCTAGCCCCTTTCTCATGTCAGGAAGTGAACAGTATAGTCCTTAAGAAGGCTGCTCAGATACCCAGGTGGCTGCCAAATCCCACTGCTGCTTCAGTCCAGTAAGAAGATGACCCTATGGCCTAGAGTACCTCAGGGTGAGGTTTAAGCTAAAGCTTTCAAAATATCTTCACCTGCTGCCACATCACTAGGTCATTGCCACAGGACTTCAAAGTAGGTGAAATAGTAATCAAATAGTAAAATGGTAAAATAGGTTAACTGTAAAATAATAAAATTGAAAAATTATTGAACGGTAAAATAACAAATCAGGAAGTAGCTAAATCATAAAGGGTGTGGGTAATGCCTTTTGACTCCAGCATAAATTGAATTTAAAGGAGGTAGAGTCATTCAAAATCATCAGTCTCACTCTCTCTTTTAGAATAATCCAAGTCCAGTGGCAAAACAAAGGTCAAGATGACTGGCAGTGACTCTGGCTGCAGTGGATGACTTTGGGATTCTCAGTGTCTAACAAAGTTCTCAGTGCTCCACAGTACCTGCTTTCACTGCCTTCATGAACTGTTGAAACAAAATGTTCAACTCCTTCTATTCCATCAGGGAAGTCTCTGCATGTTTGGGGTAGAAACCCTCCTAATTTACTGGTAGAAGGATACCCTCAACCATGGTTTAGCTTGTCTGCCAAGATGATTTCACCAGAATGCAGCTGCTATGCATGCTACAACTTCTTGGAACCACAGGTGATGGCTAGATGGCAGGTGGAAGCCAAAGGCAGATGAGCAGTCCTGAATAGGGTTTGGAAGTCCTAATATCAGAGGTACTAAGTTTTATAGTTAGAGGCCATCATCTGCAGGAGAATCTAGGAAAAGAGACCAAGAAAAGAGACCAAGACCAAAAAAGACCAAGCAGTCACAGGTAAGAGGAAAACCAGGAAAGGGAGGAATCTTGAAAATTTACAGAGAAAAGAATGTCAAAGAGAAAAACATGACAGGTAGTGTCAAAGGCTTCCAAGAGGGAAAGAAGAATGAGTATTGAGAAAAGGCCATTGTATTTGGCAACTAAGAGGTCACTGATAACTTTGGAATGAGCCATTTGGGTGGAATGATAAGGTCAAAAGTCAGACAGTTGCATGGGTTTTTCTACCCTCATTTACCAGAACATGGATAAGAGCAAAGATGATGAATTGTGGGAGTAACCCAAGAATGAGGATTGGTTGGACATGGATATAGTCAGTGATATGATAAATGTGCTAGGGATTAAGAGATAATGTAGTTTTATTGATTCACCTAGAGGTCAGGATGGAGAAAAGAAGAGAAAGTAACTTGTTCAGGGGAGATGGCCTGGAGGAGGGACTGAGAGGTCAAGGGATTGGAGGTCATGATGTGGATAAAGTAGGGTTTTATAGGGAAAGGCTGAAGGAGAGGTGAAAAGCCAACAGATTATGCAGAGTCAGATAAGAGTTTATCAGAATTCTTCATCAGAGAAGAGATGCTTTTGTGGGTGAAGGAAAGATTCGGCCATTTTGGTGGGCAAGTGAGGTAGAGTGGAGAGCAGTTTGTGGGAGGTGAGAAGGCTGAGTATCTGAGTGGTTACTGTATTTGAGGGAGAATCTATATGTTTCTTGAAGACCTCCTAGTATGAGGGCAGGATTTGGGGAGGAAAAACATTGTGAGCAGGCATCAAACTCATTGAGGAAGGAAGGGGAGTGTCAGGAGTGGAAGGGGTCTGTAGACAACAGTTACCATGATTTTTATTGAGTGGTAAATATGAATGACCTGAACCTCAAAGAAGTAGAGGTTTCAGAGTAATGGAGGCATGAGAAGAACCTGGAAGAAGCAACGAGGATCAAGGAGTGTTCCAGCTCCCTCCCCTCAAGCAATGAGCCAAGAAGAATGAATGAAAGTAAGTCAGTATTAGAAAGGGTGACCCAAGGAGGAGACCATGTTGTCAGGGAAAGACAGGTCTCAGTAAGAGCAAGTAGAAGCAGAGGGAGAGGAAATATTTAAGATTAAAAGTGGTTTGTTGCTTGTAGGACAAACATTCTAGAGGGCAAAGTAGAAGGGCTAGGTGGAGTTAGATTGAAATTTTGGTGTGGGAGAGGGATTGTGAGGGATAGGGCTGTGACATCAGATGGTCGGGGTATAGGGTTTGAATAATGATCTACAGGAGTTCAAAGTCTCTGGGATGTGAAGAATAGGACCAGGTGTGAGAATGGCCATCATGCCTCCTCTACCTTCCAAGGACAGGTGCGGCAGGACATAGGGCCTAAAGTGAAAGGAAAGCCTGTTTTTCTTTTCATTGCAAGTTCTCCACAACCAAGCTAGGAGATGGGGCTGGCAGGTGGTCCTCAGTCTTCTCACCTCCCACAAGCTGTTCTCCACTTCCCTAGAAGTCTTGTGCTGGTACAGGTGGAAGTGACTGCTTTGAGGTAGATGGAAGATGCCTGGCCTGGCCACTAGCAGCCTTTCCTCAAAGAACACACTGTTCTCAACAGAAAATGGGAAGCTCAGAGCATTTGAGCATCGTCTAAGGTCTTCTCACCTCAACAGTTTGGCAATCAGTGCTCATTCAGATACAAAAATACATGAGGTAATAAGTGTTGAGCAACCAGGCATCGGCAGAGTGGGGAGAAATTCTACTGGGCTGGGGCTCGTATTCTAGTCAACCCCCTGCAAACTTCTTGGCTTTGGAGATCTCTGGGGGATGGATTCTGAGCTGGCCTGGGAGTCAGGAAGCCTTGAGTTGGCCTAGCCTCTGATACATATTGTCTGGGTGCCCTATACAAATCATAGCCTTGTAGCACCCTCAGTGTACTCAGACCAAGAGTATAAGTTGCAGAAAAGGAAACAAATTACATTAGTAGGAGGAGTTTCCTAATTGGAAAGTTCCCTGAACCAGTCCCAGCTCTAGACCCATGCCTGTCCCTATCCACTAACGTAGAATAACACCTGCCAAGAGGCTGTCAGGCCTCTGTGTGCAGATTTCCACTGGGGGGGCATTCCCTCCTGAAGAAGTATAAGAAATCTGCTAGATTCTAGGGCAGATCTCCTGATCAGGAAGGATTTTTAACTGACTCCAAGCCTGCCTCTCTCTCTCTGTCTGTCTCTGTCTGTCTGTCTCTGTCTCTGTCTGTCTGTCTGTCTGTCTGTCTCTCTCTCTCACTCTCAGCAGCTCCACCTCCCTACCCCACCACCTGTGCTCTTGGTTCAACCCTGATGATACTACAAACCTGCATGATCTTCTCTTTTCCTGGACGAGCATCCTCAGCCCTTTTACTCCATCCTTGTGCACAGCTTCTTAGGATAGAGAGGGGATGACCCTGGTAGGTCCTCATGGTCTGGGACACATTTCCTCAAGAAAAAAAGAGCTGTTTTCAAATCCTTACTGTTTACTTCCAGGTAGCTTCAGTCATTCCCAGAAACCATCAGGTCAAAGAAGAGCCCCCTTGTGCTGGGATGCTCAGGTTCCATGAGGGACATTCCTAGAGATGCTCAAAGCCACTAGAGATGAACAAGTGGGAGAAAAGTTGACTGGTTCCTGGAAACCAAGGCGAAATCATCCCTTCCAAGTATATCATTCTCTAGACCTCAATTGCTACACAACTCTTAGTCCACAGGCTCCTAAGGGGACCCTTGACCATCAGTATAGGCACTGCTCCATCCTCCTGGGTGAACAGAGGCTCAGACCAGTGATCACGGGAGTTCTCCTTCCTTGAAGTGTGGTTTCCAAATGGAAATGGTGTAGGTTGATTCTGAGCCAGAAAAGAGAAACATTGATTCCACCTGGTTTCAGCTTCTCTGCATCCAGCTGCACAATGCAGAGATGGAGAATGGATTCATCTTGTCTTCATTTTCCCCTGTCCAAATACCTTGGTCTTACTCCTACCTAGTTAGCTTGGCTGTGGCCTCTGGATCATTCTAATGAGGATGCTCTGTCTAAAATAGGGCTTTAGGAAGTAGCAAGAGGAAGCCATCTAGAGTCAGAGCAGCTGAGTGTGATCCCTGGGATGGCATATATTCCTGTGGGAGTTTGGGCCTCTTCCTTCACTTCTCTAGGCCTTTCCTCATTTAGAAAATGAGAGATTTGAATAAATCTTGCCAGGTCCTTGCCAGCATTAATTCTTACCTCTCTAAGGCCCTAAGTGTGAGCTTCAGGGGTTGTCCATGAGGGAGTCATAAGGAAACAGAAAAGACACTAGCCCTGCCCTGCTTGGCTCTGCCTGATACCATGCCATAAAGGTAGTCCTGTTCCTTGGCCCAATAATTCAGCCCAAGGCTTGGTCCTGAGTCTGTTTGGACTTCTTGAAAGAAGGGGCAGGACAGGGTTTGGAGGATGAGCCAGAACCTGTGGCCATACAGGTGTATAAAGTGTTTGGCATTTAAGCAGGGTGCCTGGATTCCTCTTTCGCCATGTAAATGACAATATCCTTCTATCTTCACAGTAATTCCCAATGACGGTGTCAGCCCACCCAAGGGCATTTATTATTAATGAAAGCAGCAGCGATCAGTCAGCTTCAAACTGTTTAGAGTTCTTCCAACTGACAACTTCATTTTCTTCAGTCATCCAAGAAAACAACCAAACCTTGTGCTCAAAAAGCCATTTTCCTTACAGTGTTTTTCCTCCCCCCTTCATAAAAGCTGCCAATTCAGCAAGTTGTTATCAGAGCCCATGGCTTTGCCACTCTTAGGTTGTTATTCCTGAGCACCAAGCCTCTGGCTGTCTCTTTCACTATTCTGTGGCTTGGGTATCCTGGAGGGTGGGCCTGGGGTGTATATGTATTGTATGTGGGCCGTAAGGGATGTGTCACAGCAGCAGCCCTTGTGGACAAACTGATAGAGCAATGGAAAAGTGTCTGAAGTTCTTATCTGACTGCATGAGGAAATGTTACTGATGTGGGTCAGAATAAGTCCAGGGGAAACATTTAACCATAGAGGCAGGCACATGTGTGGATTCAACTGTATCTGGGCAACATTTCTCTGCCTCTCTTCTCTCCTGCCACGCAGATGCAGGAAAATCATGCTATGAGTCTGTAGTGGTGACCCTGGGTAGGGGGTGGGGTAAGAGGACATCTTTTTCATGACTGAAAGGCACCCCGGCTCTGGAGGGTGGTTCATGTCACTGCTCTGGTGGAGGTTTCTAAAAATGGGATGGGCTATGGGGGATGGAATGAGTTCCTCTTCACTGGAGGTCTTCAGATGGAGACTGGATGACCATAGCATGGGGTCAGGGGTTGCTGCCTCATGGCAAGGTTGGCCTCTTAGATGTTCTTGAGTGCCACTGGAACCTATTACACAAAAATTCCAAAACCAAATTGACCAATGGATATAAAATGCCATTGACAGGAAAGTGGGAAAAGGCCAAAACTAAAAATAAGCTGAGGGAAGACTGTCAGAAGGAAACAAGTGAGTGCCACCTTCCTCTAGGAGAGATGGTCTGGCAAGCTCTGAGGAGGGAGAAGAGAGGACATGGTGCTAGGGGCTATGTGCTGGTTGCTACCAAGGCAGGGAGAGGGGATGGTGTCATGCCTAGAGAGCTTTATTATATGCTGGTAGCAGCTGTGAATGTTCCACCCAAGGTCAGGGAGAGACTGCCTTTATCAAGTCTGACTGCTGTAGGCTGACAGTTAGCTCCCAGTCACTGGCCATGGTGCTGATCATCTGGTTCTCAGATGTCAGCTCAACTGCTCTGGGACCTAAGGATGCTAGCAGATAGATCATCATCCCAACAAAGCCATTTCTTCCACCATGCCTACAAAACGGGATCCAACTGAAATCAAATGAGGTTTCCTTTTTTCCTCTTGCCTTTCTTCTTTTCTCTTAGCAAGTTGTGTTGGTATCTAACCATGGCATTGTATACACACACACACACACACAATACACTCACACACACCTGGTCAGTTTGTTTGTATAAATCAGACCAGTTGCCACATTTCTTTCTCATAGAAACAAAGAGGACCTTTCAGGCCAGACATAAGCCCACTCTATTGTGGGGCTAGATAAGAGGGTTTATGCTGGAATGAACCCGTACCTCATTATAAGGCCCCTTGAATGGTATTTAAGGGCATCTAGCCGGACACCATGTCTAGGACCTGTCTAGGCTGAGGGAGCAGGATTGCTTTCTTTCACAAGAGAAAACTATGGATATATCAAAATTGCAGTGGTGTTGGCAGTGTCCAATTGTCTCTGCAACAGACAAAATGAGTCACCCACATTTACAGTCAATCCTTCATTCTACTGGCAACTTTAAAATACCTCATGGTTTGAATGGGTATCAATTTCTTTCTTTTCTTCAGATTCATTGAACAAAGATATTCCTGACTTTGGAACCTAAAAACGTGGTAGCCCAGAGGCACTGAGGTCCAGTGGAAAGGGCACATCCCAGGAAAGTCAGAAAGTCCAGGTTTTATTGCAGAATCCTGACTCTGCCATGAAAACTGAGGGACTCTCTAAGACAGCAGTTCTCAACCTGTGGGTCATGACCCCTTTGGGATTCAAGGACCCTTTCACAGGGGTCACAGGGGTCACCTAAGACAATCGGAAAACACATATTTCCAATGGTGTTAGGAACCCCCTCTATCTATCACCAGGCAGGTCCACCCACATGCAGATGCCCACATACAACTATTAAAGAGTCACGGCATTAGGAAGGTTGAGAACCACTACTCTAAAGCATTAGAGTGTGGTGGATATAGTGCTGGGTGTGGTGTCAGGAAGACCTGGGTTGAAATATTGCCTTTATTATCTACTGTATGGTGATTATGGGCAATCATTCATTCACCCCTCTCAAATTGCTTCCTCTCTTATAAAATGAGGAATTTGTAGCAAATACATACTAAGCTTCCTTCCAGCTTTAAATCTATGATTCTATGATAAAGCTTGACTCTTCTCTGGGCTTCACCTTTCTTATTAGGTAATTCAAATATGGGACTCAGCCTAAGGTCCCCTTTCATCCATACATTTTATGAATCTGCATGGCATCATAAAGAGAATACCTTAGTTATTCCTGAGGTTTTCAGCAGGCAGGAGTTCTTCCACAATGGAAAATTATTAGGCAAATAGAGTCACCTTTTCAGACTCCTATCCACCTGCTCTATCTGGCTATTGACTTTGCCTCCAGGTAATCAACTCAGAAGGGAGAGGATCATAGACACAGGCATAGACATGGATGTAGACACAGATATGGACACAGACACACACACACACACACACACACACACACACACACACACGGAAATAGACACTGAGAATGCCAATGCCAAGTCCCAAAAGGCTCACCTGGGATCCTAGAAAAAACTGATTCCATCTTAGATGGTGCTAAAAGTATGTCTGAAATTCTGCTTTCCCAGAGAATTTTCTCATGTTCCTAGGTGTTGCGTTCCATCTACTGTTGGTACTGACAATGCCATAAGTAGGTCTCTACATAGTGTTAACAATCACTTGACAATGCCGTAATGAGGGAAGTATTTAATGTATCTAATGGTCATAATGAAATTACATAATGAAATGGGTTTGGTATAAATGTTTTACTTCTCAACTTTTTTCACACATTGTTTATTACTAAATTGGCACCTCTTGAGGGACAGCCATTATCTTTTGATCCAAAGTCTTTGTCATAGCTACAGGAGAGCCTTGAGGCTGCCTACCTTGAGATCCTGCGAATTAGCAGGGCATCCATTGGACATCCCTACAAACCAATATTTCAGTAATGTCAGCCATGAGAGTCTACTCCTTGACAGAGACAGTTTCCTCATGAACATGTGACTGATTTTCTTCTAGGCTTGCTCCTTTCATGCTAAGCAGGTGGTCAGTCTATTTTTCTGACCTAGTGATGGTCATTTTCACCAAGACTAAGAACCAGACATCTAAACTTCAAGTTTTCGGAATGATTTTGTAACCTGTAGAATTTATAAGCCATAACAATGATGGTTAAAATAATTGAACCAAAATTATAATAATTCAATTGGCCTGGCATGGAGAAAGAACTTGAAAAATGCTTATTTATTGAATACTTCTCAACATTTCAATAAAGGCTATGATATAACCAGTGAGGTTAGACCCTACACTGAGATAGATGGCAACCCATTGCCACACATCACCAATCTAGTTCAGTCCATTCTACTCCAGTCCAGTACAGTCTGGGATCCAGAGGAGCAGAGACCTAGAATTATACTCAATTACATGTAACTTTGGGTTAGTGATACTACACAAAGGACCCACAGTACACATATACATATGTGTGCACAGACATGTACACATACTCACACACACAAATAGGCACAAGGAGACTGTCAGTGCTGGTCTGCTTCACCACTGGTCCAGGAAACTTCATTATCAAGTCATGTAAATGAAACCCACTAGTCCCAGGAAGCAACCTGCTTGGGGAATCCAAGAAGCCCTTGGTAGACAGGGCTGGAAGTGTTCTATTGAGAGGATAAAGGGAACAGATCACCAGCTTCTTGGAATACACCAGTCATGATAGGCACACAAAGGATGCTCATAGGGTCTCATTAGAGTCTCTTGGTATTCCAGGGTTGCCCTCATCAGGTATTTGGTTGTTTCTACCTACATCTGACCAGATGGCATCCCATATCTTCTCATTATGGGCATTGGTGGCCTATGTCCTACCATGGACCCTCCAAAGAAGAGTCACCCAGTATTCTGGGGGCCTTCTCTTCTTATCCTAAATTGTAGATCTTTCCACATTTTCTGAGTCCCAGAGTGACCCAGGGATTCTCTAGACTTTCTCTCCTTCCAACACTAACCTAGCTTCCCTCTTTTCAATGAAGGACCAATGAATTCAAGAATAGCCAAATAAAACCTTTCAGAGCAAGATCTCACAAGTGAAACTGAGGCACAGACAATTAAGCAGTGAAGACCTTTCAGAATACGAGGAATGTGAGGATGCAATGTAATACAGGGAAAGAGGTTTGGACTGGGAGAACTGAAGCAGAGGCTGGTAACCTGCCTCTGTCACCAACATGCCGTATGATTCTACATGACTCATATTCTTATGCAGATCTCATTTTTCTCAGGAATCAAGAAAGGTCTGTTGACTGTCTACTGCACGTAAAATGAGGGGACTATACTCTCCCAAATATCCCTTTCCACCCAAGTCAGTTTCCCTCCAACTTTCTTTTGGCTACTCATATGGGGACAGATCTAGGAAAAGGAAAATTCCATTAAAAGGGGGCAGGGCACGATTCCAGGTGGTGGGGGGTATCCCTGAGCTCTTAAAGGCTCTATCCAGGGAGCATTGGATCTAGCAGACCCTGCCAAGTTTCAAGGCTCTGGACAAAGGTCAGTGCCAGGCTGAGTCAGTTAGTGGAGAAGCAGCCTGGAATGCCTTCCAGGTTGGCTCCTAGACACTAGACACTGAATATTTGGGCACATTAACTCACACACTGAGAAAAGGTTTGCTGAATGAACATTAGAGTCATCTTGCTCTTCTAGCCTTTGGAAGTCTTTCTGGATTCTGATTGTGTCATTCAGTGTCCTAGCCCTATGGCTACTATCATGACTTTGTGTCCTTTCATCATTCAATAAGTTTTTGGCCAATCAGCATAGATGAAACTCCTGTTTCTCTTCTTTCATCAGCTTTTGAGGATCCAAGGTCATCTCCAGGACAATGCAGTTCACATTGGTTGAGTGCCTACTGAGTGCAGAGCCCCCACTCTTAGGCCACAGATACTTCAGAGAATGAAAGGAATGTAACCTTTGCCCACTGGGGAATTCCAGTCTCAGCTAAGAACTAAGACACTATTAAGTAAAATGGTAGGGTAGCTAGTGGCATGGTGCATGGAGTGCCAGGCCTGGTGTCAGGAAGGTTCATGTTCCTGAATTCAAATCTTCCCTTAGACAGTTACTAGCTGTGTGACCCTGGGCAAATCACCTAACCCCATTTGCCTCATCTATAAAATGAACTGGAGAAAGAAATGGCAAATTACTGCAGTATCTTTGCTAAGAAAACCCCAAATAAGGTCACAAAGAGTCAGGAATGACTGAACAAAATACCAAAAGTAAAACAACAAGTTAAAAGTTGGTTTTCAGTAGGTAAGCCACGGAAGAGTCTGGCAGACAGAGGCTGCACTGCATGAGTCTTGAAGGAAGAGGAGGATGTTACCTGCCGGTAATGAGTAAAAACCAATTTACTGTAGGGAGTGGGTAAGGTAAGGGGCCAGTCAGACTGCAGCTCTATTCTATGGGCTGTCAACTTCACTGAGTGTTCAGTACCCCTCTCCTGGTCCTCATCTTCTGGTCCAAATCAGTGATGTGTGCCCCCTCCCCAATCCCATCCCAGCTTTTAAGCAGTTAACTGACCTCTTTTTTCCTGGGGTTCTGGGCATCCTAGTAGTCCCTCCATCAGCTGCTTCTCTGCTTGACTTCTCCTTCCTCAGTGTCTTCCTCAATTCTCCACTCTCTTCCAAGAAGTGAGAAGGACTGACCTTGCTCTTGACTTAAGATACTAACTGCTTTCCCTCAGTCCTTGGCCTCACTCCGTTAGGACCTTGCTCAGTTACAATCTCTTTTCTCTCTATCTCTTCTCAGTAACTATTGGCTTGTCTTCATGTCTGTCTGTTGTCTCTCTGTATTGCTCTCTCCTCACCTCTCTCTCCCTCCAGCCTTCCCACATTATGATGTGCACATTTCACCAAGACACCATCTGTCTTGTCCTATGCCTCTAGGCATCCTATGGGTAAAGTCAGAGGTGAGGGAATTTTGATCAGATCACTTCATATGCTGCCTAGGGTGGAAGGAAGAAAAACTCGGGTGGAAAAAGCCAGGGGATCTCCTTGGGGATATTGCTTAGATATTGCTCTACTAAATAGAGTATTGTGGGGGGACATGTCAGCCCCTTCATGAGGAAGCTTAAGCCGGAACAAACCACAAGGATTCTGACTTTCTAGGAGAGAGGGAAGAAGTAACCCCAGGGAAAATGAACGTGCCTAGGAAGCTGCGGCTCCACATACAACTCTCACAAGCCATGGAATTTCACTGAGGATGAGAAAGTGTGAAGGGATGCTCGTTTTTCCTGGGTGTTTCTACCCCCTGGTGTTTTGAAGAAAGGAAACATGGGATTGCAATATTTTCAAAGTGAAAGGTTTTGAGAGTTGTTGAAATCTCACTGGAAAATGTGTTAGCAAGAGATTTACAGCAATTAGACTTGGAAATGCTCTCCAGCCTTCCCACATTGTGATATGCACATTTCACCAAAGCCCAAGCCTGGTAGGGACCTTCTCCACAGCAATGCTTCTGGGAAGCCACTCTCCTCCCTAGCCCTTGTTCTCCCTGTCTGCCAGATCCTGCATCAGGTGGGATGTGAAAATGGGCCATATCCTGCCCTAGGCTTTAAGGAGCAAGGATACAAGAAGCAAAACCACGAAAACTTGAATTAATCCTTGTGCAACTTTAGTACTGTTCATAATAAATCAGGAAAATGACCTAAGTTTAAAGTCACTGTATAATCTCCTAACAACGCTAGTAAAAGCCTCGGAAAACAGAACTAAGAAACCCTTTGATTCATTCATTAATTGGGGGTACACACCATTGCATTCCTTTCTGGGTTACAGGGAAAGCAAACCAATACTAGAGCACAGAACATCAGAGCCAGGAAGTAGTTCAGGGTGGAGAACAGTGAGTAAAAATGCCTGAGATATCAGGAGTGGTAGAAAAGAAAATGCCAAAGCTGGAAAGGATAGAGGCCACCTGGTCCAGTCTCTGTGTCTGACAGATCCACAAACTGCTGACTGGAGAGGAGAAATAACACCCCAGAGCTCATACACTCAACTACAACGGAGATTCCAGAGCATGTCAGAGGAAAGCAATTAAAGCCTGTAAAAGAGAACCTCCATGAGGGCAGGAAGGAATTGCCTCCATTTGGATTCTGTCCCCAGTCTCTACCATGGGCTTGGCTCATAGTAAATATTCAGGAGTCAAATGACAAAGATATCTGCAATGATGAGTGTCTCTGACTGCTTCTCTGTGTGGATGAACCAAAAGTTCACCAAAGGGGAGGGAACCTGCTGAAGCAAAGGGCCAACATGGGGAAGGAGGGGGGGCTTCTCCTCCTGGGAGGGCTTCAGTGAGAGACTGGAAAAGCACTTTCAGCGGATTTTGTAGGGGGAATTCCTAGGAAGGAGGATTTGGACTATTTGGATACTCTGTGGTCCTAGGACACAAAACTACCTGCCTGTTGCTTGGATACTACTGAGCACAAGACCTTCTTATCACCTGCCTTTATCATCAGAACTCCTCCCATCCCCTGTGTCTCATTCTGGATTCTTTCCACAATGTTTAGAATATTCCAATTCCCTCTCATTCTCCCCATCCTAGTGATACTAAGCCCAGCTGCAAAAACAACCCCCCTCACTAATCCCTGTCTTCTCAATATTCCATCTCAACCCTTCCACTATCCTTTCCCTCTCTACCATTTGCAAACACCCTTTCAATTTAGATCTGATGGGTCCCATCTACCTAGATAGTCTATCCTTGAAATAGAGGTAAGTACCCAAAATCTTCCGCAGTCATCGGATGAGAAGGAACACTCTGAAGAGACATTATAATGTCTGAGTTGCCCATTAATGGCATGAGAAGACCAAGGAGAGCTATCTGTGTGATACTTGTCAAATTGCTGACTTGCTTCTGCCAAGGTCATGTGACCACTGTCTCCAAGTACCTTATAACCTCTCTTAAAGTCCAACCCAAGAGAATATGGAGAGTCCGAGAAAATGTTGTGAAAGACAAAGCTGTTATGGCTTGAGGACACAGTTTGCTCCAGTCCACTGGAGAATGATTGGCCCAAAAGCTCATGCTTATACCACAGTAACATTTAGGGAGCCTCTCCCTTGTATACCCCTTGCCCTAGTGTGCAAAGTACATAAGGAGAACAAAACAATAATTAGAGGTAAAATGAGAAGCCTCCCAGGTGAGCAGATGCCCAAGGGCTCCTAGGCTCTCATCCTTACTTGCTATCACCATCATCGCCACCACCATCACCATCACCATCATCATCATCATCATCATCATCATCATCATCACCACCACCACCATCACCACCATCATCATCATCACCATCACCACCACCACCATCACCACCATCATCATCATCACCATCATCGCCACCACCATCACCACCATCATCATCACCATCATCATCATCATCACCATCACCACCACCATCATCATCACCATCATCATCATCACCATCATCATCACCACCATCACCACCACCACCATCACCACCACCATCATCATCACCATCATCGCCATCACCATCACCACCATCATCACCATCATCGCCACCACCATCACCACCATCACCATCACCATCATCCTGTCATTAGTAATAATTTATATTGCCACTACCAATAATAATTTATATTGCACTTTAAAAAGTTTGCTCTGGATTATAAATGAGGGGATTGGAAAGATCAGTTAACAAGACTAAGCTAAATCTGTCTTTCTAAGAGAGCCACAAGCAGATGCACACAGGAAAGGAGGGGGGCTGGTGACCTCCCTAGGGCTATTGGCAACAACCCTTTCCTTTCCACTCTCTGACATTCTGGGACTGCAATTGATTTACTACCAATCCACAACAGCCAGCCCCACATCAGAGGGAAATATAGTACCTAATACATGTGAGCATGCACACATATATGCAAGCATATATACATATGTACACATTCCTGCCTTGGTAAACAGTTCTATTAAGCTTCCATAACAAATACCTACGTACATGTGCTATAAACAGTTACTTCACTTTGCCTAGACCCCACTAATTTGTAGCTGGCAAGACTGATTACCGGATTGTGAAGATTAGCAATTAAAATAAAAATGATTTAAAAAGTCAAGGAGGCCTCCAAATCCTGTCCATTTGTGAGGATTAGTGGTTTAGCTTAATTTATGGTAATCCATGACTGTGGTTGGCCAGTGCTAGTTCTAAGACAGTGGTCACCTCTCTTTGGCTGTGAACTTGCTGGGTATGGCCAGGTTTGTAACAACAGAGGAAGCCATCACATTTCCCCAGTCAAAGGACAATCATTGACAATATTTGTAATGTGACTAGTAGATGAATATATTCTTTTATCTCCTGTCCCCTGAGTCCTGTATCCTTTACCATGGAAATGCCCACTGATGGACAATGTTATCTATGTTGAAAAATTGAGGTTAGATGTGAAGGGTCAGCTCTGCCTCAGAAACTGAATCTGTAGGGTGACAGACCCACATTTATCCCACCCCAACTGCCAGCTCATTACTCTGTATCCTGACTCTCAAGCAGTGGAGAATTTTACTTTATGCTACACAAGATGAACAGGAGAAAATCATGCACAACAGAAGCTCCTGATTAACTGTCCTCTCTGGAGCCACAGTGGTAAGGAATCTGAGAGAACACCAGGAGGGAAGTGAAGTGGAGGTGGAGGGTGGTTGGACTCCCTGAACTTGTGTTTCTGCTGCAAGTGAATTCAGACGATGCAAGCAGAATTCAAACCTGAAGAGAACAGGAGGAATCTAGTTTGTAATGAGGAACAGAATATGTGTGGGGTTGGAGAAGGACAGGTCATGTAAGTGAGAAAATGGAAGTATGGACAGAGGTAGCCACCACAAGGCAGCAAGCTGGCACACGGGGTAGAGCATTGGCCTTGGAATCAGGAAGCCTCATCTTCCTAAATTCAAATCTGGCTTCAGACGCTTGCTAACTGTGTAACCCTGAGCAAGTCGCTTAATCCTGTTTGCCTTAGTTTCCACATCTGTAAAATGAGCTAGAGAAGGAAATGGCCAACCCCTTCAATATCTTTACATAGAAAACCCTAAATGGGGTCATCGAGAACCAGACACAACTGGAACCAGACACAACTGGAACAAAAACCACCAAAAAGAAAGGGGCCAGGACTCGAGGACTGAGGCTGTTTGAGATGATGACCTTGAGCATCAGGGTCAATGGTGTGTGGCTTTCATTCCCCCTACTCCCACTCACAGGCAAGATGGTGGCAACCCAATATCTCCTTTCCTCCCTTAGCCTCTCCCAAAGGAACTTAGAGCACTCCAGCCACTGGAAAAATCAATGCACTTTCCATTGTTTGTCTTAATAAACAGCATTTACCCCAGGGCTCATTGGAAATACAGGTGGGAGGAACCATTTGTGGGAAATGAAGATCTAACAGAGGTCTTTTATAAAGGTGATATGTCTGGTTGGGGTCTCAGAGCTACAAAGAGATGCAGAGTTAGGAGTCCTTCTATATAGCTTTCCAAGGAACAGAAGGAACATTTTCACCAGGAAACCCATCTAGGTAATGAATGAGTAATAGGACAAGGTGGGGAGGACAAATAACCTTGGATGAGCAGCCCTCTCACTACTCCCCTCCAACCACAGGAAGCACTGAATAAGCACTTACTGCGTTCCAGGCACTGTGCTAACCACTGAGAATACAAAGAAAGCAAAATGAAAGGAAACAAAACCCCAAACCCTGCCCTCAAGAAGTTTAAACCCTCCTGGAGGAGACAGCCTGCCAGCCAATGTGCACCTGTGTATCTAGACCAGAGAAACCGTAGGTCATCTCAGAGGGAAGGCCCTGACCTCCAGCCTGGAAAGGCTTCTTTATCTACAAGATGGGATTCAAAGTTGAGCCAGAAGTAGAGGTAAGTACTGTGACTGTTGTGCAGTCTCTTTTCAGTCATGTCCAACTGTCCATGGCCCCACTGAGGCTTTTATGGGCAGAGACACTGGAGGGTTTGCCATTTCCTTCTCCAGATAATTTTACAGATGAGGAAACTGAGGCAAACAGGGTGAAGTGACTTGCTCAGGGTCATGCAGATAGTGTTTGGCCAGATGTGAACTTCCTGACTCTAGACCCAGGACTCTATGCACTGCGGCACCACCTAGCAGTCCAAGAAGTGAGTAGGGACAACATTTAAGGAATTAGAACCATCAGGGAAAAAAGTGCAAATGAAGTGTGTGTGCAGCGGATGGCCAGGGTCCGGGTGTTGCTGGGTCACAGACTATGTAGAACAGGTTTAAAAAGAACTGAAATAGGTTGTGAAGGACCTTAAAAGTCTTGAACTTGATCCTGGAGGCAATAGGGAGCCACCAGAGTTTATTGAGTAGGGGTTGACGTGGTCACACCTACACTTCAGGAAAATCCCTTTGGTGGTAGAATGGAGGATGGACAGGAGTGGGGAGAGACTGAAGCAGGAAGACACCCCCACATACACCAGCAGCTCCTGCCATAGTCCAGGTGTAAGGTGATGAAGGTAAGGTGGGGGTAGGTCAGTGGAGAGAAGGGAGTGTATTTGAGGGATGTAGCAAAGGAGAAATGAGCAGGCCTTGGCACCACATCGGATGTGGGGGGGGGTCCAGCTAGACTCCTAGGTTGGGAGCCCCAGGACTGGGAGGATGGGGGCGCCGTCTACAGTTAGAGGGAAGGTAGCTTGGGAGGGAGGATTGGGATGCAGATAACCTCCCACATCTGGCCGTCCTGGTCCTCCTGGACGCTCAGCACATCAGACACGCAGCTTGTAAGTCCCAGCACTTATTAAGTTCTTTCCTGGAAATGTTCCCTTCCTCTTTGTGACATCATGAAAAGATCACTACAGCATGTAGACAGTCCATTCATTAGCCTTACCTCTTACCTCATGGTTAGGTCAGCTCCTTTTCCACACATACATTCACGGATGACTTTGTGAGTGACATGCCCCCACCTATGCCTGGTCACCGTGTACGGTCATGCTGACCCCCGGGTGATGCCCCTTCCCAGTACTCAGAGATGGAGGCTTCCCTGACATCTAGCCATAAAGTCAGTGATGAGCATCTTAAAGAATGGCCCGGGGACCACTAAAAGGTGGCTATTGTTGTTCATTTCAGGCATGTCTGACCTTTCATGGCCCCATTTGGGGTTTTCTGGGCAGAGGGACTAGAGTGATTTGCCATTTCCTTCTCCAGCTCATTTTGCAGATGAGGAAACTGAGGCAAACAGGGCTAAATGGCTCTCTCAGGGCTATACAGCTCTAAGTCTCTGAGCTTGCATTTGAACTCAGGAAGCGGCATCTCCCTGACTCCAGGCCTGGCCCTCTGTGCACCGTGGTCCCAAGCTGCCCTCAGACAGGTGTGTCCCACTTTCCAAAAGCAACACAGCCTGCTGGTTTTATCCTCCTTTGCAGTTCTGGGCCCAGCTCTGTCCTGTGCATTGTTAGTACCTATCCAACTCCATTTAGTGCTCCGACCAAGAACCGTTTCCCCACTCTTAAGTTTGTCCTGCACACATGGTCAGGCCAAACTCTTTGGAGTCCTTATGCGTTTACCTGTGCAGTATTGGAGAGCTTATGGAGGCAGCACATTACCCCCAAAGTGGGCAGGTTCTACACACAGGCCACCCTGGCTTGGTTGGGTCTCTTCTGCCTCATCTACTTAGTAGCAATGGCAGGCACGTTGGGGGAGCCAGTGTCAGAGAGAGTCACCACAGAATAAGGAGCTTTGGAGAATTTGGACTTGTTTGGTTTTTGCCTCCCCCCATAACTACCTCAAATAAGATAAGATAAGGTAAGACAAGACTCTAAACAAATTTTGGAGCCCCAGAATCCGCACAATTACAGAGTAACAAAGCTCCTGCTGAAGGCAGTCTGGCAGGCTTATGGGAAGGGGTTAATCATAGCATGCTGGGAGCCCACACCAGCACTGCATGAACCCATGGCTGGAGCCCTAAGGAAGCCAGAACAAGTCCAAGTTGGAGCTTTCAGGAGAGTGGTTCATCATCAGCTGTGGTGGTTTCCAGAATTATCAACTCATATGAAACAAGGACTAAGTGAAAGGTCAATGGAACTTAGCTAAGTTTGGGGCAGAGACTCCGGCCATCTGCCTCCAGGGAGAGAAAGCAGAGGCAGTGGCCCTTCTGCCACCTCCATGTGTCTGCTTCAGAGCTTCTGGCCTGCAGATTGAAGGGGGTCCAAGCAATCATTCAGAGGGTAATTGCTCTTGCCTTAACCCACTTGGATCAGGATCATGGTCTTGGGTGGTGATCCTGCGGTGCCTTTTCAGTGAGCCAGACCTGGTGGGGGATGCAGAAATGGTGGTCTCCAAATAGCTCCAGCAGCTGTGAAAACCCCCATGATTTGGAAAAGAGCTTTCCCCTCTGGAAGCAGAGTTCTACTGAGCCTGAAAGTCAAGTAATTGACTGGCAATATGAGCAGGCAAAGGAAGCAAAGCAAACCCAACAATCCAACTTTAGATTCCTTTTTGGGGACAAAAAGGATCAAAGCATGGAGTGGGAGAAAGACAACACAGTCACAACTCCCACACCAAAAGCTTCCAAGAAAAATGTAAACTGGTTACAAGTCATAGAGGAGCTTTAAAAGGATTTTGAAAACCAAATAAGAGAAGTGGAGGAAAAATTGGGAAGAGAAATGAGAATGACACAAGAAAATCATGAAAAGAGAGTCAACAACCTGACTGAAGAAAATAACACCTTAAAACAGATTAAATCAAATGGCAAAAGAGGCTGCAAAAGCCAATGAGGAGAGGAATGCCTTAAAAAAGTCGCATTTGCCAGATGAAAAGAATCTCAAAAGCTTTCTGAAGAAAATAATTCCTTCAGAACTAGAGTGGAGCAAATAGAAGCAAATGACTTTATGAGAAATCAAGATACTATTAAACAGATACAAACAAATGAAAAAATAGAAAGCAATGTGAAATATCTCCTTGAAAAAAACCACTGACCTGAAAAATAGATCCAGGAGAGACAATTTAAAAATTATTGGGCTACCTGAAAGCCACGATCAAAAAAAATCTAGAAAGCTTCCTTCAAGAAATTCTCAAGGAAAATTGCCCTGGTATTTTAGAACCAGAGGGCAAAATAGAACTTGAAAGAATTCACCCATCACCTCTTGAAAAAGATCCCCAAAAGAAAACTCCTACAAATGTTATAGCCAGGCTCCAGAGTCCCCAGATCAAGGAGAAAATATTACAAACTTCCAAGAAGAAACAATTTGAATACT
>CM053595.1:325073038-325106638 GCA_028646575.1 Pseudocheirus occidentalis
GGAAGGAAGGAAGGAAGGAAGGAAAGAAGGGAGGGAGGGAGGGAGGAAGGAAGGAGGGAAGGAAGGAAGGAAGGAAGGAAGGAAGGAAGGAAGGAAGGAAGGAAGGGAGGGAGGGAGGAAGGAAGGAAGGAGGGAAGGAAGGAAGGAAGGAAGGAAGGAAGGAAGGAAGGAAGGAGGGAAGAAGGTAGAAGAGAAGAAATAAACATGTGAATGGACTGAGCACATTGTTCAAGTGGCCACCAAGGTGGCTGAAGCAGATACTCTCTTAGTGGCTGGGCAGACATAGAAGGTGCCAAGGCCAGCCACTGCATCCCAAGCCATTGTCAGTCATCCTGCCTATTGTCTTACCACTGGGTTTCAGTGACTCCAGAGGAGAGAGGGAGGCCAACAACTTTGCACAACTCTGCCTCACTGAAATGCCATGCAAGTCAAGACACCACCCTGTGCTTTCATTGGTTCCCTTCAGAAACAAAGAGCAAACAGCATCACAGACTTGACAGCCTCTAAAATTAGCCAATAAAACATGCTTCGATCAGATCGTTATCCCAGATCAAACTTACCCATGATTGCCCAGACAGAACTATTTGTGTATAGAAAACCTTTAGATGAGCACTCTTAATAGATCTCTCTACTCCCAATACTCCTCATCTCCAAGCTACATAAAACACAGAAGTTTCCAAAGTGTGGGAATCTGGCAAAGGAGAACAAAATGGCATGAAAACCAGACTCCAGAATGTGTAGGTCAGTCTGCTACTGAGAGGGAGCAAATATGTTTGTGCTGAATGAGCCCCAGAGGATGAACTTGGGACTCAACGCTTTTATTCAACTACGGAAAGCAGGCATTTTCTCCACTTGCCTCTTGGTCCTAGAAAATCGACTGTCAAGGAATAAGGATTTTCCCTGGACTCTGTCTCAACTCTGTGAAAAAGAGGAGAATGAGATAATACTGGTAATTATGAAGATAACAGCCTAGGCTCAAGCTCCTTTTTCTAAGGCTTCCCCTGCTGGTGGAGAATGTTTACCAGATCTGCCATGCCCACATGAGGGGGAGAGTCCTTGAGGGAGCAGTGAAGGAAAGACCCTCAGCTCCAGGTCCTTTGGAGGAAGAGAAAAAGTGTGGAACATGGAGAGAGGCCATGGCTCCAGCCCCAGTGTGTCCTTCTCATGGCTTCCCCTCTATCTTAGGGCAGACACTTCAGGGATTTTCCCCTTGGGTAAGATCTGGGATTCTCTCTCTCTCTGAGCTGAGCTATCTTGCTCCCCATGGAGTAGCTCCTTCATTCAGTGTATTTTCTGATATTGTCTAATCTCTGTAACTTCTCATATTTCTATTCGTTATCAGCTTGGATAAATAGGCTTATTTGCTATTTGCTATGTGAGTATAATGGGCATTTGTTGGAAAGGGAGTCAAGCCTTCATATAGAACTTTTGGACATTCTTTGCACATCAAGATATCATGATCAGGGGCTCAGTTTGAAGTTAAAAATCATGACCCCTAAATTGACAATATTTGGTGGTTCATAGATAGTCCTAATTCTAGTCTGGCACCTGCTCTCTGAGGGGAGCAAAGGAGGAGACCTTGTTGTGTGGATTTCTAGCTCCCCTCCTGACAAAAAGCAGCCTTCCTTCAGGCAAAGGGGTGTGGAACGAGTGAGAACTTCTCCATTTGGCCTTGTTAACCTTCCCTTCCCCCCCCCTTCTATGGCTGCTGTCAATCACTTTTACCTTCCTTGGTCTGTTTTCCCACCTTGGTAGGACCCTCCCCCCTCTCTTGTCTTGCTGTCCCATTTGGGAAGAATTTGGCAAGGTATGTCTCTCCACCAATGAGAGAGGAAACAGTCGGGAAAGGGAGCTTGACTAAGTTAAGTTATAAATTCTGGTTCTGCCTCTTCTCCATGATTGACTCATGGGGTAGACCACTCTCTCCTCCAGGGGAAGAGAATAAACTCTTGTTCTTATCCTAAGACATCTCTGTTTACTTTTTTTTTTACTAAATTAAGGATGAAGGGTATTTTTCTACCCAAACAGAAGGATAGGCAGAAGAGACTCTGGCGATATCTATTCATTCCTCCACATCTAGCCACATCTAGGCAGACCCATGTAGACACCCATGAGCTCCATGGGCAACACAGCACATGCTCCCTTACTAATGGCCCACAGTTACATAAGCTCTGCTTTACATCTGAAGTTTCCATTGAACCTTACAATAACCCTGGTGAGATTTTAAACTCTCTTTTACACTTGAGAACAGTGAAGCTAAAAATGCTGGAATCACTGCCTAGTGTGCCCTAGCTGCTGGGGACTGAAGCTGGCCCCACACGCAGTACCTCCTGAAACTAGTGCCACGTCCACCTGACCAAGCTACAACAGACTAACTCTGCTTCTCCCATTTTTCCCCTTGCCCCAGTTCCATCTTCTGGGTCCAAGGGGAACAAACCTAACCTTTCTACCATGGGACAGCCAGCACATCCCTTCCCCTCCTACATCTTCCCTTCTCCAGATTCAACAACCTGGTTCCTATAAGTCTCCTTTCTCTTGCACAAAATGTGCACAACAGAGTGTAATGGGTGTTGGCTGTGCATGCCTGGATTGATGGCCTGATAGCACAGGTTCTTTGATCTGCTTTGCTAAAGGAAGGACAGCTTTAAAGGGGTTAATGATCCTTTTTTAATTACATTCACTAGTTCAGGGAAAAGGTCAGTGCCCTGAATTTGGAGAAAGTACAGACAGAGAAAATGCAAGCCCAGAAATCAGCACAAAGACCAACAGACAGGCTCCAGCTGCCTGAGCACAACGATAGTGCTTCACACTTTACGTACATCACTGGATCAATGGAGCACAGACAACATCTGAATAGTGTGTGTGGTGGGACTCAACAAATGGCTGCTCAGAGTCTCGACCAGGAAATCAAAAGATCCTTCTCATGAGCAAAACCCCAAAGCAAAATACCAACCTCCCAAAATATTTAACAAAGACTTGACCCTGCCTTCCCCAATTGCCTGAGTGAAGAGGAGCTTGGAAATCCTTGGGCTCCAACACTTACTTGGAAAATCCCCATAGCCCAGAGAGTGATTAGCTCTGGACCAGGGCTCTATGTGCCTATTAAGGAACAGGGAAGATCTTCAAATTCTCTTAACATTATAGTGCACCCATCACCTATGATGGTAGTACCCCTGAGGGAGACCCCAGGACCTGCCTCTGGACATGCCATATTCCCCTGCCATGGGTTGGAAACAGTCCACTTCCATTGGTGATCTGGCCACAACAGGCTGCCTCTTTCAAGCTAACCCCTTGGGACAGTTGGGCTCTCTTTCCGGTGGTGTTCTGGGTGTGAAGGTCCTAGCCCCTACCCCTGGCAGAGGTGGCTGCAGCACAGTGAAGGGGTAAGGTTCATTTTCTCCTTGTTCCTTTCAGGTCTTGTGACCCTGACAATGAATTAGGCTGGGCTGGGGGGGGGGGAGAATCTTTTGTATTTGTTCTTTTTAGTTCTAGGCACCAGAGGTGGAGTCCCAGACCTTGGAGCCAGGGTGCCAGGTCATGTGTTTCCCTGAACTCAGCAGGGAGAAGGAGGTACCAGGAGGCAAGCCCAAGGGCGGGAGAGGAGGTGGCTTCACACTTAGAGCTATGGAAGGAACCAGGGAAGGCTGTGACCTGAACCCTCCTCCCCTCCCAGACTGAACTGATGGAAAGGATTATGTGCCCCACGTTTGGGCGGGACTGTGGTGAGTTTGTTCTTGCTGTACCTTTACAGTCACAAGTTAATCTGACTGTTGAGTGATTCTATTACATTGTAGTTCTGGGAACTCCTACAATTGGGGGGATGGGCTTGATGGAGGCTAGAGCCAATAGGAGGGATTAGGTACCTCCAGACTCCCTTCAGGTACCAGATAACCCTGGGAGAGGTATAAAACATAATCTACCTGTTCTTGGGGGGAGGCAAGGAGTCATTATTAAAAAAACAAATAAGCAAGACCCCCAGTCCAATGTGTAGACATCACCCCACACATATTTCTCTATCCATAGGACTGTTCTGTTCTTTCACCCCTAGGGAACTTCTATTGGGAATTTCCTCCCTCAAAGTTCAGTTTCCTTTTAACAATTTTTTCTGGATCTGGAGTTTGAATCTGGTCTCTGGCACTTACTAATTGTGTTACACTGGGCAAGTCACTTAACCTCTGTCTCAGTTTTTTTCTTCTATGAAATGAGGATAACAATGGCATCATCATCATCATCACCGTCATCATCATCATCATCATCATCTGGTGCTCCCAGGGTTGTTGTGAGGCCCAAATGATACATTCATAAATTGCTTAGCGAACCTTAACTTGCTTTAGTGCCAGCTTCTCACTGATTGTTTTCCTTCCTGCTTCTTCTCCCCTCAAGTCAGCTCATGGTCTCCTTCTCCTCTTCCTGCAAATTCTTCTTCACAGCTCTCCTTCCTGCCTGTGAGAGGGCATTTTCTATCCCTAATCTACTCCATCCTGACCCAACAATGTCCAAGTATAACTTAACTTTTATCTCTCTCCAGTTTGATGCACAGCCTGCTCCCGAGTCATCCGGGATGTTCTCCAGCCCTCTGGTCTTTGTACTATATACATGTTTTAGGAGCAGGCCATCTATACTTTTGTTCAAATCATTAATACAAAGTATCGCCCGTCACAGAGTCCTGGGGCACTTCATTCGGAATTTCCTGACATGCCAGCCTGATCTAGCTGCCCCAAAATGGTGGTCTGGCACAACCTGTTGACCAAGCCTTGGGCACTGCTGATTTGTAGAGTCCCAGAATCTAAGGGTTGGGAGGGACCTTGGAGGCCTCCAGCCCAATTCATATCAGAATGGCCTTTCACCATCATGTCCCTGGCAAGTGGCCTTCCATCATTTTCTGGAAAACATTCAAGGCAGGGGAAGCCCAGTGCACTGCAGGCCAGCCCTCATTCTGACCATAACTTTCCCATTAGAATGAAAGCTTCTTGAGGACCAGGCACTTTTGCTTTGTGACTCTATTGCCAGACATGTAGCAAGCACTTGGTTATTCAGTCTGTCATCTCTTTCTGGGTCTAAGCCTTGTCAGAGGGAATCCAACAACCAAGAGTGGATAGGAACAAAGGAGCAGAGTGCTGAGGGAAGGTCGGGAGCCTAAAAAGGCAAGGTGTCATCATTGGAACACATGCAGAAAGGAGCAGAAGGGGCAGCATCACACTCAGATCCTGGACAGATCCCAAGCTTAGCACCAAGACACGTTCTCCAGGAGTGATGAAGGGAGGTGTTTCGATTGTTCTGAAGCCTACTCAAGTCAGAGCAGCTAAAAATATCACCCCTGCCTTAATCCTCCCAACAATGGCAGTGCTTAATGCAGGCAGGGATTATGAGTTCATAGTAATACTTGACAAATTCCATTTGGTTTGGGAAAGGGAATGGCCCTCCACAAACTTAAGAAGGGCATCTTCTGCATGGGAGAGGTCAGGCCTAAAGCAGCTTTTCTTGGAAAAGATTCAGGGTGAAATGATCATGGTTACCTGGAGCGCCATCCTTCGATTGCCAGCTCAGCCCCCAAGCAGATAGCCCGATTACTGTCATGGATTTCAGAATGGGGCAGATCTCCAAGCTGAATGTGGTCAAAGAAGGGCAAAAAGGACTTTAGCAATAGAGTCATGGCAAGCAATGACTTATCTGAGGAACTGGGAATGGTTAATCCAGAGAAGAGAAAGGTGAAGGCCATGGGGGTGATGGCTGCCATGTGGAGAAGGGGTTGAACGAGCTCAGCCCCAGAAGCCTGGAGCAGGAGCAGCCAGGAAAAGACACAAAGAGAAAGAGCCAAGTCTCATTTCAGGAAAACTTCCTGACCACCAGAACTGTCCCCAAGTTGAGCTGTCTTGGAGAGTGGTGAGCTCCCCATGCCCAGAGGTCTTCAAACAGAGGCTGGATGGCCAATTATTAGAGTCTGTGTAGCCAGATTTCTCCTCCAAAGAGAATAGGGACTTTTTCTTCTCTGTTTAGCTATGACATCCCTCTGGGCTCACTGGTCTTCTTGCTCATGGCCCTTTCCTCCTGTCAGGATCCCCATTCCAAGATCACCCCTCTCTTTTTACTCTACTCTTCTTACTATTAGGACACACTCTGTTTTCCAGAGCTAAAGCCCAGTGAGACAGCTGGGTCCCAAGCTTGGCATAACAACAATCCTTTGCATTCAGCCTCTGGATGGTCTCAGCCACAGCAAAATCCCAGAATTGTTTCTCCCTGACTCCAAGGGGTCCCTGAGCTCAGACAAATACCTATAGAAACCATGTTCTCATCATGAAGCCCTGCTATGAGTCAGGCTTGTCTCATTGTTGCCATCACCCCTCATTTTCAGGGCTACAGCTCACTGTGAAGCTGCTACTATAGGTATTGAGACTTGCCCACATTGGGTCTCCTTGGCACCAGAGGAGGCCCCAGCACATGGGCCAAATTCCCCCTGCTCTGATGGAATAAAGAAAGCCTTGTGATTCAGATCAGTGTTGGTTCTCAGGCTTTATTTTGGTTTTATTTTATCTTGTTTGATAAACTTTGGTTTCAGAGTTGACTCTGGGTGTGATAACCTGTGTGAGCTCTTTGATATTTCAAGAATTAGCAGTGGTTGCATAAACTCTGTGACTCTTTGTCATTTGTTTTCAGGGATGACCCTCCCATTTCTTTGCCTTTTCTAAATATGGCTGGGCAGTCCCAGAATCTCCTGGCTCTTGTGGAAGGGATGGGGACATGAAGACTGAGTCATTGTCATGGGAGAGGGGACTAGAACAATCTGTTCCATTGGCTATCTCTGGAACATGATGAATCATGTGTGTGTGTGGCGGGTGGGATTCTAAGTATTTCATTTCTCTGATATTATTTTATGAAGTTCTCAGGTCCACTCTTACACACTAAGCCTCTATTACTCCTTTCATTGGGTTGATAATTCCTTTTTTGAGGTTTTGGGATTGGAGAGGTTTATACAGAGCACATTCTCAGTTCCCCTAGTCATTCATGTCTCCCTGACTTTTTAATATGCTATATCAGTCAGTGTAACTGGTCCTTCCTCTGTTCTCATTCATTTATTAAGCAACCATTTATTAAACCCCTACTGAGAGCAGATGACCAAAGTGAGCACATATCTGGATGCTTCTCTGTCCTGAGGTGTGGATTGATCCATCAGCCTGCCCCAGGAATATCTTCATCATCCTGGATGCTTAAGAGAGAAGGAAGCCTAGTGTTATTTGGTTAGCCTGAGGAGAAGGAAGAAAGGGAGAAGGAGAAGAAGGAGAAGAAGAAGGAGAAGGAGAAGGAGAAGGAGGAGGAGGAGGAGGAGGAGGAGGAGGAGGAGAAGGAGGAGGAGAAGGAGAAGGAGAAGGAGAAGGAGAAGGAGGAGGAGGAGGAGGAGGAAGAGGAGGAGAAAGAAGAGGAGAAAGAAGAGGAGAAAGAAGAGGAGGAGGAAGATTGTTGTTGTTTTTTTAACAAGAGAAGCAGGCTAGTTCTCCAACCTAGAAATTATGATCCAGGAAATGAAGATAATGGTAGCAAGCCTGGCTACTCTAGACGGCTGGTGTAAAGAAAGCACTTTGTAAACTTTTCAGTGCTATGGGAAAGTTTGTCATAATGGTGGTGGTGGTCATGGTGTTGATGATTATTATCACAAAGACAAAATAAGTTGGAGTTTTGTGGGATATGCAAATGAAATGGCAATCCATCATGTTTACACAAATAAATCCACCAGGGATGGCCCATAAATCACTCTTGATGAGATCTGTAATGAATCATTAAGGAGCAGCTCAGTGAGCCCTTTGGAATGGTGGGAAAACATGACCCGGGGGGAATAAAGGGACTTGTCAGGACCTCATATTTTATGCAAATGAACAACTAAGGAAAAGAAGCTTCTCAAGGAAGAATTTGAGGTTAGAGTAGTAGGGGGGGGCAGCCCCAGGCAGCACATTCCCTCAGTTTACCCACATGGGTTCAAGGTAGAATTGGAATCATCCATATAGTTGGGCAGGCTGGATTTTCCCCCCCACAACAGCATTTATTACAAAAGTATCACAATCTTGTCAAAACATAAGACCATGTTCAATAGTACAGTTATTAATGGTTGTTGATATATATACATATATATATATATATCTGTGTGTATTGTATGTATATATGTGTGTATACACACATATGTACCTATATACACACATATGATATGTATATAGGGGAATGTATATATACTAAACAACACATGCTATGCAGTATATATAATCATATTTGCATCTCTCTATATATATATATCCATTTATATATGTGTTTATCTATCTATCTAGCAAAATGAGGAAAGTTATTTAAAGAAAATTCACATTGACAAAAGGGAATTACAGTAAAAAGCACCTTTCTCTTCGTTATTCACAGTGTATTTGCATAATCATGTTTCTAAACATCCTCTACATGGCAGATGCCAAAGCAAACCATAATCCAGGCCTGCTGTGTTCTTGGCACATTGGCAGGAGTTATTCTTGCATCTGCTTCTTTCGAGCAATAATGGGCACACAACCCCAGCACCTGTCCAGGTGCATTCAGGCATTGGCTCCGTAGGGTTCCCCCCTATTATGACTGCCTCTCTCTTCTGTATAGATGGAGCAATGAAGAAACAGGTGTAGAGTGTGGTACCCTGGTGAAGAGGGGGCTGCCAATCCTGGGTGAGGATCGCACCCACAGCTGGGAGAAGCCAGCAGCAGTCACTCCAATGTGTGCACTCACTTTCTGTCTCTATGCATCTGTCTGTCTGTCTCTGTCTCTTTTTTCTGTGTGTCTCTGTCTCTGCCTCTCTCTGTCTGTCTCTGTCTGCTTCTGTCTCTCTGTCTCTATCTGTCTCTGTCTGTCTGTCTCTGTCTATTTTTGGTGTGTCTCTGTCTCTCTCTGTCTCTGTCTGTCTCTCTGCTTCTGTGTCTCTGTGTCTGTGTCTGTGTCTCTATCTCTATCTCTCTGTCTCTCTTCTGTCTGTGTCTGTCTCTCCTCTCTCTCTCTCTCTCTCTCTCTCTCTCTCTCTCTCTCTCTCTCTCTCTGTCTTTTCACCCTTCTCTCTGTCTCCATCTCTCTCCTACCACTGTCATGCTCCTATTCTCCTGGCTCTGCCCACCCTGTGCTCCACCTAGTTCATCCTTCAGAGGTTTTTTCTATCTTTTAATGACTCACTTAGTCCACCCCTTGTGTCCTAATGTAGATGTTTGGCTTTCCAGAGATGAATGGAAAGATGCAGATGAAACTAGTCAGCCTTCAGAGACTTTTGTTGAGGGGGAAGGTGGGGCTTCACATCTCCTGGTACCTCTTTGGTGATGTCCATATCTGCCCTGAAATCTGAAGCCATCCAAGGAGAGTCCTAGGGACTTGCTCTCAGTATCCTTCAGGGTAGGGAAGGAGAGCTCCCAGCATCTCCAATCCCATAAATCAGGATACTCATCTTCACAGTTTGCTCATAGATGTAGGGAAGAAAATCTACAAATTCCCTAACATTTGTATCCCCAGGATGTCGAAGGGAAAGAGCATATAGCCAGGAGTCAA
Source organism: Pseudocheirus occidentalis (assembly GCA_028646575.1). Taxonomy (NCBI): domain Eukaryota; kingdom Metazoa; phylum Chordata; class Mammalia; order Diprotodontia; family Pseudocheiridae; genus Pseudocheirus; species Pseudocheirus occidentalis. The sequence goes on from CM053595.1 coordinate 325,082,585, forward strand.
GAAGACATGGGCTGGAGTCCAAGCAGGAGACATGTTCTCTTTGACTGACCCTGGGCAGATGACTCCTTATACTGGTGCCTCAGGTTCCTCATCTGTAAAAATCAGTGACCCTCATGGTCTCTGGTAGCCCTCAATCAACGATCTCCTGATTCCATAATGAGGATCTTGGGGAACCTGGGATTTCTGAGTGCTCTGAATCCATCCTTTGGAAGTGCCTGCCAACATGATCATACACTGCTCTTTAAATTTTTCTGGCTCTTTTTAATAGTATCGTGACCATTTCTGTAGCTATGTAGATATCTACATCTCCCTATGCACACACATTCCTTGAACCCTCCCTAGTAACGAAGGAAGAAGAATGAACAGTGAAAAACAGTAATGATGTGGTTGACTCTGAGAGTGTATCTACTGTTCTGTCCTAGCCGCCCTCCACCTCCCCTGCAGATCTCTGGGACATTCTCAGAACCGAGTTTCTTTGAAGAAGTTTTTCACTCTGAATGTCACTTTTGGTTCCACTCCTCTGCCTCTGGGTCAGTCCCACAATCTTCCCCTTCTCTCCAGAAGCCATCTTAATCCTCTAGTCTGATTCAATGACTTGAACAATTCCCTGCTTTCTTAGCTATTCTCTCTGTGATGGATATTCACACTGGTCCCGGTATTCTGTTATACAAGAACGTATGTTGGCATCTCCTTTTTCTTTCATTCCCTCCTCCTTAGGGGCTATGGACTATCAGGGGCTTTCCATGTCACACAGAAGGATGATCAGTGACTTTGCTCCTGAGATTCCATAATTGACCTTTAAAAGGTTGAGGTCAACTTGAAACTCCACAGATGGTGTATTCTTAGGAGCGTGTCTGTCTTCTCCCAGACCCTCCAACACAGGCTGTTGCCATCTCTTCCTGTCTTTGCCAAGATGCTAGCTTTGAAGTCAAACCCCAGACTTGTTGTGATTTGCATTTCTTTAGTTATTGGTGATTTCGAGCAAACTTTCATATATTTGAATAGTTGGTCATTCCTCTTTGGGGAACTGCTTGTTCATATGCTGGACCCGCCCATGGTGAGTAGCCATTGGTCCTATTATACTTGTTACTTCTCTGCCTTTTTATTTTTTGTAGGGGAGGGAACAAATCTGATATGTCATCTTGTAGAAAGCTTCCAAAGCAGATAATCACCCACTCAGCACCTCCGAGTGTTATCTTATTTCTTCACCTTCCCTTTTTAAATGGTGGCCTGTGGGGCCCTGAGAAGTTAAGAGACTTGCCCAGGGTCTTCTGGTCCACATTTTCTGGAGTCCAGGTGGAATGCAGGCCCTATAGACTCTAAAGCCAGCTGCCCTTACACCTCACTGCTTCGTTTCTGTTGATGATATTTGGTGCAAAAAGAACTTCCCACTCAACAATGCTTAGCCTAATTCAATATTAATTGATCCTTATTTTAAAAATTCATGTAATCATAATTGTTTATTTCATCTTTTATGTTCTCCTCTAGGCCTTATTTGGTTAAGTTAATTTGGTTAATCTCTCCTGGGCCACTGTTTCCAAAGGTACTCTTCTCATGCTCTTCTGACTACTTAATGATGTGACCTTTAATATTCAGGCTGCGAGTTCACTTTGAGCCAGTTGTATATGGTGTAAGGTTGGTCCACACCTAATGGAAGGGTGGGTGGGGGTGAAAACAATTACCCCATTTAGCCCTGACATTTTTATGAGGTAGGAGTAGATGTCTCGATGGGATCTATCCAATCAGAGCTGGGGAAAAGGACTAAACACCTAAATATTTTAATCAAAGACTTTATATTAAGTATAAAAAAGATATTTGGATAAGCTGAAATAAAACTGATAGGAAGTCTGTTTAGATTGGTTAAAGAGATTTGGTCATGCTCTGTGGACTGGCTAGACAGTATCAAGACAGTTCATGTAGGTAGATGGAGAGAAGAGAACATTCTAGCTCAGTGCCTGAAAAGGAATCAGTCAGCAGGCACAAGAAGGAGCAGCAGCAGCAGCAGGAGCCCAGAGCCGGCTTAGCCTCTTCTTTTGACTGAAGGAGATTCTTGTGAACTTTGGGAGTGAAGGAGACCTCTCAAGAAAATTTTAGTAGTGTCCTCCATGTAGAGCTTCAGGAGCCAAGGACAGCTGGATTGCAGGCTCAAGGCTCCACTAATTGATCTGAAGAATTTATTACCATCCCTAAGAGAGATGTCTTAAGGATTCTAGCAAAAGGACTTGAAGGATGTGTGGCACCTCTTTGTAGCATATGTTCCACAAGCTTGAACCCACCTTCTCAGGGACACTATGTGTTCTCCCTGCTTTTCCCCCTGAAATTTAGGTCCTTGACTTTGTTAAACTGTGAACAATTCTTTTAGGTGGCTCCATTCTCCTGATTATCTCATTTGTCTATTTACCCACTTTGCTGTTCATAAATTGGCACCAAATATTTTTTGATGATTATGGCTTTATAATAGGGTTTGGTATCTAATAATGTTTGGCTCCTGTCATTTGTTCTTTTTTTTTGCATTATTCCTCTTGAGATTCTAGCCTTTCTATTCCTCCAATTGAATTGCTTTAGAGTTTTATCTCCTTCTATAAAATATTCCCTTGGTAATTTCATTGCTATAGCACTAAATCAGTAAATTCATTTAAGAAGTACCATTTTTATTATTTTGGCACAGCTAAACAATAAGCACTGAATGTCTCTCCAATTATTGGAGTCCTCTTTTATTTCTGGAAAGAGTGTTTTGTAATTGCATTTATATAAATCTCATGTGTGTCTCAGTAGGTTAACTTCCAGATATTTTATGTGTTTTATAGTTATTTGGAATGGAATTGATCTTATAGTTTCTTCCTGATTCTTATTAGTAGTGCATATAAATCTCAGTCATTGTGTGGAGTTCTTTTGTGCCCTGCAACTCAGCTGAAGGCATTTATCATCCCAATTAGTTTCCTTATTTTCCAAGGTTTTCTAAATCAACAACTGTAATAACAATAGTAATATTTACATGATACTTTGTTTGCAAAGCACTTTATACATTCTGTTTTATTTAGTGACCATTATTTCGTGTGTAAATGAAGATCATTTTGTCTCCTTACTATAAAAGTTTAGACCTTCAGTTTCGTTCTTTGTTCTTATTGCAACAGTGAGGATTTCTAGAGCCATGGCAAGTTAGCAGAGGGAAGCATGTATGCTTTACCCCTGTTTCTCCTGTGAAACCTTCCAGCGATTCTCCACGGTAAACATGGTCAATTCTTGGCATTAGACGCATGGTTGACCATATTATACAACATAAATGAGGGTCTTTCTGTTTTGGGGAATTTTAGCCTAATGAATATTACATAATGCCAAATGTGTTTTTCTATATCATGACTCACATTTCTATATAAGGTATGGTGGCTAGTGTACTGGGCCTTGACTGACAGAGACCAGGACTTAAACCCCACTTCAGACAAAAAGCAGGCAGGTGATCCTGGGTAATTTAAAGCTTTTCTGAACCTCTCATTCCTAATCTGCAAAATGGGCATAATATCAGCCCTATCACTCATGGAGCTATTGAGTCTCCATTGAGATTCTGTGAATACAATGTTTTGCTAACCATCCAGAACTATTGACATAAAATAATTTAATGGTACTTCCAGATTTTTATAAAGCTTTTTATTTTATCTAATTTATTTTTAAATTTAGGAATCTGGATTTGGAATAAGAAGGAGCCTTGGGTAGATACAGCCTGGCTCCTTCAGGTTACAGACTAGGAAATCAAGGGCACATTCACTTTCTAATATATTGCTTTCCTCATACATCTCTGATTATTTTCCATTTTAGAGGTGAGGAAGCTGAGGGATTTTGTTAGGGACTGACTTGTCTAGGGTCCAAGGTGCCAAAGATGCCCTTGGCATCTCGGTTTCACATAGCTAGTGAGTGGAACCATCAGTTACAGCAAATGGAGAAAGATGCTGTGGATAAGTTCCCTTACCTGGGCAGTGTACTTTCCAGGGATGTACACATTGGTAATGAGGTTGACACACCCATTGCCAGAGCAAGGTCAGTGTTTGGGAGGTTCCAAAGGAAAGTATGGGGGGAAAAGAAGTATTAATTAGGCTGACTAATCAACTGAATGTTGTGCTGATCTCATTGTTGTCTGCCTGTGAAACCTGGACAGTCTCCCAGTGCCAGGCCAGGAAACTCAGTCTCCTCCATTTGAATTGTCTTAGGAAGATTCTGAAGATTAACTGACAGGATGAAGTATCGGACACTGAAGTCCTCACTCAAACTGACCTGCCAAGCATCCCGATTCTGCTTCAGAGAGGGCGACTCTGATGGGCTAGTTACGTTGTTTGAATGTAAAACATACACTTGCCAAAAAGACTATTTTATGGAGAACTCACACAGGGCAAGTGTTCGCATGGTGGTCAGAAGGATACAAGGACTCTTAAGGTCTCTCTCATGAACTTTGGAATTGATTGTGTAACATGGGAGACACTGGCACAGGACCACCCAGCATGGTGTACCCACATCAGAGAAGGGGCTGTGCGCTGTGAGCAAAGCACAATTGAAACAGCTCAAAGGAAATGCAGGATGTGCAAATTGGGAGAATCCAGCCCAACTGTTCACATAGAGTATTTGTGCCTGACCTGTGGGGGAGCATTCTGGGATCATAATGGTCTGATCAACCACCGTCAGAAGCACTGAAACTCAACCATAGCATAGTGAGGTCATTTTAGTCTCTTCAAGAACGAAGGATTGGGGTGACTAGGTGGCTCAGTGAATAGAGCACTGGCCCTGGAGTCAGGAGGACCTCAGCTCAAATCCGGACTCAGACACATGACACTTAATTAGCTCTGTGACTTTGGTCTAATCACCTAACCCCAACTGCCCTCCAAAAAGCAAAAAACAAAAAACAACAACAAAAAACTAAGGATGACAACAACCAAGCAACCAGCTAGTAAGTGTCAAATACAGGATGGAAATCCAAACACTCTGTACCCATACCCAAGTGACAAGTTCTCTCTCTGCCTCTATATTGATATAAATATGGCCACGGCTAATGGGAACAGGTCACTTTGTCCAAGGATCAAACAGGAGGAAGTCTGCTCTAAACACCTCCTGCCTTGCCCAGCTCCAGGAGCAGCAGGAGTATTTCCCTTACTTATGGTCATGAGAGGAGACCAAGCATCAAAGAGAAGAAGAGAAAACCCCATAGAAGGGCCTGTTAGCCTCAAGCATGGAAGTCATCCTTTCCAGGGACAGCAAAGGGCAGTTGTCTGTGCAGTGGCCTCCCTGTAACCAATATTGCCCCAAAGCACACGTCAGTATGGGGCAGGACATTTAGGCATAAAAGATGGTGTCAGACCAACTCCCTGGAGCTCAGACCTTCTAAATATGCAGGGCCGGCTGCTGGGGCAATTGGAGTTCAACGTGGGTGAAGGAAGGGAGAAATCACAAGTCATTTCTTTGCATCCATGTTATGAACAAGAGAACATTTCTCCAAGGAATTGTAGCATCTTCACTACAACATCATATGAAGGGGGCAAAGACTTCCCCATGTATGTTTGGTCCAGGGCTACTTATAAGTTTACCTAGAACTTGGAAGAAAAGAGAGCTGGCATATTTTTTAGCCTTACAGAAGGATGCACAGCAAGAAGACAGAGCCCACACACTGGCCAACAGCAGTCAAGATCCAAAAGGATGCTAGGAGCCTGGAGAAGTGGGCTGATCAGAAGAAAATGAAATTTAAAAAGATGAAAGTCATATTTGTCACTTAGCGTGACATAATCAGCTCCACAAGGAGGGGGAGGCATGACTAGGAAGGAAGATCTGAGGACTGTTGCTGGAGTGTTGCATTCAAAGAAATGGAACTTCTGGGAGCATGGCAGCATCTATCTGGCTGGCTGGTGCCCTTGTCTGACCTCACACCTCCTGGCTTCGGGTCTGATCTCATAGTTTCAGAAGGGCATTGAGTTGGTGGAGAGTGTCCCAAGGAAGGCAACCAGGACGAAGGGCAAGGAGTTCATAACACAGAAGGACAGACTGTAGAAATTAGACATGTTTAGACTTAGGGTGGGGGGGATTACCAGACAGCTGTTTTTAATATCTGAAGAACTGTTGTGTGGAGGGGGAATCATTTGTGTTCTGTTTGGTCCCAGAAAGCAAAGACAGAAGCAGTGCAATGACATTAATTGAGGTTTTATGTCAGGGAAACAAAACAAACAAAAACCTTTTAAACTATAAAACCAACTGTTTTAACAAAATAAAATGAGTCCTTTCCTTTCCCCCTCCATTCCTCCCTTCTTATCTACCTTCCTTCCTCCCTCCCTCCCTTCCTTCCTTCCTTCCTTCCTTCTTTTCCTTCCTTCTTTCTTTTCTTCCTTATATCTCTTTTCACAGAAAAGATTGATCTATGCTAGGGCCTAAGAAAACAAGAAGGTGAGTTCCACATGGCTTTCTTATTCTCAGATTGCTCAAAACCCAGTTGGGGAGCTGCCATGCACAAACATGCACACACATGCATATGAATGCACATCTTCATGCACACCATTGCATTTCCATTTAGCACATGCTAAATGTCACAAGAGAAACACAGAAAATACACATTGAGGCTATTTAGAGGGGTCTGAGTGCCTGTAGCAGCAAGCACCCCAACGTGCCCAGGCTGGCTGCTAGCACAGGTTCTTTGATCTGCTTTTCTAAAGGAAAGCAACTCAAAAAGGGTTAACAATCTTACATTAATCAAACATATATATCATTCACTTAGTTCGGGGTAAAAAGACAGCACCTTGAACTTCAGAAAATACAAACAGAAATTACAAGCCGACAAAAAATACAGACAAATACCACAATTCAACAAGCCAACAGACAGGGCTTCTAGCGGTCTGACCATTAGAGACATATAAAGTTACCAGAGAGGGAAGCACCAGAATATGGGTTTTCAAAGCTGAGGGGTTCAACAGCTAGATGGTCTCATCTGGCCAAAATCACACAACATTTCCCGTAAGTGAGCCCCAAAGCAAAAACTTACCTCAGGGTATGTGTGTGTGTATGTGTGTCCACACACACCCACACACACTGTTCTTCAGTGTCAGAAGACATAACAACTTTCATAACTAATTACAAAGTAAGAAAAGGTGTGGGCCTTCCTGAAAAACAAGCCTCCCCTGAGCAACCTTCTCTTGTTGGGGCTCTTAGTGAGGCCCATTAAGAGTCAGAAAAGATCTTCACATTCCCTTACAATTCCAGGGACCAATTGTGAGTCCCACAAGGTCATTGATAGTAAGAACATGGAGGAGAATTTAATCAAGAAGGTTGCTTAGAGACCATTGAGTCCAACCACTTCATTTTACAAATGGGAAAACTGAGAAGCAGAGAGTTTGTGTGACTTGCCCAGAATTACAGAGCTGGCAAAATGGCTGAAGGGAGATTGGAATCTTGCAGGATCCTTCCTGGAGAATATTTGCAAATGGTGAATAAGATGTTGGCCAGACACAAAAGACTCTGGCCACTTCCCCTGGGGTAGATAAACTCCATTGTTACCTAGCTGTGAAGATGTCCCTTGGGGAAATGGGCAGATGAAAACAAGGTGCTCCACTGGTCATGAAGGTATCTGAAGCAGGCAACTTAGAGCTTGATTAGATATGGAAGATATACTGCAGCCCAGGCCATTACCAGTCATCTTGATTTTTGTCCTGCCACTGACCTCCTGCTGTGGACAACTTTGTACAACTCTGCCCCACTTTAATTAAGTTTTCATGCAAGTCAAGAAATGACCCTTGTGACGTCATTGGTTCTTTTCCAAAATAAAGGTTGAACAGCAGCTAGATAAGGACCAGGACCAGAAGGGCGGGCTTTGGCTTCACTGAAATGCTTCAAGGCGTGGCAGGGTGGTAATGTTTCAGAGAGATGGAAGCAGAAATTCTAGTGCACCTATGAGTTAAAGCAGGCATTTCTGAGGTCAGACAGGAGCACACGTGTCCACTGAGCAATTAGTATATCAGTCAATTTCTCATGAAATCATAAAATCTCAGAGTAGGAAGAAAGTCTAGAAGACTTTCAGTCTGATTTCTGACCAGATGATAAAATCATCTCCTACCTCACCCTTGACCTTAACTTTGACCTTGTTTACTGGATCCCCCTCTAGTGATGGGGAGACTACCACATTATGAGTAAGCTTGATTCATTTAGAAATAGTACCAAAAGTTCTCCTTCACAATGGGCTGAGAGCTGGTTTTACTAATTCTCCACCCACAGGCGGTACCTTGGAAAAGCTTCCATTGTTAGAGGGGGGGGGGGCAATGGATATAGTTCTGGGCCTAGAGTCAGAAATTTCTGAGTTCAAATTTGGCTTTAGACGCTTACTAGTTGTGTGACCTTGGGCATGTAACTTAAGCCCATTTGCTTTATTTGCCCCTGTATAAAATGGGGAGGGGGAGGGAATAGCACCTCCTTCAATGCTGTTGTGAGAATAAAGTGAAATATTGGGGGTTTTAATTAATATTTTATTTTTTCCAATTACACATAAGAGCAATTTAAAACATTTTAAATGATTTTGTGTTCCAAATTCTCTCCCTCTCCTCCTCCCTTTTCTCTTTCTTTAGATGGCATACAATTTGATATAGAGTATACGTGTTTAGTCATGCAAATCATATTTTCATATGTCATGTTGTGAAAGAAAACATACACATAAATACAAAACCAAAAGAGGCAAAAAACAGTATTCCTCAGTCTGTATTCAGACTCTACCAGTTCTTTCTCTGGAGGGGGATAGCATGCTTCATCATGAGTCCTTTGAGATAGTTTTGGATCTTTGCATTGCTGAAAAGAGCTAAATTATTCATTGTCGGTCATCATTGTTACTGTGTACAATGTTCTCTTGGTTCTTCTCACTTCACTTTGCATCAGTCCATAGAAGTCTTTTCAGGTTTTTCTGAAACTTCCTGCTAATCATTTCTTATAGCATGATAATATTCCATCACGATCACATACCACAAATTGTTCAGTCATTCCCTAATTGATTCCTCTTATAATTTTTAGTTCTTTACAAGCAAAAAAAGGAGCTGCTATCAACATTTTTGTATATATAGGCTCTTTTTAAACTCTTTGGGATATGGACCTAGTAGTGATATTTGTGGGACAAAAGGCATGCATAGTTTTATAGTCCTTTACGCATAATTCCAAATTGCTCTCAGGATTGGTTGGATCAGTTCACAACTCCACCAACAATGTATTAGTGTCCTCATTTTCCTACATCTCCTCCAAGAGTTTCCATTTTCCTTTTCTGTCATATTTTCCAATCTGATGGGTATGAAGAGGTACTTCAGAACTGTTTTCATTTGCATTTCTCTAATTAAGTGATTTAGAGCATTTTTATATGACCATAGATACCTTTGATTTCTTCATCTGAAAACTGCCTATCATATGCTTTGTCCATGTATCAATTGGAGAATGACTCATATTCCTATAAATCTGACTCAATTCTTTAAATATTTGAGAAAGAGACCTTTATTAGGGAAATTTATTGTAATCCTTCCCTCCTTCCAGTTTCCTGCTTTCTTCCTAATCTTTACTGCCTTGTTTTTTTATTCAAAAACTTTTTTTAATTTAATGCAATCAAAATTATCCATTTTATATCCAGCAATGTTCTCTATCTCTTGTTTGATCATAAATCCTTCACTTATCTATGGATCTGACAGGTAAAATCTTCCATGCTCCCCTAATTTGCTTATGGTGTTACTCTTTATGTTCAGATTAGGTATTTGTAAAGCACTTAGTAAAGTACCTAGCAGACAGTAGGTGCCCACTAAATGCTTGCTTTATTCCTTCTTTGTTTTCCTTTCCTTCTTGCTTCCTGAGGATGCATTCCATCATGCAGGGGAAATATCATAGGTAAGACAGAAAGTTCATGAGATAAAATCATTGCTCTAGAGCTAAAATGTCAGAATCTACGTAGAGCCAATCCCTTCATTTCATAGATGGGGAAATTGTAGCTCAAGAGGTTTAGTATTCTGACCCAGGAATGCAGGCTTATTTCCCAGTATGATTGGATTTAGAGTCAGAAAACCAGGGTTCAAGATCAGTTTCTAACACTTCCTAGGTGTGTGACCTTGAAGAAGTTACATTTTAAGGTTCAGTTGTCCCCTCTCCGTTATAATACTTTTACTACCTGCCTTACAGGACTATTATGAAAAGAAAAGTGCTTTGTAAACTTCAAAGATCTAAAGAAGTTTGGAGATTGTGGAATCAGTTTTAGAATCAGAGCCACATAAGGTATTCCCCAAGCCAAAGAGAAACCTGGGGCAAAGTACTTTGTACAGAAAGTGGTTCGAGTCATGTTAGAAGAAATTTCCGGGAGCAAAGCAAAAGAAATCTTTTTTTTTCATCTATCCATCCTTCCTTCTGTCCATCCATCTGCCTGTGTCTACTCAACTCTTCAGTCATTTGTCCATTCATTCATTTGGCTACCCATCTATCTATCTAATCATTTCTTCATTCATTCATCTGTCTATTCAGTGAATTGCTCATTCATTCATCTATTTATCTAATCCGTCATTTGCCTGTCCACTTCTCTATCTCTCGGCCTATCCAACTAACTATCTAGTCATTCATTAATTAATTTGTCTCTATTTGTTTTCTAATTTTTAAAAGAAAGAAAAGAAGATCATTCTATAGCTTTTTTACTTCTGGAATGATTCCCAAACCATTTGAGGTCATCAAGGTTCGTGAACAAGTGGATTGCCATCCCTTCCTCCTTGAAACCAGCCATGTTGGCCAACTCAGGCTAAGCAGTGTTTAGGGCTATTCAACCTGGCTGTAATGATCAAGAGACCAAATTGTGGGTCCCTCTTATTGCCATATGCATCTTGCTGAGCAGACTTAATTAGAGACCTTTTTCATCACCTTCCAAGAAGAGGTCAATAGTCTGTGGTGGCAAGGTATGACATCTTTGGACAAAGAACTGGACTGAAGAAAAACTTTACACAAATCCCTGGAGGCCAAAAGACCCAAGGTTGCCTAGGAGATAGTGTACCCAAGTGGCAGTTCATCCAGGAATAAGATTATCCCTGAAGCAGGCAGCCAGCAGCAACCAGGGCAGCTTTCTCCAACCTTGAGGCCATGGAGGATGGTGGGCTAATCAGAAATTCATCCCATTAGCTGGAAGAGAATGGCACCATCAGGGAATCAGAAGGAAATCATTCTTCACTGGAGAACAATAGGGAAAAAATCAATATCCTCTTTCAGCTCTCTGAAGAAGGGGTTACAAGAGGCCAGCTTTGTTTCTTAAAGAAATGCTCACATCATCAGCTCAAAGGAAGTGGTGTGCTCTTGGTTCTGTGGTTGGGGTGAAACACGAACTTTGTTTATGGGTTGGAGCCTAAGCCATACTCACAAAACAGCAAAATGAGGAGAAGCCCGGAGGTCATTTAGGCCAGCCACCTCATTTGACAGGGAAGGAAACTGAGGCCCAAGAGGGGGAAGGAATTCACCCTGGGTCATCCAGTTTATAAATGGCATAGCTGAACTTCAAACACTGGCTGTCTGACTCCATGGCCAGTGTCTGATTACCTCTAATACCACTCTCTGCCTTTCCACAAAGGAAATGAAAAGGGGAAAAAGTGAAGGGAAGAAGAAGAGTGACTCTTCAAAGGGGAGAGAAAGATAAGCCTGCTTCTCTCTCAAACCCTTTCCCAATGAAATCAGGTCACCTGAGGCCCAACTGGGAAAGAGCACATTTGGCCCAAACTGATTGCTTCCCTGTGAATTTTAGAACCGGCTGCCCTAAAGGAAATATTTACCCAGGTAGATCAATTGGGTGAAGTCTGGAATTAAGGTGTGACCTTCACCCAGGAATAAAGGAAACCCACCATGACATCCACATCTACCCACCACACATCCACATCCGGCTACTCTTGGCTTTTTAAGCAGAGTCCAGCCATGTTAAACTCTCTATAAAGGTAGGACTTTGGACGGCTGCTCATTCTGGCAGCCAAGGACCCAGGCTGGAGTCTTCTGTCCCTAACCTCCTTGTTCCATGAAAGACAGTGGCTTCTCCCAATGAACTACCAAATGCTTTGTTTCTAAACCCACAATTTTAGACCCACAGATCTTGATAACCAGCCCACAGACTCATCAACTTAGATTTAAAAGGGCCCTTAGAGATCCAGAACATATGCTCCATTTTACAGACTGGAGAAACTGTGGCTAAGAGAGAAGGGATTTGTCCAAAGTCTCCTGGAGAGCAGGGAGCACAATGTGCATTTTAATCCAGATCTTTGGATTTAGAAAAATGGTTCTTTTTACTGGATCATAGCACTTCTCTCTAACTTCTTCCAACCCCATTCTCCGTGGACTCCCCTCCCTCCTGAAAATAAAAGCTCATTGAAGGTAAGGAACAATTTTTCATTTGTTTTTTTTTATATCCCCAGCATCTAGCACTGGGCCTCAAAATGTAGCCACTTCATAAATTTAATTTAACATTGGAATTAGAATAAAAATCTGACTTTGGATTTGGTTTATCCGTTCCATGAAAATATTCCATTCCATGGCAACCCTAATTGGCCTTAAGGACAGTGGAATAAGATGACCTCGTCATCTGGAAACCTAAGAGTTTTACTCTTGTAATGGTAATGGGATTTGAAAATCTTTGATGCTCCTTGTATTGACAAACTGGTAGGTGCATGGTGCTTGGTTTCAAGTTCATAATTATGTCAAGTATTGAGACCTGGAACTTGTGAATCCCACAGTGGGATAAACTTGTGGACGTGCCAGGAAGGGATGGGGCAGGGAAGATGTTTTGAGAACAGAACTGGTGGTGGCAGAACTTCTGAGAACCAACCAGAACTTATGCTAAGGACATCTGTTGAGAACTGCTGGGAGCTGGAACTGCTGAGAGGAAGCAGAGTAAAGGCTGAGCAGCTACCATGAGTGAGAAGAGGAGGATCTTTGCCTGAGGGAGCCTGTTTTGTTTTGAAGGCTTGGGAACGTGGGTGTTCACTGCATTAACCATGTGTACCAACTTCATGGCTACCATAATAACCGACTTTCGGTTTTGGGGACTCAGCTTTCTGGTATTTGAATAAATGCTTTGGCTCTGTCCTCCATGTGGAGAGCCTGTTACATTTTGTGATTCACAACTACACCAGCATATTTATAGTCACCATGGGCATTGTGAATATTGCATTATTGTTACAACTATTAGCCTGGAAAATTCAAGAAAGTTGCTACTCAAGACCCCTCATCTTGGAAGGAGCTTGACATGTTCTGCTTGGTCCCAAAGAAAAGAACTAAGGTGGAAGTTCCCAAGAGACAAATGTAGACTTGAAAAAGGAGGACTCAGCCAAACAACCAACCTTCTTAAACATTAGACATACACCAAATGGGGTGGACTTCCTTGGCAGAGAATGGCTTACCTGTCCCTGGAGGCATTCAAGGCAAGGGTGGATGACCTCCTGTAACTCTGAGGTGGAATAATGAGGGCTTACATAGACCAGAGTCTCTCTGAATCTCACTTTACCCATATGTAAAATGGAAGTGGGAGAGGTCGACCTAATGATCACCAAGGTCCTTTCCAGCTTTGATGTTTTACGGTGCTACATTTTTCTAAGCCAAGGATGGCAAACCTAAATTGAAATGGGGGCCACAGAGTGGTCCCTAAGGATTCCTACACGTTGTATGTTTACTTAGAAAACCACACATATTTATATATTTATTTGGTATTAATACATCCATATGTTAAAATTGGACAGAAGCCACATTTTATCTGAGTTGACCCCATCCCTAGTGCTGTGGGAGCCTCACATTGGACATGTCCCCACCCTCACCTCAGCCTCATCTGCCTGCAGGATCTGGGCCTCCCCAAGTCACTTGTGGCACAAAGCCATTACTTAGACATTCGAAAATGTGCCCCCCATGGGACGTCCACCACAGACCCTCACAGCAGCAGCAGCAGCAGCAGGAACAGCAGCAGCAGCTCAAGCAGCAGAACCAATTCACATCAGCTACTGAGAGTCGGAGATTTGTTGCTACCTGTGTTAGGAGAGAGAGTTCCCAGGATAATTTCAACCCAGTCCTTGATGTTTAGATGTGTGACTATTTATGGTTACACAAAGCTTTCCTCACAACTCGAGATAACTCCTAACATCCCCATTCTATAGGTGAGAAAACTGAGGCTCATAGAGGTTCCTAATTCGCCCAATACCACAACAGGGGGAGAAATCTCCTTTGCTTTCTCCTGAATCTCTGAGAACAAACAGAGTCAAATACAGGTATAAGATGACCTGAGTGGTCACTACCAGATTTTCAACCTAGTGGCCTTCAAATGACTCATCCAGAGGTTGCAAGCCTGTAGAGCAGAGGTGGGGAACTAGGTGGAAAGGCCTCCTAGTTCCTTGGGTGTGATCTTTTGACTGGGTCCAAGTTTTACAGAACAAATCATTTTACAAAGGGCCATTCTGTGAAGTTCGTATTTAGTCAAAGGGCCACACTTGAGGACCTAGAGGGCTACATGTGGCCTTGAAGCCTCAGGTTCCTCATCCCTGCTGTCAAATGTTTCCATCACAAGGACTGACTGCCTGGGAAGGCTCTCCCTGCCATAAGGCTCCAGAAACATGCTCAGAGGAAGTGCTTGGTTATGGCCCTTCATCTCTGATCTCTTAAATGCTGAGAATCAGAAATTTAATTATTGTGACCGAGTGCCTTTCTCCCATCTCCTCAACAAGCCATTAATGCTTGCTACAGTGACATTGTAAATGGGGTGTACAGATGTGTCTTGCTTCACTGGACAGATGTGTTCTTCCAAAGTTGTGCATAAATCACATTTTGGAAAATTAAACCATGTGTTAATTGCACCGGTGAAGCTCCCTATTTAAAGGAATCCTACAAACAATCCTTCTGCCAATTAAAGAATCATTTGGTGAAGTCAATTATCACCCCCTTGTTGACTTGTTTTGTGAATTCAATTTTTTTAAACCAGGTTTGTCTAAAGCGGATCCCAACTGCAGATGAAGGCATGGAATGTCTTTCCACTCAGGAAAAGGAAGATTGGCTCAGGATTCAGGGGATCTGATGGCAACACAGGATTTTAAATGGGAAGGTAGAGAGAAAGGGGAGTGAGGAAGAGGATGAGAAAAAGGTAAAGGGGATGGTGACAGGAGCAAAGGCGTAATTTCTGGGCTGCGCTCTCGCGGGGAGGTGTCTCCTCATCTGTAAAGTGAGTGTAAGAGCTGCAGTGAGGCAGTGGGCATTATTGAGCACCTAGGACACCCCGGACACTGCGTTAAATGCCGACAATACAAAGCGCGACGCACCAGGTCCCTGATTTAAAGGAGCTCGCCGTCTCCGGGGGAACAGTGAGCAAACGCTTAAATTCAGGATGAAATCCGAGCGCAAACTGAAGCTCTTCCCCTTTCTTTTTCTTGCTTTTTCCCCACTATGGCTGCTACATAAATGGTTCGCGTGACTCCACCTGCACAATTAATATATTGTTCACCTTCTCCATGGGTGGGGCTGGAGGAAAGGAGAGTTGAGAACGTGAAACTTTAAAACATGAGTGTTGAAAATAAAAAAAATATTTGTAAAAGCCCACCTAGAGTTCAAACAAGCTGTAGGCAGGATAAATTTGAGATCCTGAACAGGTGGGGAAGGACGATTAAGAGGGATCAGAAAGGTTTCCCGCAGAAGCTCTGATTTTAGCTGAGACCTGAAGAAAGCCGGCCAGCAGGAGGTGGAGATAAGGAGACACAGCATTCCAGGCATGGGAACCAGCCAAAGCAAATATCTGGAGGTGGGAGCTGAAGAGCTTTGTCCCATGTCACATGGAATAGAGGAGGGAGACATAAGAAGATTGGATAAGCGGAGGGGCTGGGTTTTAAAAGAGCTCAAATGCCAAGAAGAGGAACTTCTTGGAAGGGACAAGAAGCCACTGGAGTCTATTGAATAGAAGACAGTGACATGATCAAGTCTGCACTTCAGGAAAATTACCTTGACAGCCCAGTGGATGGTGGCCTGGAAGGGCAGAGAGACACCATCAGGCTTTAGCCCAGTTGGGAGGGGATAAGGGAGCAGGGGCAGAGGCAGAGGAGGGAAGAAGATGGATTGGAGAGATGCTGTAAGTGTGAAATGGACAAGCTTGGCACTGTGTTGGATATGGGGGGTGAGCCATAGGAAGGAGGCCAGGCTGACTCCAAGGTTGGGAGTCTGGGGAATGATATTAAGTTGAACAGTGGTAGAGGCAGTAACAATGAAAGTGCGGAAGAAGAAAGGATTTTGGGGGAAAGATTACACATTCAATTTTTCATTTGTTGAGCCTAAAAAGTCTATAGGACACTCGATTTGATGTGCACAGAAGTCAGCTGGAGATTTCACACAGGCAACTGCAGAAGGGTTAGGGCTGGGTAGATTTGAGAATCATTAACATGAAGATGGTCATTAAGTCCATGGGAGCCATTGAGATAAGCAAATGAAATAATCTAGAAAGAGGAAAGGAGAGAAGAGAGCCCAGGACAGAACCCTGAGGAACACCCATGGAGAGAGGGCTTTGGAGGAGGATCCAGCAAAAGAAAGAGAAGGAACAGTCAGAGAGGGAGGAGAACCAGGAGAGATAGTGTCCGAAAACCTAGAGAGAAGAAAATATTGAGATGGAGAGAGTGACCAACAGCGTCAGAGGGTGCAGAGAGGTCACAGAGCATGAGGATAGAGAAAAAGTTGCCAGGTTTGGGGATTAAGACATGGGGAGTGACTCTGCAAAGAGCAGGTCTGGGTGATGTTGAAAGTCAGACTGCAGAGCGTGAAGGAGAAAATGAGACCACAAAGCTGACATGAGACACATGAGTCCTGCTCCCCTGCCCCACATTCTGAAGCTTGGGGAGCCCTTGGATGGGAAGATGCTTACAAAGGGCTTTGGGTAAAACAATCATGTTGTTCTACCCATTTTAAAAATTGGGAGGAATGAGAGTGAGGGGTGCCTAGCCCCCAAGATGGCCAGGATCAGAGCTTGGGTCTGGGGGCATCTGCTCTCCCCTCCCAGGTCCTGAAGTCTTTGCCTGAATAGTAGCTAACATTTCCAGAGAGCTCCTGGTGTGCCAAAGCCAAGAGTGTTACAATGATTCTCTCATTTGTTCCTTACAACAACCCCAAGAGTTGATAATAAACCATCACTCAGTTATGCCTTCCCCATGGTGGTTTCCATACAGCACAGGTCAGCATGAGAAGTCAAGTGGGAATGTGGCGGGAGTTGTGCAGAAGCTGCAGATAACCTGTGAAGGCCGGCAGAGAACAGAAAAAGGCTAGAAACACAGAAATGCATATAATCTATGTATAATATTACATAAGATCGACATATGTTATCTTTCAGTACCACAGATAGACACAATTTCTTTTTTAAAGTTAAAATAAGTAAAAAGTTAAAGTTTGTGAAAAGAATGTGAAAGCCAGCAGAAAGGCTCCGACGTTTCCTTAAGATTGACCTACATAAGAGCCTGCAACAAAATATTTAACCCTTAGTTTTACAATAAAGTATTGTAAATACCCCATAAAAGAAAGGGGACAATGACTCTCTGGTACCAAGGAAAGGTCCCAAACCTTCACATGTATTTTCCAGATGGCACAGGGGGCAGAGGTGTGCTCCCCTGACCCCAGCCATGCGGAAGGGCTGACTCTAATAAAAAGAACAGCAGCTAGCATTATATGGCACCCACTGCATGTCGGGGAGGGTGCTAAGTGCTTTACGGTCACAATATCATTTCATCCTCAGAACAGCCCTGGGAGGGAGGTGGGGGGGTGGCAGTCTGATCTTCATGCCAAGCGGTGGTGGAGGTGAAGGAGAGGAGTGAGCAGGGGAGGGGAAAGAAGGGGAGGAGGGAAGAGGAGGAGAAGGAGAAGGAGGGGAGAGAGAAGAGAGGGAAAAGAGGACGAAGAGGAGAGGGAGCAGCAAGACAGGATGGAGAGGAAGGAGGGAGAGGAGGGAGAGGAGGGAGAGGAGGGAGGAGGGAAGAAGGGAAGGGAGCAGCGATGCTGCTCTTTTGGTGTTTCTGCTCTGCAGCAGGTGAGGGAGGCACCCAAGAGCCAACCTGCACAAGCCTTCCTCCTCAAGAGCTAGAACAGCTCAATTTCCTGGGTGTTTAGTAAAGGCTTACTGTGTGCCAAGCACTGGGGGTTTTCAAACATCAAACACTTCTTGCCCTCATGAAGCTCACACTTTAGCAAGTGGGGCTTTGGTTTGTAACTAGGTGAGTAAATGCAAGATAATGAGAGGAAGGAGAAGGCATCAACGATGAGAGAAATCAAGAAAGGCTGAGCCCTGCTCTGAGTCTTGAAGGAAAATGGGCAATGGGAGCCTCAGGCTTGTAGAACCCAGACCTTGCCTACAGGTGATATCAAAACATTTCCACAAAAGATTTCAAATCTAATGGTGACTCCATTTCCTCATCTTTAAAGCCAGGGACTTGCCACCCATAGACTTCTTACCCCTCCTGCTACGTGTTTGCCTTTGCACAAATGGACCCTGGCCACATGGGTTTGCCAATGTGGACCTGCCATGTGAGTCCCTGTGTGTGACCACCCCTCCTCACTGCCCCTGGTGTGTGGGTGGGAGCCCATGTCCTGGGTGCAGGGACAGAATGCTCCTGGCCTTTGGAATAAGCTGGTGACTTCCCGAAATGTTTTTTCTTTGAAACAAATGATTCTCTGGTCCTGTGATTGTTTACTTGCTGTTTGGCTTTGATTCCCAGCAGTAGAGGAGGAAGAGGAGGAGGAGAGCAAAAGGAGAAGGAGGAGAATGAGGAAAAAGGAAAGAGGAGGTCCAGAGGGGCCTGGAGGATCTTGGGAAGGCAGACACAGGAGGAGGTCAGATGGTGGGAGATGGAGAAGGGGGGAGAACCCCATTGCAGGCTGCTGAAGGAAGAGACTCAGAGCAGATACAGGGTGGGGGGGGCTGGTTTTCTCCAGCCAGTCTTCATTCCCAGGTCACTACACTGAGGCTGCAGGGAGCTTCCCTTTGGGGAAGGTCTGGGACCCTCTATCTTGGGTAGGCTTGGCTATTTAGCTCTGATGAGAGAACACCTTCACTTTGTATTGTCTCGTATATGTTTTCTTGTGTCTACCTTCTCGATCTCAATTTTGCACAGATGGGTTTCTTTGCTATTTGCTCCATGTGTTCATTGTAGAAATGCTGTTTGTGGTAAAGGGGACAAGCCTGGGACAAAGAGCTAGCTCCAATACTGCTCATTCAGAACATCCATCAGCCCTAACTGTGCCTCAGGTCTGCCGCACTCCATGTTGGGCACCGCATCTCAGGATACTGAAATGTCTCACAATCACAGAATCTGAGCCCTGGAAGGGACTTCGGTGACCTCTAGTCCGACTGGATCCATCCATCTTTCTTCTTGAAGTTGGAAGCCAGAAGCACCCAAAGTGACTCCAAGCCAAGAGAGTCCTAGGGACAACTCAAGAAGGCTGGAGTTCTCCCACCTTCCACAGCTCTGCTCCACCCTGCCTCTCATGCAGAGCAAGGCATTTCTCTCCACCGATAAGGAAGGAGTCTCATATCAGTAGATTCTGGGATAAGGGTTAGATTCAGATGAGGAAACTGAGGCAAACAGAGGTTAATTGATTTGCCCAGGGGTCACAAGCTGATGTCAGAAGCTGAATTTCATCTCAGGACTTCCTGACTCCATTCCCAGTACTCAGTGCACTATGGTGCTCCCTGGATACAAGGAAGCTTTTTGGGACCTCCCAGAAGGTCACATCCAGGTACATTTGGAAGAACTGGAGAGACAAAAGGTTTCTCCAAATTCTTCAAGCACCCACTTACATGTACACACTCATACTCAAATGTACACACGCACACATACACATATACTCATATACACTTATACATATACACATACATGCACATATACACACTCATACATACACACACATACTCTCACCCAAATGCTCATAGTCATACACACATACTCTTACCTGCACTCACACACACATACACTCACACTCACAGTCACACACACTACACAGATTGGATGAATAGCTGGTTAGACCTGCAATCTCCAGAGCCAATCACTGTCCCCAGCCAGTAACCATACAGAAGAACTTTGCCATCCTTTCAGGGCCATAGATGGTCTTGAGCTACAACCCCAGAGAAGTCAGAATCTACCAGACTCAGCCTGGACTTCTGGACAGGGTGATAAATGCCTCTCTCTGTTTGAAGTGATCACTTTTGGAGTGAGAGAAATCTCCATTATGCCTCTTTGTCCATCTCTGAGGATAAGCATGGGCCGGCAGTCAGCTTATCCTGCAAGACATATTAGCTGAGTGAAGCTTCCTCGTTCCCATTCTCCAAGATCATTATGTTTCTTTTTTTTCCTTTTTCTTGTTCTTGACCGTTGTGGTCAATTTTATTCACCAGAGTATTCCATTCAGGAGAGAATACCTATTCAGAGCCCAACAGTGCCTCCTCTCACCCCCTGAAATGAAGCATCTCCTTTATTCCCAAAGAAGACTCAGGTGTCATTTTAATTAACCCTCCCACTCTCACTGAGTGTGTGTGAGCCCTGCTATCAGATTCTGTCTGCTGGAAATCTTCTAATCACCCCCGCAGCCTGAACACTGGGGATGGCAGGTGCTTCCAGTCACTATGGTTTATGACTTACTTTGTTTCATTTTTTTAAACATCACACACCTCAGTGTTTTAATTAGTCAGTGAGGCTGTTGGTTGGGGAGCGGGCTCGGCGTGGGGGCTCTGCTCCTTAGACTAGGGAAGACCTCAGAAAACAGGCATGTCCCTGCATTGCAGGCCTGTCAATATAGGCACTCAGCAGCAATGGTTGTAGATAGGCTCTGGTTTAAAATTTAAACTGAATTTTAATGCATTCCCAAAATAAAGTGTGAGTTTTCAACAAGAAAGTCTTTGCTGATTATTCATATTTGACAATCACTAACTGTACTTTCTCTATACTTGATTGGGTAGACTGAAGCCAAACTCCCTTTACATCCCAGTTGTTAAATAGTAATTCTTACCCCTTTTCCATGCCCCATCCCTAAACTGGACATTGTGTTAAATTCAGTGTAGTGGCCAGCATAAATAGAGGCAATCTAGTTGTCTTTCTTAGAGTGAAGATTGCCACAGTTTTGGAGAGAATGGGGCTCTCTCCATGACAATGGTCTTATTTCCTCTGGGTTAAGGAGAAACCTCAATGCATTATGAGCGTGACTTAGAAGCTATCCTTTAGAAACAGATTTTCAGGGTGATGACCACGTGGAAAAGAACCTTTCCATCCCGTTTTGTTTCTCTCTGTCCTAACTTTGGAAGCAAAAATAAGGCTTTCCCATTAATCCAGACAACAGTACTGTGGCCAGTGGGAAGAGTCAAAGGTAGAGGGCAGTGGAGGTGGGGAGGGAATGGCAAAGAAGGTCTCAGTTCAGGATAGTAATCATAACAACAGCTCACACTGATGGGGGCCTCTAATGCATTGTAACAAGAGTAAGGGCTTCCTAAGCATCAGAGCTGCCCCAAAATGAATCAGGTCCTTCACAGCACCAAAGCAAAGTCTTGGGTCTCTCTAGACCCTAGACCTCTCCTCTCTGAAAGGAGGTTCTCAATGACATGGCGTCTAGGTCATTTCCAATTCCGAAACCTCAGATACCACAGCCACGTAACTAACTGTGGTCATAAGCCGCAGTCAAACCACCCCTGTCTGAAATGCTATAAAAAGGATTTCCATTGGAGGGGTGCTTAGGCTGGATGGCATGCTTGGAGGTCAGGATCCCACCTAGTGAGTGAGAAAGACAGTTCCTTGGGAAAGATGGGAGTAGCAGTGTTGTATAGGAGACACAGTTGGTTTAACTGGGATCTCTGAACCCTGTGCTAGGACTAGGATTGCCTAATAAGGCTAGAAAAGTTTGGGATCAGAGTGTGCAAAACTTTAAAAGCTAAAGGAAAAAAAGATAGAATTTACATTTTATACCAGAGGCAACAGGGAACCACTCAAGTTGGCTGAACAGAGGCATCATGTGGACTGCACTTGAGGAAAATCGCTTTGCTAGTAGGATGGACTAAAGCTGGAGGGACATGAGGCAGGGGGACCAATGAGGAGGCAAGGGGTAATGAAGTACAGAACAAAGATGATGTGGTAAGAATGGTATGAGTGACAAGAAGGGGCCTGATGTGAGTGATGTTGGAAAGGGGGAAATCTGCAATGCTGAGCTTCAGGTTGTCTTTGGGGAGAGTGAGGTCCTGAAAATCACACCCAGCTTGTGAACCTGGCCAACTGGAGGGATGGTGGTGCTTCCACTGAAATATAGGACTCTGTTGACTAGGGTGATGTGTTCCCTCATGAATCTGCCAGGGGCCCTCACTATGCAACACTCCAAGCCTCCCAAGTTGTCTACGTAGTATCATAATAAAAGTGGAACTGGTGTGACTATACTAAGGTAGAGCCCAAGGGGCCACTTTCATGTGCCAAGATGAGGAAAGGTTCAGGCAGCCCCCTTCACAGCCCTTCAAATGATCATGCTGCCCATAGCTCTTGGTCAAGGAGGATGCAAGCAGGAGAGGGATGGGAAGAACATCTCTGAAGTATGACCCCCAGGGCATCAAACCACAGCTCCCATACATTGTTCCCCCATGCTGCCCCATGCATAGATTTGGGGCCCATGGGCCCAGGAAAACGGCCCAAGATAAGAGACAAATCAGGTCTGGGGGTGTCTACAGCTGCTCTGCTGATGAATAAAAGTGAAACCATCACCAGTTTGTCATTGTGCTGAAGGGAGCATAGTTTCCACCAGCAGGGCAGACTTTGGAGGTGGGTGGGACTCATCACTCTGTCTGCTGAAACCACTGCTTAGCCCACAATCTTTAAAAGTGGCATTGTCCGTGCCAGCCCCAGACAAAGGCGTTTCATCCTAATCAACAGGGAGTGTCCAGCCACTGGAACACTGAGCATGGCCAGTCACACTTTCTGAAAGGATCTTCAATCCTGGCATGTTCCTTGTGGTGGGGGATGCCTCCGTTATTTGCATCCCGTCCATCTGTCTGAGTCCATTAGTTTCCTCTTAGGAAGTGACCTGCCACTCTTTATTTAATCTACCTAATTGGTTTTGATGTCAGTTGGCTAATTTCAAAGTCTCCAGTTGTCTTTGGCTGCTCGGTGATTTCAACTCTGCTCATTCAGAATATATGTCAGACCTAAGTGGACATCAGATCTGCGGTGCTCCACATTGGAGACTAGATTTCTGGGTACTTTAGTGTCAAAGAATCACAAAATCTGAGCACTAAAAGGGACTTCAGTGGACTCTGGTCCAATTAAAAACAAATAGGATTCCCCATTCTAATATCCTGGACGAATGATTGTCCAGACTCTATGTGGAATCCCAGGGCTGGGAAACTGACCACTCCCCTGATTGCCTGTGTCTGGAGGTTCCTTGGGTATCAAAGAGTTTCTTTTTTTTATTTTAATTTTAATTTTTTAAAATTGATTTGTTTATTTACTTTTAGTTTACAAGATTCAATTCCATAATCCCTTGAGTTTCACATTTTCTCCCCTCCTTCTCCCCCCCACCATGATAGCATGCAATAAAGTGTAGGATTTCACATTGGATGTTAGTCTGGTTGTATAGAAGAGTTGTAACCGATGGAGCGAACAATGGGGAAAAAGAAAGAAAATCAAGCATGAAAAAGAATGATGGCATGTACATTGTTTCAGTCTCCATTTAAACTCTGGTCTTTCTAGATCTTTCTCTGAATGTAGGTATCTCCTTCCATCCTGAGATTTGTACAGTTGTCTTATAGCCATGGGTTGCTGAGAAGAGTCAAGTCTATCAAAGTTGGTTGTCACACATACGATGTGTCTGTGATTATGTACAGATTTCTCCTGGTTCTGCTTTTCTTACTTAGCATCAGTTTGTATAACCCTCTCCAGGTAAATATGAAGTCCATCTCCTTCCCATTTCTTATAGCAAAATAGTATTCCATTACATTCATATACCACAACTCATTTAGCTATTCCCCAATTGATGGGCATAACCTTAATTTCCAATTCTTTGCCACCACAAAGAGAGCTGCAATAAATATTTTTGTACATA
>CM053595.1:325107138-325173112 GCA_028646575.1 Pseudocheirus occidentalis
ATCTGAATTATTTACATGCCAATATGGAAAAACAATATTAGTAACTTATGAAACTTTCCTTAGTATGAGGATAGGTGAAGGGAATACAAATGGATATATATGTATACTTACACATATGTCTATATAGGAGGCTATATATGCATATGAATACATATCTCAGCATGTGTGTATATGTGTATATAAAGGGTATAGGATCAACTGAATACAAAGGGATGATACTTTAAAAGGTGAAATTCTGAGGTGGGGGAGGACTAGAATTAGAGGAGACAGGGAGAAACAAAATGGTATTAATCATCCCATATAGAAGAGGCAAGGGATAACTGTTACAACCTTACTTTCATTTACTCTCATTGAATTTGGCTTAGGGAGGAAATGGCAGGGACTCTAGACTGGGCATCATGCCACACAGGAGAGTGGGGAGCATGGGGATGAGGGGGGAATGACGGAGGAGAGGGCAGAGTCTGGGGGAGGGATGCTGGAAGCACGCACTTCACTAAAGGGACGGGGAATGGAGCGGGGGGGGGGGGGATACGAGGAAGGGACATATGATCACTGTCACAATATGTCCAGTATGAAGATGGCCTGTATAAATTACACATCCACAGCTTGTATTGAGTTTATTGTCCTTCCAGTGTGGGTGGGTGATGGGGAAGGAACCAAAAGAATCTAGAATTTAAATTCTGCAATATCTGCAACTGGGAATTAAGATATACAGGGGCTGGGGTAGGGATGCCCTCCCTGCCCTCCCAGAAAGTAAGAGAGCAGAGCAGGGGAGGGGCTTTACAGTGAGATTGCTGTTTAGGGTTGGGGCAGGGGAAGGACGGGGAAAAATTTGTAATTCAAAAATGTCATTAAAATGAATGATGTAAACAAGAAAACAAATAAAAATATATCATGAAAAAATTAAAGAAAATAAAAGACAAAAAAGATTAAATGACCAGGTAATTTTCCCAAGTGACTAGAGACCATTGGCCAAGACAAATACAGTGACATTTTGTAGGGATAAATCCAAAGTCTTACAAACACAAGATCGGGGAGGCATGGAGAGGCAGCAGATCCTTTGGGATAGAGCCTAGGGATTTTTAGTGGATACAACCTCTGAATAAGCCAGCACGAGTGAGGCAGGGTCACTTGTCAGAGATGGTACAGTGGGCATTTCTTTCACATGTGGGGCCAACTAGGGACCTCAGGGTTCCTTCCAACTCCCTATTCTAAAACCCTGTGTTGCTTTTAGCACTTGAATAACAAAGCAATGGGCAGAGGAGGCCAAATGGCACATTTAGCCTTAAAAAATAAAATCCAAAAAGTTTCTTAAGAATTAGAACTTCTAAAAGGCGGGCTGGGCAGTCTCAGGAGGGGTGGAGCCCCTCTTGCCTGGAGACAGACAGTCATCTAAGGGAAGCATCAAGAGGGGCCCTCTTGCTCTGCCGGGGGATGGGGCTCTGAGGTCCTTCCAACTTTGTGACTCCAAGACTGAGACTGAATCTCTTTACCTTTTAAAAATGAAAATGACCTGAATATAGAAAGGTGGGAGACTTCACTGAGGTCAGGAACTCTTTAAAGAAGCAAAAAATCTTACAGCTGATACTTTTTTTGCTTATACTGATATATAAACATACATATGTGTATGTGTACATATATACATCATATGGATATGTATATGTAAAATACATATCACACACACACACACACACACACACACTTCCCAGAAGTCAAGTCCTTTGAGTGAAGTTTAAAAAGAAATGTGAAGGGGTGGCTAGGTGGCGCAGTGAATAGAGCACCGGCCCTGGAGTCAGGAGTACCTGAGTTCAAATCCGGCTTCAGACACTTAACACAAAAAACTAGCCGTGTGACCTTGGGCAAGTCACTTAACCCCAACTGCCCTCCAAAAAAGCCAAAAAACAAAAAACAAAAAGAAATATGAAAAGGAAGCTTCCTCCAAGCCCTGACTACATACAACAGAGTATTCTGTAATGACTGGATGCTCTCTGCTCCATGGGTGTATCCTGGGTCTATTCCTTCCTGAGCAGCCCTCCTCTGTCTCTTTTACTGAATCTTCACTCACAACACATGCCCCAATGGTCGCTGTGCCCCAAAGCACCATCCTCATTCTTCTCTCTCTCTCTCTCTCTCTCTCTCTCTCTCTCTCTCTCTCTCTCTCTCTCTCTCTCTCAGATTGCATCAGCTACTATGGATTTGGGCAGCTAGGTGGCACAATGAATAGAACACTGGAACTGGAGTTAGGAAGTCCTGAGTTCAAATGTAGCCTAAAACACTTATTAGTTGTGTGACCCTGAGTAAGTCACTTAACCCAGTTTACCTCAGTTTCCTCATCAGCAAAAATGAAGTGGAGAAAGTAATGACAACCTGCTCCAGTATCTCTGCCAAGAAAACCCCAAATGGGGTCATGAAAAGTCAGAAATGACTGAACAACAACACACTGGACGTAATTATCATCTCTGTTCAGATAACTCCCCAATTTATAGGATCACTCCTAGTCTCCCAAACTCCATTCCTTCCATGTCTTTTGGGTGTCTCCGAGTGGAGGTCCTATAGACACATCAAACTCAACATATCCAAAACTGAATTAATTTTCTTCTCTTCCAGCTTCCACTTCTTCTTAGCGCTCTCTACGTCTGCTGAAGACACCATTTCCCAATCACTCAGGGTCATTCTCAACTCCTCGCTCTCACAGTCCCAGTTAGTCAAGCAACTGCCAAATCTCGGCCTTCCTCCCTTCGCATCTTTTGTTTCTTTCCCCATCTCTTCATTCCACAGCTTTCACCTTAATTCAGGCCTTCCCAAGCTCTCAGCTGGACCATTGAAAAAGCCTCCCAGTTAGGCTCCACCTCTTTCATCCCTCCCCTCTCCAGCTCACCCTCCATGGAGCTGTTAGAGTGATTTTGTTCAAGTGGAGACCTGATCATGTTCACTGGATGCTCTATAAACCACAACCTTGCTCTATTACCTCCAGGATTGGATAGAATTTCTTCTTTGGGACATTTAAATGTTTTTCCCACCTGGTTCCTTCCTAGCATCCAGGCTTCTAACCAATTGGTCTCCTTCACTCTCCAAGCTCAGCACAGCTCCTGATTGTTCTTGTTCTTTGTCCTTCACTCTAGAAGAGGACCAATGATGCCAGGAGGGAGATGTCTTGACTTGCAAGTGAACTGGATGTAAGTGAGGCAGGGCAGACCTGATGTAGTGGGCATTAAATGAATGTTTATTGAGTCAATGACTTTGTGATCTAACCACACAGACACTGGCTATTCCCCCACACAAGTAGCTGCACATTCTTTCTGTGTGCCTTTGCTCAGGCGGTGCTCCCTGCCTAGAATGCTTGTAATGGAATAGGATTGTACTATAAGAAATGAGGAGCAGATGCACTTCATATTTACCTAGAGAGGCTTATACAAACTGATGCTAAGTGAGAAGAGCAGAACCAGAAGACATTTATACACAATGACCAATACAACATATGTGTGATAACTGACTTTGATAAACTGGACTCTTCTCAGCAATGTACAGGTATAAGACAACTCTAAAAGTCTCAGGATGGAAGGAGATACCTACATTCAGATCAAAATCTAGAAAGAACAGAGTTCAAATGGAGACTGAAGCAACCTACATGCTATTGCTCTTTTCCATGTTTGGTTTTGTTTCCTTTTTCCCGTTGTTCGTTTCATCGATTACAACCCTTCTTTACAACCAGACTAAAGTCTAATGTGAAAGTATTTGCAGATCCTATACTTGATTGCATGCTGCATTGGGAGGGGGGTGAGGGAGGGGAGAAAATTTGAAATTCAAGGGATTATTGAACTGAATCTTGTGAACTAAAAGGAAACAAATCAATAAAAAAAATTGTTTTAAGATTTAGGTCAAGAACGCTCCCCTTCTATAAAAGCCCTTTCCTGGTCCCCTTGTGGCTTGGCAGACTCCCTCCCTCCCCAAACACACTTGAATGTCTTTTATACATCATACATGCATGAGCACACACACACGTAGACATAAACACATTCACACACAAACACTTATGTCATCTCCCCTGATAGAATGTAAGCTCTCAAAGAGGAGGCAGAGACTGTTTCTTCTGTTATCTTTGTATACCCAACAATTCATTTCTTGTCCTTGCCCCATCTCAGCCAATTCACTGAGGACTGGGTCTTCTGGGCATGACCAGCACCAGCCAGTGGACAGGGATCTTTTTCCCCCCATCTTCTACCCCAGGCTATCCACTACGTATTGAAGTTCCAGAATGCTTGCAAGAGCAAATGGGCCAGTGTTCCCTTAGCCATCAACATTCTTCATAATCCCATTTTCCTCTTCCCTTTTGAGAGAAGCCTTCCAGACACTGGATGCTGACCCAGTACCTGCCACCATCCCCTGGAGGAGGGAACCCTAAATACCTGTTCCATTTGATCCTACCCTACCATTGTAGGACTAGGGACCCCTCTAGGGCCCCTCTTTACAGGAAACATGACTGCTCCCACTACTGGCATGATCAAGGAGTAAGTTACTAACTATGATCTTTACAGGAAGATGGATAACCTCCAGGCCTTCTCATATACCCCACTTTTATATACTGACCTCCTCTTGGCCTTACCATCTGCCACTATGTCCCCCAGAACCATGGATCCTGCCATCTCATGTGCCCATTCCTCCTAAAGACCCCAGGACTTTGCCATTCTCCCTGCTGCAGCATCTTTGGGACTTCCATATACCTGCACCCACCTTAGAGCTTGGTAATTTTATGCTTATTATCTTCAAGTCATAGAACAAGGTGGTCAATTATGAGCTGAAGCCAAGGGTCTCTTAGAGGGCAGTGGAGATGTTCACAGAGGCATAAACCTGTGGCAACACTTACAAACAACCATTTATTCCACTTATGTGGCAATAGGTTACCACAGAAATGTATGATCAGGCACATAGAGTGAGGGCCAACTATTGGGCTGTCCTATCTGTATTCTGTGAGTTCATGAAGCTCTAGGAGGCCTTCCAAATGGCATGTAGACCTTGTGGCAAAAGTGTGGAAGACATGAACAGGAGGTGTATAGAGCAACTCTTGGTCTGGATGGGACATGACCTCAAAGCATTCAAAGGGATACAACCACTAACCAGATCCACTAGCATGTGAAATTGACCACACCTTCTAAGGATCAGCCCATTGTGATATGCAGACCTTGCTCCTCATTGGGCACCTCTCCACACTCCATGGTCCATCCAGACTGTCCTTGCTGTCCCTCCCACACAACTCTCCATCTCTTTACACTGTACCTTTGCATGAGCTGGATCCTGTGCCTTAATTACTCTCTATTGTCTCCTCTGACTCCCCAGAAGCTCAACTCAAGCATTACCCCTTGCATGAGGTTATTCCTTGTCCCTACAAATGCTAATACCTCCCCTGGCCCACTTTGCTCTCATTGAAAATGACCTCATTTCAACTTTCATGTGTTTTATGCCTACCTACATATATGCATAGCATCTCTCCCAAAAGCATACATGCTCCTTGAAGGCCAAGTCTGCTTACATTCTCCTTTCTATACCCAGCACCTGACTCAGTGTTTGAGACAATCCAGACACTTAGTAGACTGGCCAAGTAGTAATGATCTCTTCTACCAATCCAATCCAATCAATGAAACAAAGAAAAATACAAAATGACCTTTTGTGCCTAATGGGTCCCTCCATATTCCATAATGAGTGTCGGGAAAATGATGGAAAGGGAGTACAGGGTACTAAGAATCACAGCTCTTGGACTCTGTATAAACATTAATTTAGAATTGGCACCATAGTTATGGGATCGACAAATGAACATTTAACTGGAGGAGCTACACTGGATCTGTCGTTTTTCTATTTTCTCTTTTTTCTGCAAATAGTATTATTTTTTTTCCCCCAACTACAGGTAAAGACAGTTTTCAACATCCATTTTTCTAAGATTTTTATTTCCATTTTTTTTCTCCTTCCCTCTCTTCCCTCCCCCTCACCGAGACAGCAAGTAATCTGATTATACATGTGCAATCATGGAAACATATTTCTACTTTAATCATGATGTGAAAGAAGAAACATAACAAAAAGGAAAAGCCACAAAAGTGAAAATAATATGTTTCAATCTGCATTGACTTCAGAGCTCTTTCTCTGGATGTGGGTGGCATTTTTCATCATGAGTCCTGGACTTGTCTTGAATCACTCTACTGCTGATAAGAGCTGAGTCCATCATAGTTGATCATAGCACAGTATTACTGTAACTCTTTCCCTGGTTCCATCTTGACAATCTTTGTGTAACTGGGGACTGGCCAATGAGCCCAATCCTATCTAGCATCCACAGGGTGCTCAGTTCATGACTGTCTCTTGTGGACTTTCAAATACAGAGAGATATTTTGTAACTGGTTTTGGTTTCCTTACTACATGGCTAAGAGGAGACATTCAGATTAAGCATGTGGCTTCACCTAGGGTGATTCAAGAAGCACCAGGATCTAGCCCTTCATCAGCCTTTTTCCTGCCTAGCTTCAGATCAATTGAGAGAGACAATGTCATAAGGAAAAGGTCTCAGGCCCTGCTTCTCCAGGACCAGCTTGAGAATAAGGGTCTCTACTCTTCGTTTTTGGTCTTTTGGTGAAGGACATTGGCAGTGGCTATAACCTTGTGAGCTTTGAAAGGTCAGAATGATGACTGACAAAACATGCAGGACTTTCACTCAATGCTAGGATTTTCCAAAAGTCATCTGAATAGGACTGCAGCTCCAAGCTGATAGCTGCCTAGCAGTAGCAGAGATGTGAACTCAACCATTTACTGGCCGTGCTGAATCTGGAAGTAAACTTGTTGAAGTCAAATCCTAAATAGAAGTTCAATTAAGTACGAGTTCACTATCCTTGGAACTGAGGATATGTGGAGTATGTTCTCTCAATTGTTGGGGTTGGGGGAATATCTCTATTTCTGTTCTTGCTACATCTTTGCGTCTTTGAAGTAAATACCCCTTTGTAAAAACTCATGAATATCAATTTATTAAAAGGAATTGGGGTGCTAATCATTGATGGCTAACTGTGAATGGCAGAAGGAAGGCATGAGTAAGAGCTCAAGTCAGTATCAGATAACAGGGCCATTCCCAACCCCCCAGGGATTAACTTGAGAACCCTCAAGGGGAAATGTAGTAAGCATCTCTAGGAGAATGTCCAAACCATATAAATAAAACCACAAGACAAAAGGAAGCTGCTCCTGAGGAGGACAGCTTGCAGACTCTCTTGGGAGAGGCAGATAGAGGAGCTGGAGAAGTGCTTTGGGCTTAGTGGGGAGTTTTTCATCAAAATCAACAAGACAGGTTTTATGAAACCTTTGTTCCTCACATATTTCAATTCTCATGATAAGTATTTGAAAAAATGCCAACCATTAAAACAATTGCAAGGTTGCAAAAGATGAAAAAGGTCCAGAAATTGCCCAAAGAACTTGATTTTTTAAAAAATCTCAACATTAAATTGAAATATACTTGAACATTTGGCGATTTTGATGCAATTATGCACATACACAAAGATGACAAAAACATATTGGGAAATAAGATTCGGAAATAAGGAATGAAAGAGGCCAGAGAACTGAAGTTGTGTCAGTCTCATTCCAATGTGTCATTGTTTCCTTCACCAATCAGAACTCAGCACAGTGGCTAGTACTCAGCAGATACTTAATGAATACCTGTTGCCTTGATGTGGCAGTAACAAACAGCATGCAAAATTAAATTGATTCTATTTTGCAGGAAGAAATTACTTTCTATTAAAGTAGGTACAATTCCTTAACCAGTTGTTTATGTAGAATCAAATGGCCAGCTTCTTAGAGAAGCAATCAAAATCCATAAAAAACCAGAAGAAATAAAATAAATGAGACAAAAGAGTATGATGCACAATTCAAAAAACACCAAAGTTACTTATTTCAACATGTGTTTGATGTTCAAAATCAGAAAATTATAGCCTAAATAACTTTGCAACCAATTGGAATAATTTCACAAAGTATTGCAAACAAACTAAATAATTTGCCTTAACAGGGAAACCAAAAGCATCTTGATGGGCTCAAGAAACAACACTTGATTTCCTCACCAAATGAGGCATACGGAAGCCAAGAGAAGCAGGAGGTCAGATGGAAATGTATTTACAAAATCTTATGGAAAAGAATGTGGGAAGATTATAGATGTCACCTCAGGAAACTGTAAGCAGTGGGGGGAAAGTATGCTGGAAAACACTGGGTATATAAGCAAAGTCACCCAAAGGCACTTAAGTATGAATGTAGGCAACAATAAAAAAAGATGGGGAAAATCTGAAAAAAAAAAACAACCCAAGCCATTTATAACCAATAGTTTTCACTGTCAAGGAGACTGAAACTCCCTGACTTGGACTACTGCAGAGAGTGGAAATGTGACCACAGAGAAATTTCTCTCTCTGTCTCTCTCTGTCTCTCTCTGTCTCTGTCTCTGTCTCTGTCTCTGTCTCTGTCTCTCTCTCTCTCTCTCTCTCTCTCATCCCTTCCCTCTTTCACAAAGGTGAGAGAGAGGAGGGATTCAAAGGCGTTTTGTTGTTGTTGTTGTTCTCTGATCTGATGTGATTCTGTGACTTGCCCTGGGTCACAGAGCTCACCAGTGGCCTGGCTGAGAAAGTGAGTACCATGCATGGAATGCTGCATCACACGACTCTGACATAAAAGCAAGAGGTTTGGGGGTAAAATTCTCTAGATTAGTCATGGAGACAGAGCCCAGGTCATTGGGGAGGGATGGATAAGTGATTCTTGGCTGTAATCCTAGACCTGCTGCTTTCCAGAATATGACATTCTAAGCTCTCTCTTTCTATATAATAGTGGCTACTAATTCTTGGGGAAGTTAGTTGGTGCTGCAGTGGATAGAGTGCCAAACTTGGAGTCAGGAAGACTCATCTCCCTGAGTTCAAATCTGGCCTCAGTAATTTACTAGCTGTGTGACCCTGGGAAAGTCACTTCACCCTCTTTGCCTCAGTTTCCTCACCTGTAAAATGAACTGGAAAAGGAAACGGCAAACCAATCCAGTCTCTTTACAAAGAAAACTCCATCTGGAGTCATGAGGAGTCAGACATGACTGAGCAACAACAAAGCTAATTCTTGTGTGACACTGATTGTGGCTCATTGGCATTTGAATCTGGTTGCTTGCAGCATATTTTCTTTGACCTGGGAGTTCTGGTTTTGTTCTAATATTCCTAGGAGTTTCCATTTGGGGGTTTCTTTCAGGAGCTGGCTGATGATTATTTCTATTTCTACTTTGCCATCTCGTTCTAAAGTATCTATACAGTTTTCTTTTATAATTTCTTGAAACATGAGATCTAGTCTCTTTTTCTGATCAGAGGTTTCAGGATGTCCAATGAGTATTAAATTGTCTTTCCTTAATCCTTTTCAGTTCAGTTCCTATGAGATATTTCACATTTTCTTCTACTTTTTCATTCTTTTCACTTTTTTTTTCTTTCTTGCTACCTGCTGGAGTTATTTATTAGCTTACATTTGACCAATTATAATTTTTAAGAAGTTATTTTCTTCACTAAGGTTTTCTATCTCTTTTACCATTTGGCCAATTCTAGTGAATTATTTCTTTAACATTTTTTTGTGCTTCTTTTCCCAAGCTGTTAACTGACTGTTCATAATGTTCTTGTATAAACCATTTTTTCTTTACCTTCTTATTTGGTATTTTTTAATCTCCTTTATTTACTTTTAAAAAATCTTTTGGCTGAAGTCCTAATAATTTTTTTTGTTGGACTTGTATCCAGTTTCATTTTCCTTTGAGGTTTTGCTTGTAGATGTTTTAAGTCATTGTCTCCTTTTGTGTTCTTGTCCTGAGCTTCCCTGTCACCAGAATAGCTCTTTATGGTCAGGTTCTTTTTTTTAAATTTTCTCCTTCTTTCAGCCCACTTCTTGAACCTGAGGTTTGTATTAATGTTGGTCTCTGCTCCTTTCTGGGAGGGAGAATGTTTGGCTTGAGCTGCTTTTGGTTTTGTTTTTTGGGGTTTTTGTTCATTCATTAGTTAGTTTGATTTGATAAGGTTTGGTTTGGTTTGGTTTGGTTTGGTTTGGTTTTCAATGACCTGCTGTTCTCACAGCTCAGTCTGGGAACTTTCAAAATTCTGATGATTCCAAGGTGGTGCAATCTGGGATGAAGTCTGTTGTCCTCTTGGTATAGACTCTGTAACCTGAGCCACATTTTGGTCTCTCTGCTTGCATGGGGTTGTATGCCAGTAAATTGCTGCTGGACTCAGTTACTGTTAGCCTTCTGGGAAGTTCTGAAGGGTTAGAGAGAATGATTCCTATTGGTCTTGGTTTCTTGCCTTGGCTAGTTCACCTAAAGCTTTTATCAAGGGTTAAAGGTGAGAACTGATTCCCTGTTCTGCTGTTGGATTCAAGGCCACACAGCTAAGTTCTGGAAACTTGTTTCTTGCCCCTCCACAGCCTGGGCCTCTCTTGCTTGCTATTGCCCTGGAAGTGTGTAATGTGTAACAGAGCTGCCATCTGGCACCTGGTCCTGTTCCCAGCACTGGCTCAGGATGCCTGGGATCTCTGTCTCTACTGGTGCTTCAAGCATTCTTGCACCCCCTTACAATCCCTAGGAACCAGAACGCTGCTATACTTCTGTCCTGGACAGCTACCACCCCAGTACCTCTCTTCCTAAGCTGCCCTGGGCTAGAAAAATTACTCACTGGGACATTTTCTTAACTTTCCCAATCAAAATTCAGTATAATATATTTTCTAGGTTGTCCTGGAAGGTTACAAGAGCCAGGTAAAAAAACTCTCAGTTCCCCATCTTGATTCTACGTCCCACATTTTGTTTTTGTATTCTAGAACCCAGCTCCATGCCTGCTGCACCACCTTGACCATTGAAGTACAATCCTGAGAGAGAACTTTCTTTCCTTACCCAGACTCTTCCCCTATGATTAGCAAACTAACACTCCCTTGTATTCTTTCAATCCTAGTCATGCTGAATCATTAGCAACCTACAGGTAAACTGTGACCCCCTTGCAAAATGCCCTCTGAATATACTCTTGCCCTCATCATTTGCCATGTCTCACTTCACTTAAATCCATTCTTCACCCCCTCTGTGATCTCACTAATTTAGGGTGACCAGCCTGAGTTGGGCCCTCACTGTAGTTCAATGAAATGGCTGACCCTTTCCACATATGGTTATGATTCAGTTCAAATGGTCTTCTTAGTTCTCATACACCAGATTTCATTTCCTGCCTTTGTACTGGCTGTATCCTATGGTCAGTTCTGAAATATGTGATCTCTTTTACCCCTGCCTCTTAAAATTCCTGGTTTCCTTTAAGGATCAACTTGAATCCCACCTACATAAACCCAGTTCTGATTTCTCAGTCCCTAAAATCAACTTATCTGGATAAAGGCATGAATACATTTATGTATGTATGAATGTGTGTGTGGATAGATAGATGGATAGATAACAGATAGATAGATGGTAGATAGATGGATAGATGACAGATAGATAGATAGATGATAGACAGACAGACAGATAGATAGATAGATGATAGATAACTAAAGAGATGATAGAGAGAGACAGATGATAGAGACAGAGATATATACATTGATAGATATAGATGGATTGAGAGAGTATGTGTATGTAGACACATGCATGCTGTGTGTATGTGCAAACACTTCCTCCCCAGTATAGACTGTAAACTCCTTCAGAGCAGTGAAGAGTTCCTCTCTCTTACTGTGGTAGCCCAGAAACCTAGCACAACATCTAGGAGAGAGAAGCCATTTATTAAATCCTTTGCCTACTATGTTATAATAAAAGCATGTTGAGAGATGAATTGTTGGATTTAGTTGAACTGAACCACCCAGTGAGGCAGGAAGAATTAGTATTATTGTCCCCATTTCATAATTGAAAAGACTGAGGTAGTCCAAGGATGGTTACATGTTCACTGTGGGGATTTTTTGTGGAAGTTACTAGAGATTGATGGATGAAAGGGTTCCTGGTGGAATGTCATTTCCTTATGATGCCTTTGCTTTGTTGAATTAGAATTTATTTATGGAACACTGAAGTTTATATTGACCTGGAAATACTCTCAATTCTTCTATTTATTTAAGGCAATAATCATATTATGTTGATTTAAAGTGAACTTACTTGGTCAGACAATAATTCAAGAAGAATCCTCCTCAATGGATTAAAGAACATAGAATGGCATTTCTGAGATTTACTGTATTTAGATGAACATTTTCATCCCACAGTCCACAAAATACTAGAAATTCATGGCTAGAGGGGACTTTCTTGCAATTAAAACGAATTCTGCCTTACCGAATTGAAGGTCATCCCTTCCAGCTCCTTCATTATTCAGAGAGGGAACACGGTCTAGGTCATACAGAGTTACTGACACTTCAGGAATTAGAGCTTGAACCTCTTAATTCTGAGATCAGGGCATTTTGTAATGTACCATGGCGGAAGGTAGCATCGCGGGGGTGCCAGTTGTACAAGGAGAAGTTAGGTCAAGAGGAATGAGAGACTCTCACAGACTGACTTCAAAATACATACAATATCTCTGAGAAGGGAAAGTAGGGGGCATCTGTAGTGACTTCCCGATGCATAGAAAATTCACCAACCAATGGAGTCTTTTAAGACATGGACACAAGATGAGAGCATGAGTGTGTGATAGAGGACAGATACAAAAAAAGTGTCTGTTCTTCTAAGTAATGGTGTCAGGAGGGCTAAAGTTCAGAGTGAGCTAAGGCTGGTGGGAAAAACGAAGGAACACAAACATGTCAACTTCAGCCAAGTCAGAAACAAGAAGGGAATCAAAGACAGCCAGGACTTTGAGTGCCTAGGGACAGCAAAGAGAAGGCAGAGCGATTATCTCTTATTTTATTTCTGTTTTTTTTCTCCAAAAGGGAGCATTCTGGGACTAGGCAGGATGAATAAAAATGATTGATGTGTGGCTAAAATCCAGGAAAAGTCAAGATCTGCTGCCAATGAATTCTAGTCACCAGGCCTAGATGAACCGTGTCTTAGTGTAGAGAACAAAGGAGAATGATTTCTGAGCCCTTGCTAGTGACCCTTCAAAGACTGTGGAGCACAGAAAATGTAGGGCTGGGTCAGAGCAGGGCAAATGCCCCAGTTTTCTAAAAAAAGGAAGCAAATGGATTCTGTGAAATATGAGAGAGAGAGTGAGCCTGACTTCATTTCTTCCCAGATTCCCAGAACATGCCCATTTTTAAAGGTTTCACTGCTATCTTTTATTTTAATCAGTTTGCCTTTATCCGGTGCCTCAGCTGAATCCTGACTTGTAACTAAGGAATGAAAGAGGTAAGAACAAGCCAATGACAGGATATGCCGAGGTACCTTCTAGAGCTGAGTCCACCTCCCCCACCTCCACCTCCATACTACCACCAGGCCACCACCTCTCTACAAAGAGGAAGGGTCACCCATCATCCCTTCTCTGACAACAAGGGGCATCACTGCATGGAATCTAAAATGCATTGTAACAGAATGGAAAATGACCACCCAGAAAAAATGTGGTGACCACAGAGATTCTGCATGATCTCAAGAACAGATCCCATCATGTTAACGTTGCCTTCCTTTTTGATAGGCCCATAGATCTGACTGTGATTTGAATGGCCCCAATTTGGGGTAAAGCTTTTGATGAAATATCTCCTGCTTCTCCGGAGGAAGAGGTAGAGATGATGGGTGGAGGCCAAAGAAGTAAGTGGGTTTGGATACAAAGGGATGGTTGTCACCCTGGGGCCATGGCTTTATGTTGAGGGCAGTACAATGATCTGTTCTTGACCCTGGGACATTTTGTACTGTTATCAACAATTCCGTTGAAGGCATAGGTAGCATATTTACTACACTGGTAGTTGACACCAAGTTAAAAGGGAAATCCAAATCATCCAATGGCAGTGAGCAAACAGACATTTCTTAACAGGTTAGACTCAGAGCATTCAACCAAAACCAGTAAAGTGACATTTCATGCTGATCTATGCCAAGCTTTCCTCTACCAAGTCTTCCTTCCCCATCAGTATGTAATGGAAGGAATCCCCATTTCTCAAGGCTATGCCAGTGGAGAACGTTCTCTGGCAGAATCAATGGTTAGAGAGGCCACAATTATGGCCCTCTTTGGAACCCAAGTCTGCTTTTGGAGAGTCAGTTATGATAATCACAAGGCAGCACATCACCAAGGGGCCACCTAACAAGAACATCTCTCTTTTTTTTCTTTTTGCCATGGTCATCCATGAAACCAAGATAAGTACAAAATGGCCCTTGGTTTTCTGTAGCCCCTCATGCTTGTGCAGTGATGATGGCAGCCTGAAGGGATAGGGGGTAGAGGAGGCTGGAAATCATACAGCACTTAGGCCATCAACATACTTTAATTTGATTGTTGTTTCTCTAAATGCAAGATCTTTGTCCATGGACTAGTGATACTATCTATCTTTTTTTATTGATTTGTTTATTTACTTTCAGTTTACAAGATTGAGTTTCAAGTTTTCTCCCTTCTCTCTCCCCCAGCAAACTCTGACGGCTCCCTATTATCCCTAGGTCCAAATAGAATTTTGAGCTATTCCAACCTTTAATTCCCTAGGCTTTTACTGCAATTCCATTCTCCTTGGACTCCACTCCTCTCCATGCATGGTACGGTCGAGTTACACCAGCCTACATTCGGTTCTTCATATTTGGAGCTTCATCTCCTAGCTCACTGCCTTTGCCCAGGCTGTTCCTGATGCCTGGCGCACCCTTTCCCTCTTACTCCCACCTCTTGGCTTTCCTTGATACTCAGCTTTCACCCTACTTTCTGTACCTGACCTCAGCCTTTTCTTCTGCCATGACTCCCATATACTCCATATCCATTTGATCTGTGCTGAATTTTTGGTATTTGGTCTCCAGCATTAGAATGTTTGCTTGTTGAAGGAAGAGACTGCTTTGGTTTTTGAGCCCCATTGCTTATGTGTAGTCTGGCACATGTTGCATGCTTGGTGACTGTCCAGCTGAAGCATCTATTTCAGTATTTTAGCAAATAGAATATTTTACACTGGAGTTTGAAACTAAAATACACAATGGGCCAGCAGTTGACCTGAAAAAAATATCTAGGAGTTTCCATGAATTGTGAGCTCAGTATGAGTCAGCAAGCAGAGCCAAGAGCCAAGAATGCACATGGCATCCTCCTCATATTCTCAGCAATGTGACACATGTGACGAGGATGGCAAGGGGTCCATCACTTTCTGCCTCCATCAGACAATACCTGGAACAATGTGTGTCTGAAGGTCATTTTAGAAAGGACACTGATAGTCTAGAAAAAGTAGAGATACAGGGACTCTGCCTCTTGCTCTTCTAGCAATAAAACCTGCCTCAAGGCACAAAGCTGGTGACCAGAGTTGGCTCCATTAGCACTGGCAGCACCCCTTCTGACCACTTAGATAACTCTGCTTCTGCTGCCCCACAGGAGTCCCAGATGGCAGCAGCATGATGGCCTCTGGCTGGGCCAGCTTCACTTCTTTGCCCACCTCAGTGCTGACCCTGGAGGCTGCAGCCTTGACCATGGTGTTGAGCAAGGCTTTAATGACAGTGCTCCCACAGAGGCAGATGCTGTCAGTCAGACTTGCTTGGTCAGCATGCATTTGTGACCAACTAGTGAGGGAGAGAAGTGGTGCCTAAGCTCTTTATCTCCCCTCCCTCCCACCCCGCAGTAAATACTGGGAAAAGAACGTGTTCAGAGTTCAGCTGCCTCCTCTCTCCATAGCAGGACAGAGATGTGGTAAAGAAGATAAAGCAAGGAATGCAGGAGTTGTGAATGTGTGGGTGGACAGCTTGATCTGAATGGGTTTGTGTATGTGTGTGTGAGTGCACCTGCATGTGCATGTTTGTGAGTGTGGGTGCATATGTGTGCAAGCTTGTGAGTGTGGGTGCATCTGAGTGTGCATGTTTGCGAGTGTGGGTACACATGTGTGCATGTTTGCAAGTGTAGGTGCATGTGTGTGCATGTTTGTGAGGGTGGAAGCGCATTGTGCATGTTTATGAGTGTGGGAGCACATGTGTGCATGTTTGCGAGTGTGGGTGCACATGTGTGCATGTTTGTGAGTGTAGGTGCACGTGTGTGCATGTTTGTGGGTGTGGGATCACATGTGTGTGCACATTCGTGAGTGTGTGGTGTGTGAGTTTGTGCTTCTAGCTTTGCACAGTGATGGGGATGGGCATGATGATGGTCATGAGGGTCACTTAAGGGATGTTTAGTGTTTCCATTGCCTAGTGGAACCTCACAACACCTGGAAGAGGCAGATGTTAGAAGCATTATTGTCCCCAAGTTACGGATAAGGAAACCAAGACTCCAAAATGTCAAAGGACTTGCCCAAGGTCATACAGCTGTTATGTGTCAGAAACAGACTTAGAAAGGAGATGTCCTCCTGACTGGCAGCCTGGCAGTCTTTTCATGACCTCAGGCTGCCTCTATAGAGCACTGTGTGTGAGTGTACATGTTTGCATACATGTTGTGTGTGTACTCAGAGGAATGTGTGCTTGCGTGAGAGTGTACATTGCATGTTTTTAAGTGTGCACATGTGTGCACTGTATTTGTGCACAATACATCTTCATGGGTGTGTCTGTATGGGCATACACATTTATGAGTTTGTATGCCATGGAGCATGAATATCACACATGAATGGTGTTTGCGCACTGTGCATTTGATCACACATGTGTCCACACACATGCACACAATACATATATTTGTACACAAGGATGTTTTGTGTGGTTTTCTATGTGTGCACACATGTGTATGTACTTGTGTTCATCTGTGTGTCTGTGCATGTTATGTGATTGTGTGTGCACATGAGTATATTGTTGTGCACACATGTGTTTGTATTTATGCATAAATGGAGGGGAGATCTAGAGGGGTGGACAGGAAATCCAGAAGAACATTTTTTCTCAGTAGAAGTCTCAGTGGGCAGCCCCCTCGAATTTCAATCTATTGAGCTTACTGCACCTGGAGGATAGATTTAGTTGAAATGGAGGGGGGAGGGACAGGGCTGCTTGTGATTTGTGAAGAGAGAAAGGTCCTTCCTGTTTCATTGTCTGGATCCTCAGGTGAGCTGCCTGAGCTAGGGCAGGTCAGTCATTAGGATATCCTGGGATCTTGATAGCAGGGCACTGCCTTACTGTTTTCTCATTCTGGGGCTTTTTTAATGAGTGTTGCCTCTGTGTGTGTGTGTGTGTGTGTGTGTGTGTGTCTGTGTGTGTCTGTGTCTGTCTGTGTGTCTGTGTATGTATCTGTGTCTGTGTGTGTCTGTGTGTGTGTCCATCTGTGTGTCTGTGTCTCTGTGTATGTGTGTGTCTTTGTGTCTGTGTGTGTGTCTGTGTGTGTACAATTAATTATAGACTGTATTCAGTTACTTTTGAAAGGTTTCATTACTATTGTGAGGCTGCTGATGGGAGATGGAGCCCATGACGCAGAAGACGCAACGTCAGTGCCAAGCTCTGGTCTTCAGGACCCCTGGGGGTTAGAGGCTTCCTCTGCTCACTCATTATCCTGACACTGGGGAGGGGGATCCTGCCCTGCTCTGTCTCTTCACCAGCCCCACATTGGTTCTCAGAACGTAACTGGCCCATTGCTGCTTACACTGGCTCTTGCAGCTCATTCTGTCTCTGTGAGCACGAGTTCACTCCCTTCTTCTGACATCCTCCCCCTTCCCCTGATCACTATGAATTCCATACAGTGTAACAGAACATCAAGTTTGCTGCTGACCTTCTCATTTAGGTACCATCCGATGGCATGAAGCTGACTGAAATCTTGAGGACTTTGCCACTGTCTGACCAGACCATGGAGCATTGCAGTCATTCCAGGACAGACTTCAGACTCTGAACAGGGTCTGCCATCCTTGGACAGACAGTGCCGTGGCCCGGGGTACATCATCAAGCATTTGGTCTCCAGGGAGTAAAGGATCATTTTGGCCATGGCAGTTTCTACTTGGAGGGGTAGGGGCTTCAGCAGGCAGCCTCCCTGACAAAGTCCTATGCTTTTGGAACTGCCAAAGAATGGGCCAAGCTCTGGTTAAAGGTAATGGGGAAACAAAGTGATTTCCTAGGCTCAGAACGTCCAGGAGCTACTGATCTACACACAGGATGAGCCTCCACTAGCCTGGAGATCTGGAGACAGAGAGCCTGAGTCTGAAGCCAAACTCCGCTGCGTATTCCCCATTTTTCCATGTATTTCAGTATTTCCAAGTCATGCCCTCTCTAAGATTTGGTTTCTCGTTCTTTGAAATGGGAATATTTTGTGAGTTACTCCCAGGGTCTCTTCCAGTCTCAGATTTGTGGTTCTGTGCACCCCAGTAAAAGTGATGCGGTACAGAATACTAGATGTTGGGAAAATCTCATATCAGTTTTAAGATTTAATCACCAAAGACTGCACTAAGACTTTTGGGACAGACTATATAAAAGCAAAAGAGAGGGCAAGCTAAGTTCTTTGAGCAGTTTCAGAAGGGAAAGGTACCTTTTAGGAGTGGAAGGTGAGGAAAAGCGTTCTGGTCCAGGTGGCCCTCATGTTCAGCTTCATAGGAAGCCAAGTGATGGATTAAGATTTGTGGGGGAGGGGAGAGAAAAGTCAGTTTCCCCTTTGGATCATCCACATTTTCTGTCCCCACCAGGCTTTGCCTATTCGTGGGGCTGTCAGTCTTCCTCATGAAAAAATCCTTAATATATCTTTTCGCACCACTCTTAAAATATTCTGAAATGTTAATATTAATCAGTTGTTTGAAGTCTACATGGTTAGTGAACTATTTATATTCTGGTACTGCATTTGGGGGTAAATTTTGCATCCCACTGTTCATTGCTGAACAAATCTGGGATGTGAAAAATGTCCGTTGGCAGCGTAGGAAGCCTCCTTGGAAAGACCCCACATGACCAAGGGAAGGCTTGGAATTTGAGAGAAGATAGACATAGCTTATGGAGACCCAGTGAACTCAGCAGAGGACCAGAGAGCAGTATGGAGGCTGAGAATAAGCATTAAGCTGGACTGCTGAGCTACGCAACTGCACAAAGCTTTGTCTCCCAAGTCCTTGAAAACCTTCCTCACGACAACTTCATTAGGGGGTGGTGGCATAAGGAAGTTCACCCTACTTTTGGAGGAAACTCAGCTCAGCTCTGAGAGAACTGATAGGCCTGTCATCCCAATCACTGACACCTTGCCAATGGACATGATTCTAAATTAGGACCTGAGACCACTGGCCCAGTAGTTTCAGCCCCACATTTCTGTGCCTGTATGTTTGGGGGTTTGGGTTTGTTTTGGGTTTGTTTTTACCATGGGTCATTCTGGGAATCTGGCTTCTTTCATGCTGACTACGGAGTTACCGGGAAGATCCAACTCACCCTGGAAAGAACTGGATGGGAGAACATTTTCACCCTAAATAAACCAAGGGGAAAGTTCTGCGTGGATCAGAGTAACATATGCTCCATGTTCATGCAGTCAAGACTCCTTTTGGGGGAAATCAAAGCATTTGAGCTGGTAATGGAAGCCAAGCCAAATGACAGTGCCTTCCTTGCACAATGATCAGATCGCATCTTATCGGCCTAGGACTTCTCATGCAGTTTGGCAAATGATCAGCAGCATTTATTAACTGCCTCATGAGTGCTTGGGGCTATAGAGGAAACTCTCTTGGGCTTTTGGTCCATGTCCCCAGAAGAGTCACTATGGATGAAATGTCAGTGGAATCAGGAATCCAAGACCCAGCAGTAGCCCTAATGTCACTCCCTCTGTCCTCGGGGCTCTTAGTTTCACAAAGCACCTGTGGGGCAGGAAGTGAGTGTATTAGCATTCCCATCTTATAGATAAAAAAACGGACATTGAGAGAGATGTAACCACTTATCCAGGCTCACAGAGTAAGGTAATGACAGATCTGAGACCTGAACCCAGGACTTTGGACTCAAAGAACAAGGGCCCGTCTACGTCCTCCATCATCCTGATCACCTAGGATGATAATACTCAGGCATTTAGATAAGGGAGACTTTATGAGGGAAAGGGGGCTTGAGCTGAGTCTTGAAAGCAGAACAGGACTTCTGCCAGTAAGGAGTGAGGAACAATGTGAACAAGACACAGAATCAAGGAAGAGGAATCCTGGGCAGTGGCAGAGGTGCCAGCCTGCCTGGAGCAGAGCCAATGAGCTCTGGGAACAGAGGGAGCCATGTGCATATAGCTGAAGAGCTTGGGGTGAGAGAGCCAGTGCCAGAAGGGGGAAGAGAGAGAGAAAGAGAGACAGAGACAGAGACAGAGACAGAGACAGAGAGACAGAGAGAGAGAGAGAGACAGAGAGAGAGAGAGACAGAGAGAGAGAGTTTAGCCTCAAAGGAAGATGGAAGAGACTTCCTTTGATGCTAGACAGTGAGAAACCGTGGAAGGAAATAGTGGAGAGAAAGAAGAGTGATTAGGAGAATTAATCCAATGGTCCATACAGAATGAATGAGCCTGGGAAGTATTTGAAATAGGGAAGCCACAGAGAATGCTTGGGTGGTGATCCAGGCATGAAGTACAGAGACCCAGACCTGGGTGCGGCAGAGCTAGCTCAGGGTCCCTAGGTATGCAGAGGAAGAACTGAGCTTTGGTGACTGTGGAATGCTCTGGCCTTGCCGTCAGCTTGTTCCAGGCTTGGCCTGCCCTTTGGCCCCT
This sequence comes from Pseudocheirus occidentalis, assembly GCA_028646575.1. NCBI lineage: Eukaryota > Metazoa > Chordata > Mammalia > Diprotodontia > Pseudocheiridae > Pseudocheirus > Pseudocheirus occidentalis. The sequence goes on from CM053595.1 coordinate 325,127,772, forward strand.
TAGACACCAGCTCTGCCTGACCAAAATGAACAGAGCTTGGGTCTAGCACGAGCTGCTGCTAACTTCTTCAAGCACTAACCGAGCAGCTTTGTTTTACAAACAGGTGACATGTCGCATCATCTTTTGCCTCTTGTTTCTTCCATTAGAATGTGAGCCCATTGAGATCAGAGGTGATTAGTGCCTTCTTTTGTGTCCCCAGCATTAGGACAATGTTTGGCACACAGTAGGCACCTAATAAATGCTTGCCGTTGCTAACCATATTGAAATTGCAGGATGCTAAATAGCCCATTCTCCTCCTCTCTACTTAATGTTTTTTTTCTTTGTCACCCACACCCTTGAACGTCTCAAAGACAATTTAATTTGCTTTGCTTAATTAATTCAGGTTCAAAACACTGGGTGCAGTATCTGCTCCCAATTAGTAAGTCAGCTAACCCATAGAGCCATGCTCTGACTGTGTGCCTGAGAATATCAGGAGGAAGCAATAACAGCATCAAAGCCACTAATGGGAGTTTGGAAGGGCCATGGCTGTTTCCCTTGGTAGAAGAGACAATTTCAAATTGAGCCGCGCTGGGTCCAAACTTAATTGACTTTGGACACAAACTGTCCAAAGAAGGAGGTCAGACATGTCTTCTGCAAACATGCTTGTGGGTGAATAAAGCTGTCCACCCTCTCTTGCAAACAGTGCGTGGGGCTGCGACCAGGCACATGTGCGGGCTGTTCCAGGGACAGATTGTATGCTGACGGGATGGCAGATTTATCGCTTCTGTTGAACAGAACCATTAGGGTTGCCAGCGGTGGCTCAGCTAATGGCAGCCTCCTCAGAACATTTGCGAATGACTCTCCCACCACATGGCCCCTGTGGACAGGGCTGGCCTTCGGGGAGAGAGAGAAGCAGCTTGACCCCTGGTAATCTGGCGATGGCTTGGATGCCACCCCAGAAGAGCTGTAACTCAGAGCAAACACAGTGCCTGGAGCCGCGGGCTCCGCCTTCTTCTGAGCAGCATCCAAGGGCTCTTAAAGATGGCCCTTCTGGAGCTAATTGCTCATGGAGCAGCTCCTCAGCCCAGCCCCTGTTCTCACAATAAACCCTTCCCTTTACAGTCAGCATCCCACTGTCCTGGATGATTTTTATCATATAAAAGGAGGGGACATGCTATTTTCCCTCTAATTATATTTTAGAAAACTAATGTCTTGCTTTTAAATTACAGTTTTAAAATTACCTACTGCCAGGGCTTTAGAAGGAAAATGCTCAATCCTTTGCTTTCTGGGGCTTGCCTTTTATGCCAGGATTGGTATTTCTGGACTGCTAATCGCTTGCTGGCCTCTTACAGGCCTTTAAAATCATTCTTCCTTCGGAGACGGTATCTCCTGTCAGAGAAATCCTGGTGGCACTGTTTTACGCTTCTTAATCTAGGAGGAGGGAATGCAGGCATGTCCTTCCTTCTGTCCTTCAGGAGGATTTGTCCAGGCTTCAGTATGCACAAATTCTCTTAAAGTTTACAATCCCTCTGCAGTTGCCCAGTTTCTGCAGCAATATCATGACGTTAACCCTCCTGGGGAAAACCAACTTGTCCCTTGTTCTTTGCCATCCCAGAGAGTCTACGGGCAAGTATAATAGGCTGTATGAGCAAGTGGCTGCCCCCTTTCACCTAGACTGGCAGCTAACATAGCATATACATCTATTAAAATGATCCAAAAATGGATTGGGGCTGCATCAGGAGACAATGAGCCAGACGGCCATGGAAGCCTTCAAGCTCTTCTCTCTCTGCAGATGACTCTGACATCTCTAGGTCTAGCCCCAGCCTCGCCCTGATCCTCAGTCCCATGGCCCCAGTGGCCTCCTGGACATTTTAAACTAGATGTCCTGATGACTTCTTCTCAATGACCCCAAATGGATCTCGTTATCTATGGGCCCAGACCTCTCCTCACTTCTGGCAAGGACCCTACTACCCTCCCAGCAATCTGGACCAGGCACCTCGGCCTGATCCTAGTCTCCTCCTTCTCCCTCACCCCACAGACCCAGGCAGGGCCAAGGCTGGACATCTCAACCTTCCCAATACCTCTGATGTCTTCTCTCCATCTATACAGCCCTCGCCTTCGTCCAGGTCCTCAGCAGCCCTCACTGACATCATGGCCCCCTGCCCCGAGGCTATCATTGCTCCGATTGCTGGCAAATACCTTCCTGCAAGTGCAGATCTGTCCAAGGGATCCTTGCTCAGCGAATTCCAAAAGTTCCCTATTGCCATTAGGATCAAGCACACTCCTCTGTTTAGCTTTTAAAACTCATCACAACCTGGCCTCAACCAGTTCTTTCAACATTCCTTCCCCCTTCCCTCCCTCCCCTCCTCCCCTCCTTCCTTCCTTCCTTCCCTCCTTTCCTTCCTTCCTTCCTTCCTTCCTTCCTTCCTTCCTTCTTTCCTTCCCTTCTTTCCTTCCTTCTTTTCTTCCTTCCTTCCTTCCTTCCTTCCTTCCTTCCTTCCTTCCTCCCTTCCTGCCTTCCTTCTTTTCTACTTTTCTCCTTCCTTCCTCCTTCCCTCTTTCCCTCCCACCCTTTCTTCCTTTCCTCCTACATATATAATGTGTTATACATGTATATATGTGTATGTATATATACATAAATTTATATATAAATACTTGTATGCATATGTGAACATATATACTTTTTTACTTTTCTGTGTTTGTGCAGAATGAATATGTGTAATTCATAAGCTTGGGACTTATTCTCCTAACTGGAGTTCCTAATAGCAGGTTGTACCTGCATAGAAAACCAACTTTATTTTTCTTGAGGGTTTTTTGGTCCATGTTTCCTTTCACAACATGACTATAATAGATACGTTTTGCATGACTACATGTGTATGTATATGACTATATTGTATGACTACATGTGTATGTATATGACTATATTGTATGACTACATGTGTATGTATATGACTATATTGTATGACTACATGTGTATGTATATGACTATATTGTATGACTATATTGAACTGCTCATCTTCTCAATGAGGGTGGTGGGGAAGGAGGAAAGGAGAGAATTTGGAAGGCAAAGTCTTAAAAAGTGAATGTTAAAAATCATTTTACATGTCATTGGGGAAAATAAAAGACTAAGTACAAAAACAAAGAGAAATCTTCAATTTCTGCCCCCATGGAAGTGTTAGGGGCACCCACATTGGCCCCAGGAATTTCTAGTACCCTGCCTCATAAGCCCCCATCTCATGTATTCCCCATCCCAGCAATAACTCAGTTAATACCCTCCCCCAAAGCAATTGCCACCTGCTCTCTTCTCAATATCAGTTAATTGGACATTTGTACTTTTGTGGAGGAAGTCCCAAAGGAAAAGGAGCTGTCTTCCGTGAGTCACCAGGATGGGGCCAGTTCTCATTCCCACTCATGCATGGAGGTACTTAGCAAGGGGACCCTACAATCTACTGGAATGCATAGACTTGAAAAGCTTTAATTGATGGAGGAGAGAAGGCACCTAGGAGACAAAGGAGAAGTCAGGCTTGAGATGCATGCGTGTTTGAAAGGATGTTTCTGAGGAAGAAAGCACAACACTTCTCCTGGACACCCCAGGTGATCACTGACATCAGGCAATAACCAAGCATCCAAATCACACAACCCCATTCTTATTGCTGCTTTTCTGTTACCAGAAGGAAAGTCTGATCACTTGGAACAAATTCTTCCTTCTTGCTGCTTCATCGCCTCTGCTCCCTGCCTCCTTCGCTGCCTTTGGGGCCAGAGGCAATGCCAGAACGCTGGAGCCTTGCCACAGTGGCACTCTGATGATGTCTACCTCCATTTCGGATGCTGCCCTCCACCATATTGCCTCTACTGGCAGCATCCTCTAAATCTCTTCATTGGCAGCCTGAACTATGTCCCTGGATTCCCGGGCTCTGATGGGTCTGATTTAGCCTCAGGTTGAAGGGATCCAAACCTCCCAGCACTCCCAGGATGGCTCCATCCACACTCTGCCTCTTTACTTCACCCCTTCAAGCTGTCCCTTCTCTAGTGCCTTCTTGCATTCGTGTGTAGACTCCATAGGGGGAGGGATTAAGGGGACAGTATCTGAAATGCTTTTGCTTTTATCTCCTCTGCCCCAAACAATGCCTAGCCCAAAGCATGGAAAGGAGGGAAGGAACCAAACATTTATTAATGTCCTACCACATGCCAAACACTGGGCTAAGCAATTTTAAAAATATATCTTATTCCATTTGAACCTCACAAGAACTTGGAGTGGGGGTTAGGTGCTGCTAATATCTGCTGAGACAAATAGAGATTAAGTGACCTACCCTTGTCACGCAGCTAGGAAGTATTACACTGGGACTGGAACTCAGCTCTTCCTGACTCTAGATGGAATATCCTCCTATCCGTTGAGCCACATAGAATAAAATACTTAATCAGTGCTTGAGTTGGAAAGATTTTGACTCAAGCCTTGCTATGTGTCGGCTCAGCTTTCAGTTGTAGCAGAGCTGAGCCTGGTTGGGAGAATCTAAGGCTCAGAAGAACCATGGGATGCAGGAGGCCCCAGCAGCTTTTGAGGTCTCCAAGTGAGTCAGAGCAGTGCAGGGGGCTCAGCATCAGGGGAGCTCTGGGCAGCTACACTGGCCACGGAGCAAGTGATTTCTAAATGCTCAGGGAGTGGAAATGGATCAGATGAATGGGAGCAATGAAAGGCTCACCTGGCCCTAACACAGAGCACTGATGGATTAACTGAAGGACTCATCCTGCAATCTTGTCCATGACATGGATGCAACGTGTGACCTTTGGGGAGTCACTTCCCTGCTGGGGACCCAGTTCAGAATCACAGAAATGGAAGGGGGTTCAGAAGCGAGCTAGTCTTCCCACTGTAAGGAGAAGGCGACCTCCAAAGACCTTCTGATCCCAGCATCATTGACTCCACGTACAAGGGCAATAAGAGAGTGTGTAGAGGCGACATGCACCTGAAATGCCAACCAGCTGCCAGGCACTGGGTCTAGTGGGATCTCAACTGATGCTGCATCTTCCCATAAGAGACATCTGTCACTTATACTTGGCTGAGAGGACTCATAATCAGCCTCTGGAATGGACCCTTGCCAACCCAGCCAAGCAGCCAATGTGACCCTGAGCTAGACCACCTTCAAGCAGTATTCATGCAAGAAATGACTTCCCAGGAAAGGAGAATGGGGATAAAAGCCTGTGGACAAACACTTGGACAATATCCCTCTAATTTTACATAGTGATTCTGTCCCGACTCCAAATTGAAGGTGACCTAAGCAGTCTCTATGTGAGCTGAAGGCCCCCCAAAACATGCTCCCTGCCACATGCAGTTAATCACTGAATGAACTAGTGGTCCTCCCTTGAATCCCAAATGGAGTAGGTTCTGTGATGGACCAAAAAGAGCCCAGCCCTGACTCTGCCTGCCCATAGAACCCATGGAATCTGCTTGCCCTGGGTGTCTCAATCTAGGCTGTTTGAACACTGTCCATGAAACAGCCTTCAGGGGATATTGATGGGGTCCATTCTCCCTTGTGCCCTCTACTGCATTCTGATCCCTTGAGTCCTCTCTGATTGGTTCTTTATATCACTGCCTTCTCATCAATTCTGAACATTTTCTTTCCCCATCATGGCCTCAATACTACCCCCTCCTCCCACCCCATTGAGAACCTCTCATTTTATACTGTGCTGAAACCTGAGGCTGTTGGTCTAGATCTCCTGCTTCTTACTGCATCAAAACTTCAAATCCCAGCCCCATTGCCCATTCTCTTCTCCTCTTCTCTAGTCTCAGAGAAAGAGTTGGCTCACTGCCCTCCAAAAGCCAAGTTACCTGCTTTCGTCCTTGATCCAATGCCCTCGTGCTTCCTCACCCCTTTGCTCACCACCTCTCTTTCCCAAAGCTTTGTTTCTTTTTCTTTACTGGCTTTGTTCTTATGGTTTATAAAAATGGCCACATTTCCTCCATCCTTTGAATTAGTCTCCCTTAACTCTAGCATCCTCTGCTGTATATTGTCGTATATGTCTTCCCATCACGCTTGCCTTCCTAGAAAAAAAGTGGTCCACATTTATTTCCTCTATTTAAGGTTCTTCCACTCACTACTCAACCCTTTAGGATCTGGTTTCAGTCCCCAAAACTCAACTGAAGCTGCTTTTCAAATGGCTGCATTTTTTAATGAAGATCCTTTGTTTTAGTATCACCTTTCTTTTCTGTCTACATCTCCCCACCAATACCTGTGTAATTAGCCATCTCTTATCATTTGAAATGAAAGAGAAAAAATAAGCCATATGTCAAACAAAACTCACAACGCCCGCCATATTCCATATCCATTGTGGAAAGGAGGCCATTTCAACAAGGAAGGGAAGGAAGCACATTGTTTCCTCATCTCTTCTCTATAGGCAATCTTGGTCACTGTAATTTCACAGCATTTCATCTCTTCTTTTTGTCGTGGTTGTTCCTTCCAATTAGACTGTTGTCATTGTATGTGCTGCTTTCCTGGTTCTGCTCCCTTCACTGGGCATCAGGTAACATAAGTCTTCCTAGGCTTCTCAGTATCTGTCACATTCATTGTTTCTTATAGCACAGTAATATCCCATTACCTTCATGCACCATGACTTATTTAGCCATTCTCCAATTGATAGACACTGAATTCATTTCTAGTTCTTTGCTACCACACGATGTGCAATTATGGATAGTTCAGTATATATGGGACCTTTCTTTGTGTTGTTGACCTCCTTGGGGTAAATGCCTAGTCATTATCTTGGCATAATTTAAATTGCTTCCTAGAATGGTTGGACCAGTTCCTAGCTCCACCAACAATTTAATCATAAGCTTGTCTTTCTGCAGGGTTTCCAACCACCAGTGCTTGCTTTATTGCTAAATTCAACGACCTTTTCTCAACCTTCCCCCTTCTTTGCCTCTGAATTGTCTGACTGCCAGCACCCCTCCCCCAACCAATCCTCTTTCTCTCTTCCGGGGATTTTCAGGGCTTTGTTCTCTCTTGATTCTCCTCCCTTACAGCCAACTGATTCTTCCAAGTTCCTTTGTAAGATGGTCTTTAATCATTCAAGAATGAAGGATTATTAAGTGCCGACTATTCACTATGTCTCATCACACATGGGGGTCTATACCAGGGCTCTGCCTTTTGGGGCCAACTTCTCTCCTCTCTCTACACTTCCTCTGTTAACCTTGTTGGCTCCCCTAGTACTTATCAGCTCTAAAGGAATGACTCCAGTCTGTAACGGCATTGCTTACTCATCTCTCCCCTGTGCTCTGCTCCTTCTGGTTCTGCTTCTCCAGGGCTCTTCTGGTCACCTCCCTCTAGACATCCCCTAAGCATCTCCAACTCAGTGCCTCCAATCAGGACTCTTGATCTTTTCCCCAAAGCCATTATGACTCCCAGACTTCACTTAAGGGCATTGCCATTTTTCAGGTTAACAAACTGAGTCAGTCACCAAGTCTCACTGAGTCTACCTCCAGGATGCCTCTCATATCTGTCCCCTCACATATATCGATTTTCCTAATTCCAGTCCTTCTCATATCTCCCCTGAATTATTGTAGTGGCATCTGCATAAAGGAAGGTAGATGGCACAGTAGACAGACTGCTGGGCCAGCAGCCAGGAAGACCTGAGTTCAAATCCCACTTCAGACACTAATTAGCTGTGTGACCCTGGCCAAGTTGACTCGGCTCTGCTTCCTTGACTGTAAAAATGAGTATAACAATAACACCTCCCTCCCAGGGTTGTTGTGAGGTTCAATGGAGTTAATATCTGTAAAATACTTAGTGTAGGACCTGGCACAAAGTAGTGCTTAGTTATTACTAAGTGTTATTATTCTCCCTCTTCACATCGCTCCCCTTTCCAATCCAGCCTCCACAGGAGTCAACAGCAAAAGCATCCACAACCAATGAGCCGCACTGCTGAGGCACAGAACTGACCCCTCTCTACCCTATTTCAGAAGCTTCAGTGGCTCCCTATTGCTTCTAGAAGTCCTTCACTCCTGGAGCCAGCCATTCTTCCCATGCTCAGCACATATCATAGCACTACCACACACTCTCCTTTCTTGCCCAATCCACATCCTTGCAGTTCCCCATTCTCAAAACTCTGTCCCCCATCTCTGTACCTTTGCACCTAGACCACTCAACCCAGACTGATGCTCTCCTCACCCCCAACACTGTGCATCTTCCAGATAATTTTGGTTTTTATTCCAAGCTCTTTGTAGGCATTGCCTGAGGGCTTTTGTGTCTGTATTCTCAAGCCTTAGTATAATGTTTCAGATATAATAGGTAATTAAATAATGGTTGAATTGAATTGTGACTAACCCTGGGCTAACAAATGTGGAGGCAAAGAGAAGTGGATGAGGGAAACCTAGGGTTGGGATCAGAGGGTGTGATCTGCAGACTGTCCACTCTTTACAACCTGAATGCCCACAGGCAAATGACTCAGCCTTTCTGGGCCTCAGTTTCTTTCTATGATAAATGAGGATTTGGAATAGATGGTCTCCAATATCTCTTTAAAACAAATAATTCTTTCCCAACATTCCCCTCCAAACAACTTTAAAATAATCTCAAATCAAATTTTGGAGTGGAAGATCCAACAAAAGTTCAAAGAGAGAGAGAGAGACATTTTTCTAGTCTAAGACAACTTAGGAGGTCTACAAGAGATGTCTGTACCACTGGAGTGCACACGGGCCCAGAGCCTGGCAGGAGCACCAGGAGTGGGCTTTGGTGGCAGCCAGGACAGCAGCAATAGCAGCTTCTGGAGTTCTCAGCCCAGAGATGGTGAGGGGGTAGGACAGATTGTTAGAAAGAGAATAGAGGGGACTCTTTGCTGATGCTGGGTGTAGCTGGCACAAACTGGCAATTCTATTGTTCACACACAGTTCTAGGATAGAGAGGCATGCTTGCGATCTGTCACAATGGAGCAGAAACCCTAGCCAAAATTCTAGGGTCAGTAGGGGTGCTAGCAAATGTGGCTGAGGGAAGGGTCTTGGTCACAGTTCCAGGGTCAAGAGGAGCAGTAGTGATTGTAGCTACAGGGGATCAGGGGCCCTTCCTGGGCAAAGATCAGAGCACAGATCAGGAGAGCAGTAACAACACCTCTCCCAGGATAATACCACTTTGGAAGCAAAGAAAACTTGCAGACCCCCAGAGCTAGCTCTGAAAAGAGCAGCACAAAAAGTCTGAAGCTTGGAACAGGGTCTCCTCACCCCCAAGGGAGCAGATTCCAACTTTGACACAAAGTTCAAAGTGAGGAAATAGGCTGAAAAATGAGCAAATAACAAAAAAGAACTTGAATATAAAAATTTCCTACAGTGGCTAGGAAGAGCAAAATGTAAACTCAGAAGGCGACAACAATGTAAAGATAGCACCCCCCTCAAAAAAAGCCACAAAAATACTGATCGGGCCCAAGCCCAACAACATTTCCAGGAAGAGTTAAAGAAAAAGGCAAAAGTGGTAGAGGAAGAAATGAGAAAAGAAATTATAATGATGCAAGGAAATTATGAAAAAGGAATGAACAACTTGGTAAAAGAAGCACAAAAAAAAATCACTGAAGAAAATAGCATCTTAAAGAACAGAATTGACCTGATAGTAAATGAAGCACAAAAATTCTCTGAAGAAAAGAACTCCTTTAAAAGCAGAATAAACCGAATGGAAGAAGAGGTACAAAGGCTCCCTGAAGAAAATAATTCCTTGAACATTAGAATTAGGCAAGTAGGAGCTAATGACTCCATGAGACTTCAAGAAACAATAAAACAAAGACAAAGGAATGAAAAAATAAAAGAAAATGTGAAATATCTCATTGGAGGGGCAGCTAGGTGGCGCAGTGAATAGAGCACCCGCCCTGGAGTCAGGAGTACCTGAGTTCAAAGCCGGCCTCAGACACTTAACACAAAAAAAACCAGCCGTGTGACCTTGGGCAAGTCACTTAACCCCAACTGCTCTCCAAAAAAAAAAAAAAAGAAATATCTCTTTGGAAAAACAACTGAACTGGAAAATAGAATGAGGAGTGATAATTTAACAATTCTTGGACTATTTGAAAGCCATGATTGAAAAAAATAGAACCTTGACATCATATTTCAATAAATTATGAAGGAAAATTGCTCCACTATCTTAGATTCAGCAGGTAAAATAGAATTGAAAGATTCCACCAATCACTTTCTGAATGATACCAAAATGAAAACTCCCAGGAATAAAATCACCAAATTTTCAGGTCAAGGAGAAAATTTTGCAAGCAGCCAGAAAAAAAATCAAGTATCAGGGGGTCACAGACAGTATCACACAAAATTTAGAAGCTTTCACGTTAAAGGTGTGGAGGGCTTAGAATATGATATTCCAGAAGGCAAAGGGATTAGTATTAAAACCAAGAAAACCAACCTAGCACAACTGAGTATAATCCTTAAGGGGAAAATAGATATTTAATGAAATACAGTCCTTCTAAGCATTCCTAGTGTAAAAGTCACAACTGAATAGAAATTTTGACATTCAAACACAAAACTCAAGGGAAGCATAAGAAAGGTAAACATGAAAGAGTAATCATAAGGGAGTGAAGCTAATTTTTTACATTCCTATATGGGAAGATGTAACTTCTAAGAACTTTATCGTTATTAGGACAATTAAAAGGAGTCTACATAGATAGAGGGCATGGATGTGAGTTGGTCATTCTGGGACGATCTTTAAAAAATGTGTGGGTGAGAAAGAGGACACACTGGGAAAAGAGGGAATGGAGAAGAAGAATGCAGAAATTTTCTCATTTAAAAGAGGTGTGTAAAAAAGAACCTTTTTAGAGGGGAAATTGTGGGGTGGTGGGTAATGCTTGAGCTTCACTCTCATCAGAATTGTTTTAAGGAGAGGAATAGATGTTTATGTATATACATATGCTCGCACTCACACACACACACACGCATTCTGTTGGGTATATAAATCTATCTTACCTAATAGGAAAATGGGAGGGGAAGGAGATAAAAGATATGGGGGCATGGGGGACGTTATGACAAAAGGATGAGCAGATTAAGGGAGATAATGGTCAGAAGCAAAGCAGGCTTTTGAGGAGGAACAGGATAAAAAGAAGAATTTGTTGTTCAGTTGTATTTGACTCTTTATGACCCCATTTGGGGTTTTCTTGTCAGAGATACTGGCATGGTTTGTCATTTCCTTCTCCAGCTCATTTGACAGATAAGGAAACTGAGACAAATGAAGTTAAGAGACTTGCTCAGGATCATATAACAAGTAAGTTTCTGAGGCCAGATTTGAACTCATGAAGACAGGTCTTCCTGATTCCAGGTCCAGTATTCTATCCACTGCACAACTTTGCTACACCACCCCACCCCCCAAAAAAAAGATAAAAAGAAGAAAATGGATAGAGGAAAATACAGTTACTCATTATAACTGTGCATGTGAATGGGATGAGTTAACCCATAAAATGGAAGTGGATAGCAGAGTGGATTAGAAACCATAATTCAACAATATGTTGTATGCAAAAGACACACTTGAAACAGAGAGACATGTAATCATAATAAAATAAAGGTTAAAGTTAAAATAAAGGCCTGACTCTGGAGCAAAATCTATATTATGCTTCAGCTGAAGTAAAAAAAAAGCAGGGGTAGCAATCATGCTCTCAGATGAGGCCGAAGGAAAAATAGATCCAATTAAAATAGATAATTAGTAAAACTGCATTTTACTAAAAGGTACTGTAAACAATGAAGTAATATCAAAAATTTGTATAGCCTAATTTCTTAAATAAATTGGAAATTGAATCAAATTCATAAAAATAAGAGTCATTTCCCAATTGATAAATGACTAAAGGATATGAATAGCTAGTTTTCAGAAGAAGAAATCAAAGCTGTCTGTAGCCATGTTTAAAAAGATGTACTAAATCACTTTTGATTAGAGAAATGCAAATCAAAACAACTCTTAGGTGCTGCCTCTCACTTATAAGAAATGACAAATTCTGGAGAGGATGAGGGAAAACTGGGCACATTAATGAACTGTTAGAATAGTAGTGAACTGGTCCAAGTATTTTGGAGAACAATCTGGAAGTATGCCCAAAGGACCAAGAAACTGTGCATACACTTCAACCTAGCAATATCACTGTACATCTGTATCCCAAATAGATGTTTTTATAAAGATCTCCATGTAAATGGGTGTGTGTGTGTGTGTGTGTGTGTGTGTGTGTGTGTGTGGTGTCAAAGAAGCAAAAATGAAAGATGGTGGTGTAGAAGCAGGAAAACTCCATGGCTCCCCCATAACCACCTCAAGTACCTATAAAATATGACTCTAAACAATTTTAGAGCTCCAGACCCCACACCATCACAGAGAGGAACAAATCTCCCACTGAAGACAGCCTGGCAGGTGGACAAGAAGGGTTCATTACAGCACACTGGGAACTGAGCCCAGTCCCATGAGAACCTGTGCTTTTAGCCCCAGGGCAACCTGAACCAGCCATGGCTGAGACATTCGGGAGAGTGGATCACCAGCAGCTGTGGTGGTTTCCAGAATTGTAGACCCATAAATGCCAAAAACAAAGTAGAAGGTCAGTGGAACTCTGCTAAATATGGGGGGGGAATGGAGCATGGTCAAGCCTCTGCCCCCAGAACTAGAAGCAGCGGAAGCAGCGGCCCCACAGCCACCTCCATGTGGCTTCTTCAGAGTTCCCTGCCTGCAGATTGCAGGGGGGCCAAGAAATCATTCAGGGGTTAAGTGCTCTTGCCTTAACCTGCCTGGACCAGTATTGTGGTCTTGGGTGGTGGTCCTGAGGTGAATGACTAGTGAACCAAAGCTGGTGGGGGCTGTCAAGATGGTGCCCTCTTAATACCTCCAGCAGATGCAAAAACCCCATTGATTTGGGACAGAGCTCTCCCTTCTAGAAGCAGAGTTCTACTATGGCAAAGAGCTCAAAAGTAAAGTAACTGGGTGTCAACATGAGCAGGCAAAGGAAGCAAAGCAAACCCAGCAATGCAACTTTACATTCCTTTTCTAGGAACAAAAAGGATCAAAGCATGGAATGGGAGGAAGACAACCCAGTCAGAACTTCTGCATCAAAAGCTTCCAAGAAAAATGTAAATTGGTTACAGGACATGGAGGAGCTCAAGAAGGATTTTGAAAATCAAGTAAAAGAAATGGAGGAAAAATTGGGGAAAGAGATGAGAATGATGCAAGAAAATCATAAAAAGTAAGTCAACAACCTGACTGAAGAAAATAACACCTTAAAAATAGACTGGCAAAAGAGGTCCAAAAAGCCAATGAGGAGAAGAATGCCTTAAAAAGTTGAATTTGACATATGGAAAAAGAATCTCAAAAGTTCACTGATGAGAATAATTCCTTCAGAAGTAGAGTGGAGCAAATGGAAGCAAATGATTTTATGAGAAATCAAAATACTATTAAACAGATACAAACAAATGAAAAAATAGAAGGCAATGTGAAATATGTCCTTGAAAAAACCACTGACCTGGAAAATAGATCCAGGAGACAAAATTTAAAAATCATTGGACTACCTGAAAGCCATGATCAAACAAGGAACCTAGAAAGCATCTTTTTAAGAAATTCTCAAGGAAAATTGCCATGGTATTTTAGAACCAGATGGCAAAATAGAAACGGAAAGAATTCACCGATAACCTCTTGAAAAAGATCCCAAGAAGAAAACTCCTAGGAATATTATAGCCAGGTTCCAGAGTTCCCAGACCAAAGAGAAAATATTACAGGCTGCCAAGAAGAAACAATTTGAATATTGTGGAAACACAATCAGGACAACCCAGGATCTAACAGCTTCTACATTAAGGGTTCAAAGGGCCTGGAATATCTGGAGATCAAAAGAGCTAGGATTAAAACCAAGAATCAACTACTCAGCAAAACTGAGTATAATGTTTCAGGGGAAAATACAGTCATTCAATGAGGTGGAGGACTTTCAAACATTCTTGATGAAAAAAATGGAACTGAACAAAAAATTTGACTTTCAAATACAAGAAGCAAAAGAAGCATGAGAAGGTAAACAGGAAAAAGAAATCATAAGGAACTTATCAAAGTTGAACTATTTACATTCCTACATAGAAAAATTATAATTGTAACTTAAGAAACATTTCTCAGTATGAGGATAGTTGAAGGGAATAAAAATTTATATATATATGTGTGTGTGTGTATATGTGTGTATGCATGTGTATATATATATATGTATACATACATATGTGTATTTATAGGAGGGTATATATACATATGAATACATATGTGAGTGTATGTATATATGTGTATAGGTATACATAGACAGAGGGCACAGGATAAATTGAATAGGAAGGGATAATATTTTAAAGGTGAAATTGAGAGATGAGAGAGGAATAGAATGAGAGGAGACAGGGACAGAGAGAATGGGATAAATTATCTCATATAGAAGATACTAGGGATAGCTATTACAATGGAGGGGAAGAACAGGAAAGCAAAAGACAATGGTTCAACCTTACTCACAATTGAACTTGTCTTATTGGGTATCGTGCTCTACAGGAGATTAGGGGGGAAGGGGATAAGAGGGGAGATGATGGAGGGGAGAGCAGTTTAGGGGTGGGTAGTTAGAAGCACACACTTTTGTAAAGAGACAGGGACAAAGTAGAGAATACAACAAGTGCGGGGGGATAGGATTGAGGGAAATATAGTCAGTCTTTCACAATATATCCACTATGGAAATGTTTTGCATAACTACACATGTATAACCTATATTGAATTGCTTATCTTCCTACCAAGGGTGGGAGATGAGGGAGTAAAGGAAAGAATCTGGAATTTAAAGTTTTAAAATCAAATTTTTTAAAAAAAATTATCATTATTATTATTATTTACATGCAACTGGGAAATAAGATATATAGGCACTGGGGTGTGGAGATACATCTTGCCCTACCAGAAAGTCAGAGAAGGGATGGGGGAGGACATAGGAGAGAACAGATTGAGGGAGGGGGTATACAGTGGGATCGCTGTTTTGGGGTGGTGGGTAAGGGAAAGATGGGGAGAAAATTTGCAACTCAAAATCTTGTGGAAATGAATGATGTAAACTAAAACACAAAAGTTAATTTAAAAAAAAGAAGTAGAAATGGAGATGTCCAATAATTGAAAAATGGCTCAATGAGTTATGTCATATATTGATGATGGAGCACTATTGTGTTATAAGAAAAGATAAAGGGGGAGCTTCGGAAAAACTTGACCAAATCTATGTGAACTGATACAAAGTGAAGTGAGAAAAACCAGGAGATTCTTGTGTAGAGTGACAGAAATGTTGTCATGATGACCAGTTGTAAAAGATTAGGCTGCTCTAATCAGTGTGATGATACAAGATAATTCCAAAGGACTGATGATGAAAGAATGCTTTCCTCCTCCAGAGAGAGCCGGTGAGATCAGGGTGCAAATGGAAGCACATTTTTCTCACTACCTTCATATTTTTATTTTCATGTGACACAGCTAACACGGACATGCTTTGCACGGTTCCACATGTATATTATTGATACTGTATTATTTGCCTTCTCAGTGGCTGGGAGAGGGGAGGAAAAGGGAAAGAATCTAGAACCAAAATTTTAAGAAGAATCCAAAAAATTAATAAGAAAATTCTGAAAATAAATCATTCGTATTTTTAGTGTTTGAAGGTTTGCAAAGAGCTTTACAAATGGCATTTCATTTGATTCTAACAACAATTCTGCAAAGTCAGCACCATTATGATCCTTATTCTACAGTTAAGTAAATTGAGGCTGGCAGCAGTTAAATGACTCGCCTAGCAGCTGCTCTTTGTGTTATTACACACACACACACACACACGCACACATACACTCACATGCACACTCACACACATACACACTCACATGCACACACACATACACACACTCACATACACTCACACCTACTCAAACACACACGAAGTCTGCATTTTTTTCTTTGCCTGAAAAAATGAGGTCCTTTATAAGTGCACCTTTCTTTGAGGAAGATTCTACAGGTATTATTAACTCCATATCATAGATGAAAAAAAACCGAGGCTTAGAGTTACAGTGCTCACCAAACATTAGGGTCATGTGGTTTGGTTGTGTCGGAGGGAAGACTTTAACTCAGGTCTCCTGCCTTCCATCCAGTCCTACTCACCACCCATTTCCTCTAGACCCCAATGCCCTCCTAATCTCTGATCTCTATGACATCTCAAAGGCTTGCTGGCTCCAGTTTCCATGTCCAGTTCCTTGCCTGTAGGATCAAATGTGAACTCCTATAACACTCTTTTAAAGATCTCTACCACTTAGACACCACGATCCTTGCTGCCTCAGTGGGTATGACTGTCTCCCTCACTCTGTGATTTCCCTATGGATCCCAGTTCTCAATGTTCCTTATATAGCCCTCTCCATCTTCCACCTCTGAGCCTTTGCACTGGCTGAGCCTGGTGCCTGCAATGCTCTCCCTCACCCATCTTCCCATGACCTCTGATCTGTACTTCAGCTCTTCCTGATCTCCCACTTGCTAGAGCCCTCTCTCCTGAATTACTTGTATTTAGCTGTTTTGCCTCTATTTGTCTTTATTCACTTCTCATTTAAGTGGCACATACACATATATGCATGCATATTCACAGAGACACACACGTATGAGTGTAACATGTACGTGCCACCTCCTTCATTAGAATGAAAGCTCCTTTAACATGTAAACTTCTCAAGCTGGGGAGTTTCCCCCTTTGTCATTGCATCTCCAGCTCTTAGCACATGTCTGGCACAGAGCAGAGGCATTCCAAGTGTTTGTTGATTGACTGACTGACTGACTGTGGGCCAGAGGGTGTGACCAGTTTCATTTTCTTCTCTTCCACCTGACTGCTCTTCGCAGAGTTGCCCCAAGCTGCAAGACCACAGACAATAATATCACAGACGCCTCATTTCCTGGAAGCTCTGCCAACACTCAATGTTGTTTTGAGTTATTTTTTCCCAATGTCATGACTCTGAGAAGTTTCCGGAATTTGGAGTCTATGCTGTATTTTTATCTGAAATCATTGCCTTTAAAACTCTGCCCGCCCCCAGGGCCCCACCAGTTTGCAAGCCCTCTCCTCTATCACAGAGTCTTTCATTTCAGTCTTTATTTTGGGAAATGCTTCGCTGGAATTATACTTGGGCATAACATCTAGGAGAAGGAAGCTCGTGCTCTAGTTCTGATTGTTAGTAGCTATGGGACCCTGGTCATGTGCCCTTCCCATCTTTATGACTTCCTTTGCTCACCAGTAAAATGAAGATTTACCCTGTCCCACGCAACCCTGACATCCTATGTTACCGAAGACAGAAATCAAGATGTCTTTTCTTCTTACAAGAAAGGAAGTAGGATATTACTGATGCCCATCCAGATTACAGAATGGCCCTAAAGGAAGGACATGAGGGCCTTGGGTCTTAGGGAATTCCAGGCTGGTTTTTTAAGGAGAAAAATCCTAGCAAGATTTTGAATGAAAAGAAGAGGTCCAAGCTGGAGTCTTCGTTCCTTTACAAGGATCAACTTCACCTACCTAAGAGCCACCAAGGAAAAACCAGGCAGGGACAGACCCTCCCTGGGCAGAAAAGAACATTGCCTTGTGAGTGACAGAACTATAAACTGCCCCTTGGCTGATGTGATTCTGTGCTCCTATGATTCTGCCTCAGCTCCCTCCCTGCTTATTGGAGCTGAGCTCACCGGGTCAATCCTCATGGTTCTTCTGGTGTGGTAACTAAGATCAGGGATGAGGAGCTCCCTCCATCTTTCTCAGTCTCTGGCTGTACTTGGAGTAGAAATGCCCCCTCCCATACCCTGTAGCACAGGGCCTACTTCAAATAGCATTACAAAGTCTTGATCTCATTCATTAATTAATTCATCAACAGAATAAAACTTGTCATTTTAACTTGTTTCTGAGAATCCAATCAAAGAATAATTACCATAAACATTTAGACATGTGTCCTACATCAGCAACTGGCATTGAGAAATCATGAGTTCATGACAAGTGCGCCAGCCCAGCCTTCTGGTTAACTTGTTAGAGTAAGGATAGTTGGCATTCTTGTAGTATTTCAAGGCTCACAAAACACTTTATACTCTCATTGACTCTCACAACAGCCCTGAGGAAAATGCAACAGAAATTATTATCCTCATGTTACAGACAGAAGATCAGGCTAACGGCCTGATGTTTTGTCCAGAGATAGTTATCCAGTGTTTTTGAGGGTGCTGTTGGTTCTTCATTCTCAAAGAGGACCAATGACATCATTGCCTCTGAGAAACAGAGACCTAAGACCTGGAAAAGACTATAATTTAGCAATGTAAACGTTACCCACTCCCTAGTGTGCCTAATGCAGGGCATGCTGGGACCTGAGCTGCTGACTCAGAAGGCTGTGGATGGTGGAGGAAAGGGTGGAATCCATGCCACGGAGAGATTAGAGGAAGGTACTCGGCGTCTTTAGCTGGAAGAAGAAAAAACTCAGGGAGGAACATGAGGGCTCTCTTCAAGTACATGAAGGATTGTCCTGTGGAGGAGGGACTCATCTCATGATGTTTGGGTAGAACCACAGGGTAGAACCAGATGCAACTGGGGCAAATTGCAGAAAGGATACTTTAGCATTGAAAAAGTTCGACAGTTTCCTAATAAGGCGCAGAACCTCACAATAGACTGGGCTGCCCCAGCAGCTGGTGTGTCCCTCTTCCGCAGAGGTCTTCCAAAGGCTGGGTGATCACTTTTTGTACTTGTTATAATGGGAATTTCTTTGAGGTGTGTGTTGTTCTAGATGACCACTGAGGTTCCTTTGAGATCTCCCGTTCTGGGATTCCGCCTTTTGAATCATGTATCTAGAGACCCGAACCTGGTAAGAGGTCCTGGCTCTCTGTCCTGGCCCTGCCCCTCACCAGCCGACTGGCTCTGGGCAGGAGTCGGAGAAGTTTCCTCTTTGGGCTGCATCGTCCCTTGCAAGCGTCACTCGGCCTCTGCCTGAAAACCTTCCAGGGGTGTAAGAGCCTCCCTGGGTAGCGCCTTCCACTTTGGGACTCCGCTAATAGATGGGGGAGGGTGGAGAGACCAGTAATCGTAACAACGTCAATCACCACGGTGAGACTACGCCCACTGGATCCCAGCACTGGGCTAAGAGCAGTACACTGACCCGCGCATTGACCTTCGCAGCGACCCTGCTACTGTCCTTAATCATCACTGCTGGTTCTCTTCTCGGGAATGAGATCTTCTCTCTTCACCTTCCACTTACTGCTCCAGTGTCTGCGCTTGTGGCCAAGCAGGGTTCAAGTCTGGCCTTCGGGTCTTCGGATCAGACCGACACTGACTTGGTGTCTCTTCTCTGCCGGCCACACTCTGGGGACCGGGACAAACCGAAGGACGGGTTCGTGCTCATGGGCAGGAGGAGCTGAGAAAGATCTACCAAAGATGTGCCAAACCCCAACGAGATTACAGCACAACTGGGAAACATTTAACACAATTACAAAAAAAAATGCAATAGGAAATAGATAATGTCAATATATGGTTTTCTAAGTTAATACGTAGCAGTCAGGATCCTCAAATGTGGTTTAGTGACCTCCTTTCTATTTGTGTTTGATGCCACTGATCTAACCCAGTCATATCATTCCCTAGAGGAGAACCCTGAGCCTAGAAAAAGGAATCCCCTTCGCTCGAGGTTCCCCAGGGAGGAAGCGGTTGAGCTGAGCTGGGGATTCAAACCCAGGGGCTCTGCCTCGCCGTCCAGCTCTCCCCGTTCGCGCCCAGGTGGTCTCTCCCAGCGCTCCTTCCCTGTCAGCCCTTCCCTGCCACGCCCTTCAAACCTCCTTGTCTGGGGACTTGCAGGGCTGGGCACGGGGCTGCCTGCTCAGCACTGCAACAGACATGCCTTCTGACTCAAGGTCAGGTTTGTAAAAGGAAGAAAACAGGACTCCAGTGACTTCCACACGCCGCAAATCTATTTTTAAAACAAGGCGGGAGAAGTCGACTAGCTTTTCCCCAGTGGAGAAAGAAGTGGAATGGACCCAAGTGGAAACAGGCCGTTAGCAGCGCTTGGCTGCTCAGCTCGGACCCACCCCACGCCTTTGCAGGAAAGCGCAGGTCTGAGAGCAGATCTTCCCCAAGGCCTTTGGAACTCGAAAGGGAACTTGAGCTTGGCCTCGGAGAAGCAGAATCCGGGCTACCTCGAGCTCTTTTAATAAACTCGCCTCGGTCACCACTGCTCTCAAGCAAAATTCAATCAAAACAAAAGCCTCGTCTTGCTTCAAAACCAGGACACTGGAGAATTGGACGTGATGTCCGGGAAAATCTAAGAAAGAAGAGCAGCCCAAGCTGGAGCTGGAGTGGACGTTAGGAAAGTGCTGGAATGGACGTTAGGAAAGTGCCAGACTGGCCGCCGTGCTCGTCCGCCCCATTCCAAACGAGCCCAGAGAAATAAAGAGAAATGCAGAGAGGCCATGCAGAGACTTGAGGGGGGGGGGGGTCACCCAACCATGCCCCGAGAGGCAGGCTGAGCCTGGGCGGCCGGCACAGGCGTCACCCACCCAGCCCGGGCCTTGCAGGAGAGCAGGGCCTCTTGGCTTGCCCTTTTTCCAATTGGGGCAAAGATGGTCGAGGGTAAAATGTAAAATGTAAAAAACGGAAGCAGCCCAGAGCCTGGCTTGGTGGCCGTGTTCCAATTTCTGACACCTGCTTGGTGAGTCTCAAAATCAGCCCCTTCCGAATTCAAGGATGATTAGAATAGAGAATTGAGAGCTTAGCTTGCGGTGGCTCAAGGCATATTTGTTAAGGCAGAATTCTCAATTGCTCCCCCCCTCCTCTCTCTCTCTCTCTCTCTCTCTCTCTCTCTCTCTCTCTCTCTCTCTCTCTCTCTCTCTCTCTCTCTCTCTCTCTCTCATCCCCCATCGGCCTATTTTAATGCTACTTTGCAGGAGTGGTATGGAAGATATGTGTAATTCATACCTCAGTGCTCACTGAAGCCCATCCCCATCCATCTCAGTTGTGACTCTTATCCCTCTCCTCCCATGGGTCCTCCCCAGCTGGTTTGCCAAATGCACTAGAAGTTGTCCCTCCTCTGGGCTGTTAACCTTCAGCAGTTACCAGTAAGGTTTCCACTGCCCAGTTGCCCTGGCTGACTCTGGCTCCCAGTCTGGCCCACCTCTGTTTCTGACCACCCTTCTTCTGGGTGATGCCAGATCCCAGGAATTCTCAGCTTGAAGTGACATTAGTGGCCTCCCAACTGAGCTTTGCCTGAACAGGACTCCTGAACATGGACCACTGTTCATCCAGCCCTTATGTGAAGTCAGGTGCTGGCTGGGCAGGACCTTGATAATCCTTCTTCCATGCCACCCAGCTCAGGCACTGGAACTTGCTGTCAACATTAATGATGCCATTACAGGAGAGACCAAGGCCCATGATGTACAGCTAAAACATCTGCTCTGAAGTTACAAGAGAACATTAGATGGGGGAGGCCCAGAAGTGGGGGTTTTGTGAGTTCACAGATTAACTCAACATTTCCAGTGCTTCAGAGTCTGTGCTAAAAGGGTAAGCCAACTGCTAGACATGACTGTCTCCACAGATCTTCCTAGTTCCATTCAAACCACAGTGTGTGGTGAGAGGAAACATGAACAGAATGAGAAAGATGGATAAGAAGAGACCAACAAACCACCTTCTTCAATGCCCAGAAAGCAGCTAGGTTGGGGTTGGTTTGAAGGGGTCTTATTCTTGGTTTTACTAAATGGAACTTTTTCTCGGGGACAGATCCCAGAGAGATAGGCAAGCCTGACGCAGGGTGCCAGGGCCTTCTGACTTTGGACAGGGATGCTGGGAGCCCCAAAGAGTTGGAGAGGGGGTGTGGATGCATCGCCTTGTGAATGTTGTCTGAACATGGGAGAATGTGACTGCTTCTCAGGACACTTGGAGCCAAGACCACGGGCATGTGACAGAATCCATGTTGCTGCTCCCAGTGCTAGTGGAGGCATCCATCCCTAGGGGAGTGTGGAGATCTTTGGAGAAAGATGGAAGTCGCTCAGCTGCGCTTCCAACCACAACATCAAATATTCGCTGACAAAGGCACAAATACGGGGACATGGTGAAGCAAAGCAGCATCTGGGTGTTGGACCGAGATGTCAGATTCTAAAGGAATGTTTCCAGAGAGCCTACAGTACAGTGCAAGAAGTGCACGAGTGCCAGCCTGGAACCTGGGGGAGCCCTTCCACCGCTGTGTGCCTTGGTTTCCTCCTCATGAAAGGAGGAACAAAAGCTATCCTCTACTTTCTCATAATAATTGTAATCTTATGATCTCTAATGGCCACCCTTCTCCCCTCAAGCTCAAAGACCATGAATGTACACCCTAATCTAACCCTTGTTTCTGAGGCTCTCACAGAACACAAATCACCTGAGCTCATCTGGTGGGATTTCTCATCTCTCTGGCTTATTACCAGTCTAATGCTTTAGGGTTATCTCCAGCCTCTGACTTTATACAAGAATCCATCCCAAATCCCTGCCCCCTCCTCACCTCCAAGCTGGCATCCATTCTTAGCATGGAGAGGTCACCTCCTTAGAGTGATGCTTCCCCAGATTCAGGAGTCTAGAGCCTAAACACTGGGAAAACTACTGGTCCTTTTCCTTCAAATTGGCTCTCAAGTTCTTCAAGTTCTGGGAGCATCTAGGCTGGGTTTGTTTGGAGATGCTTCTCCCCACTCAAGCAGGTGCAGCAAGAACGCCCAACACTCCCTTCCTGCATGGTGAGAGAGAGGGAGAAAGGGTTTGAATAAGTCCCTGTGGTGACTGCCTTAGGCATGAGCATCCACATCTCCAGTAGCCCTTCCCCTTCCCCCCACCATGTCCAGGGAGAGACTTCAAGGAGTCTGAGAGCTTTGGAAAAACTCTATTGTAATATTATTGGCTTATTTGTAACCCTACATATCTTGTTTTATGCAATTAAAAATCATTCTTCTGACAAAGGTTTGTCCTTCTCAGGTTTAAATTATCTGTCAAAGAGGCCTAGCTCACCACACACCCACCTCCCCCCACATACACACACCCCACACCACATACACACCACACACTCAGAGGCACATGCCACATACACACACCCTAGACACAGGCACACCACATACATACACACACACAGACACATACACACCACAGGGACACACACATTAGAAGCCCTTGACTTGAGGAATTCTTCATGTATCTGGTCTTTTTTTTATTTGCCACTTTATATGTGCCATCTCCTCAAAAAGCCTGGAAGCCTCTTACAGGCATAAAAGCAAGCTCATTCACTGCTGCTCCACCACAACCTAAACCAGCCCATGACTGTGAGCCTCTAACATCCCTGGAGGACAGGAACAGTGAGGTAGCTCAATGGAAAGAGCGCTGGGTCTGAAGTATGAAACACTTGAGTTCAAATCCAGCCTCAGATACTTATTAACATTCAAGTCCAAGCTTGGGTGAGTCACTTAATCTGTGCTTGCCTCAGTTTCCCCATGTGTAAAAGAGAGGCAATAATAATAATAATAATAATACGGCCTCTCAGGGTTGTGGGAGGATTGTGAAGTCCAGCCCAGTCCAGCACCCAGCTCCATGTAATCCCTGTAAGCGCTGTTACTGTTGTTCCCTCTTATACATAGCTAGCAATGGCACAAGAGCTGATGACAGCAGCGGCACTGTCAGGACCTAAGAGGATGCTGATGGGGGGGGCAATGGTCATGGGTATGGTGATGGTGGTGTGGTGTTGGGGGGATGATGGGGTGGTTCTGGGGATGGGGAAGTGAGGGGGATGGAAATGGTCACAGTCATGGTCATGGTCATGGTGGCTGTAGCCATGATCATCATGGTGGTGCTGGTGGTGACAGGGGTGATGATGACGACAATCCTGGTGCTGCTGCTGATGGCTGTCACCATGATTACCCATAATAGAGAGAGATGAGAATCACAATAGAGATGCAACAGTGATGATGGTGGGGCTGATGGCAAGGATGACAGGTCTGGGGGTCCACTCATGGGAATTCCATTTAAATGCTACTTTTGAATCTCTAGCAGGAGAGAAGCTTCCGGATGTCAGTGAGCAATTCTTATGGATGAGGAAGCTCAGGAAAGACAAGGTGGGGTGGACAGGTACAGAATGCCTCCGGCTCACAGGTGGCCATTTCTGCTACACAAACAGATAAACACACAAAACAAATGGGTCCTCCCTCCAGTCTAGCCCGATGTCAGGATCTTCGGCCTTTCTGCGTCTCTTCCCTAAAAGTCCCAGAATTCTCTAAATATGAAGGTCACCGGCATTTATCCAGCATCCCCAATGACATGTGCACATGCTGTATTTCAACAGAAGATAATGTGAATCAAGCAAAGGAGCCTGAGAGGAAAAGTCAGACAAGCAAGCAGAGAGCCAGAAGGAAACAGAGTCCCAGAATAGGAGGCGAAGGTGGGCAGCACTGGGTCAGAGGCTGCCGAGAGATGGGGACACTAGGAATGAGAATAGATGCGATTAAGTCTTAATTCGAGAGATCACTGGCAACCTTGGGCAGAGCAGAAGGGGAGCAAGTGGAGCAAGGAGGGCAGAACATTTCTTCTAGGAGTTTGTGACAGAGGAAAGATAAAGAACGGTAGCAGAGGGTAATAACGGGGAAGTGAAAGGTGAAAGGTCTGGTTTGTTTTAGTAACAATAGACATTGGTGGATGGATGGGGGAGAGGAGAGAAACAGAGACAGAGAAGCAGAGATGGAGAGAGAGACAGAGACATGCAGAGAAATGGACAGAAACAGAAAGGCAGAGACAGAGGCAGACAGGAGGGAACTGAGAGGAGGAAGTCAAGTGGAATCAGCTGTGGCAACGAGAAGAGCCTCACCAGCAAAGGCAAGGCACGACTCCAAAGGATTCTGAAGGTGAGTGACGCACAGATGACCAGAGAAATGGCAGCATCGGGCCTCAGTTTCTCCATGAGATAGCGGAGGGTGACTGCCGAGACAGAGGTAATAGGTTTGGGTTCAGAGGCTTGAGGAAGAAAAAGGAGATTTAGAAACGACTACAGAGGGAAAGACGGCAGACGTTCAGCTGGGGAAGAACAGAACTGAGCCCTAGGGAGGGCAGAGTGGGAGTCGGATCCTAAGTCCTTCTGCTGTCCCCACCACCACCACCACAGTCTCCATTGCTCAAATAGAACTTTGTGCCTGGTCAGTGCACCAACGTTCATAGGTCACAGGTACGTTAAGCTCCCTTTCCATGCAGAAAAAAATTCAGGTAAATGTGAAAACTTAGACAAAGGAGAATTCATATGATGGCTTTGGGAAGATAGATATCCCATTTGAATGAACTCCTGGAGGGGTTGGGGATTGACTCAGTTATTATGAAAGTCCCCAAAGTGACTCACTTGTGCCAAGGGAAGCTTTGCTGTGTCCATAGACCAGAGATCAATGAAGCCAAAGGTTCTTTCTGTCCACATGTCCCGTGATTCTTTTGTGGTGACAAAGAGCTGGAAAGTTGAGTAGGTGCTCATCAGTCAGGGAATGGCTGAACAAGTGATGGGATATAAATGTGGGAGAATACTACCAGGCTGCAAGAATGATGAGGGGGGTGGCTTCACAGAAGCCTGGGAAGAACTTGGATGAACTGACACAGGGTGCAGTGAAAAGAGCCGAGAAACAGCTTCTGAAATAGCGGTAATACAGTAAGGACAAAGGGCTGAAGGAGCTTGGAGCTCGGACAGAGGTAACGTCCCCCTGGGGCTCCAAAGGACCAGAGAAGCTGGCCGCTACCCACTTCTGGACAGGGAGGGGCTGGGCTCACATGCAGACTGAGACACACGTGTTTGGACGTAGCCCATGGGCAGATCCGTGACACCATATCATGCATATTTGCTACAAGGGCTTTTTTTTTCCTTTTTCCATTGGAAACTTGGAAGGTTGGAGGGCAAATTCAATTTTTGTAGACTGAAATATGTTTAAAACAAAGACACACTGGAATATGGCCCCAGCCATCCTTGTGCAGACCTAGCCCTGATCTGCCTTCTCTGAGCAAACCTCCACCTTCCATAGAGATTACGAATTCCATTCACATAGGCAGATACGGAGGATCAGCCCTGGTGCCAGGCCTCGGGGAAGACAAAGACAGAAGCCAGGCAGCCTCTGGCCTCAGGTAGCTGACATTCTTGGAGAATCCTTTCCCTTTGGTTTCCTTGTACGCCCAGCACAGTGCCTGGAGAGAGACATAAGCTTAATGTATGAAGGCCGTTGACAGCTGAACCCAGGGAACTCAATGACTACCCCAAGGAAGAAAAGCAGAGGGGGAAGCCAAGGACACAGGCAAAAGGCCAGGGGACCAACCATGCTTCAGGAACAGGAGCAGAGGGAAGATCCAGGGAAAGAGGCTGAGGAGGAGGGGTCGGCAGGTAGGAGAGAGCCAGGAGAGAGCTGTGAAGGAGGAACAGAACAGGAGGGATTCTCCAGGAGGAAATGGACAACTGGGTGGAGAACTGCAGAGGAGTAGAAAGGGGAAGGGGGAGGAGAAGGAGACTCCCAAATACCCATTCTATTGGGTGGCCAAGCTGGGCAGCCATCAATCCAGACCTGGGATTAGAGGTGAGCCAGGGCTCCTGGGAGATGGGAGTAGAGGGATCAGAAAGAACCCTGCAAGGAAACTTCCTGACATCCTAAAATTGGCCATGAATTAATCAGTTAAATCCAACACTTTTCTCTCTGAGAATAGAGGGAATAATTAATTTATCTAAAATTTGGCAGGAATCGAATATCCCAGTGTAGAGTTATTCGCATCCAGGATTAAATATGTTTGCATTGTTAATTCAAAATATGTATTAGGCGATAACTGGCATTTCACAGAGAATCTGATCAGCATTCTAGATGATACGGAGAATCTGGATAAGTTAGCAGCACACAGAACCCCTCCCTGAGACTGATGGGTTCTAGGCTGAGCCTCCAGTATGGAGCCAACATGAGACACCCTGAGGCAGGACCATGAATGAGCTACTTGTGGGACTCTGGGTCCAGCTTCTACCTCAAGCCCTGTGACTCTTCATCCCCAGCACTGGCACCTATCTGCATCTCTGCTCTCCCTCTCTCTGTCTCTCTGTCTCTGTCTCTCTGTCTCTGTCTCCCTCTCGCTCGCTCTCTTTCT
Source organism: Pseudocheirus occidentalis (assembly GCA_028646575.1). NCBI lineage: Eukaryota > Metazoa > Chordata > Mammalia > Diprotodontia > Pseudocheiridae > Pseudocheirus > Pseudocheirus occidentalis. Next base: position 325,154,814 of record CM053595.1, read on the forward strand.
CTCTCTCATATGTGTGTCTCTCTCTGTCTCTGTCTCTCTGTCTCTCTGTCTCTCTCTCCCCCTCCCTCCCTCTCTGTCTCTCTCTGTCTGTCTCTTTGTCTCTGTCTCTCATATCTGTGTCTCTCTGTCTCTGTCTCTGTGTCTGTCTCTCCCTGTCTTTGTCTCTCTCCCTCCATCTCTCCCTCCCGCCTCTTCCCCTGTCTCCCCATTGATCAGTATGTCTTTCTCATTTATCTCTATCTCTTTGTCTCTCAGGCTCCCTCTCTTCTTGCCTATTTCTGTCTCTCTGTCTCCTTCTCCCTTCTCACTCCCCAATCTCTGTCACTTTTAGAGACACAGCACAGGGGGGCCGTGGGACCCTGCTTCCTAGGACTAATGACAGGCTCTCCTGCCTGGACCAGAGTTGGGAGGGACCTGACTGTAGGAGGAGGGCAGCATTCCCTACCCTGGGAAGTTCCTTCCCGCTCTGACATTTTGACCTTCTCCCTGTAAATTGACTTCAAGGCAGAGAGAGCAGAGGCAAAGAGCTGTCAGGGAGCCTTTCCTGGGCCAGGTGGCCCTAAATGCCTGCTTGGGCTCCCTCCTTGTAATCAACTCCATTTAGCTCCTGATTAAAATTGGCTTGAAGTATCCTGAAGCTTCAGATTGGTGGAGAGCTGGAGGTGGTGCCGGAGGGTGGGGGCTGCCCTCTGCTTCATTTCAGCAGAGAGACAATGAGACCAGAGACAGGGGCTGCTTGGGCTCTGCATGGGGAGGCAGGGAGGCGTGGGGAGGCCAGGGTCTCAAGTTTTAGAGACCTGGAGATCACAGATGATGAAGAGGCCGGCCCAGCTGGCTGAGTGTGCCCTCGCCCCTGCACTGGGCACTTTGTGAGGCCTCAAGGGGGGATATGGGAGTGGGGAGACTGCGTGTCTGTGTGTGTTTGTGTGGGGTGGCTAAGTGTGTGGGGTGTACATGGTGGTGTAAATAGTGCTGCTGTGGTATGTGTGTATGTGTAAGAGTGGGTATGGGGGGAGGGCGACTGTGTCACGTGTGTGTAAGTGTGGGATGTGTGGGATGTGTGTGGTGTGTTTATGCATCAGAGTGTGTGTTCATGTGTGTGTGTGTGTGTGTGTGTGTGGTGTGGGTGTAGGCATGTGTGAGCGTGATGTGCATGGCATACATGATCATGAATATGCAGAGCATGCAAAAGTGTGCATGGTACATATGTATGTATATATGTGAGTGTGTGTGGTCTGCATTTATGAGGCATCTGTGCCTGTGTGTGTGTGGCTCCTCTGTGTGTGTGCACACATGGTAGGGGAGGCAGGTTCGTCTTGGACCCCCCACACCCCAAATGCGCTCTCTTATGACAGCAAGGATGCTTCTTGGCACCCAGTGTGAGATCCCATGGAACATGGTTTGGGGGGGAGGACCCTGGTTCAAATCCTGCCTCAGACTCTCACTGCCTTATGGCCTTGAGCAAGTCACTTGTCACCTTCCTGGTCTCAGTGTCTTCCTATGAAAAAAAGGGGAGGAGGGGTCGGTCCCCTCCATCCCAGCTGTGGGGGTCAGGTCCTGGGCTGAAAAGCCACCTTCCTGTGTGTGAGAACCAGGTCTCTTGTTGCCTTGACTTCTGTTCCTCTGGGTGGGGGCTCCAGAAAGAAGGGCTAGTATCCTGGATACCTCTGGGACCTGCCTTCTTATCACCCAGGGTCTTGTGACCAGTCGGGACTGGAGCAGTGAATGGCCTTTGGAAGGTCTTGAATGGGGTCCTGACAGTTCACTTGTCCTGTTCAGAGCTTCTGGGGAAGGGTGGACCCCACAGGCTGCTCCTCAGGGATCACGGGGTAAGGAACCAGATAGATCGAAGACCAGCACCCAGCAGGCAGCTCATGAGCTCAGCTTCTCAGCTCCTCAGCTCCCAGGCTTTCCCAGCTGGGGACATATATAGCCCCTCTGAAGGTGAGACAGGGAGGAGTGGAATAGCTGGTGAGGGAAGTCTGGGGGATGCTTCTCCTGGGGTCACAGACCTAGGACTGGAAGGTCCCTTAGATGTGATCGAGGCCACCTCGATGGAGATGCCTACCTGGCCTACTCCCCACCTCTGCCCCACTCCCACCATGCCTCCCATCTGTTCCCGAAGGCAGCCCAGACTCTGCCTCTGCTCCCCTAGCTTGGAGAGCTGGTGTCTTTCTCTTGCCAGAGTCCAGCCTCATGCCACTCGCTGAAGTGCCTCCAGCCCCCTCCCTGCTTTCTGGGCCTCTTTTGGGTGGTCTTCCCCCATTAGAAGGTGATCTCCTTGGGAACAAATCAGTCTGTGTCTCCAGGGTTTAACACAGTGCTAGAAATAAGTCCTAAATGGATCATCTATTTACCCATCTATGTATGTATGTGTGTATGTATGTAGCTAGCCATTACCTGTTATCTCTCTCCATTTATATATCACCTGTCCATCTGCAGCCATAAGAAACCTAAGCCCGAAAAAAGTTAAATAACCACCTCAGAACAGCCCAGTTAATAGTGGTAGAACCAGGATTTGAATCTAGGTCCTCTGATTGTATGCATAGCCTTCTGTTTTCTGGATAAGATATTTCATCTCCTGACTCCATGCCTTTGCCCAGGCTGTCCTTCATGCCTGGAATGCCCTCCTTTCTCATCCCTACCTCCTGATTTCCCTGGTTTCCTTCAGACCCAGGAGATACGTCGCCTCCTATGAGCAGAATTCCTGACCCCTCTTCATAGCAGGCCCTGCATGGTCCACGGTCTCCAGTCTAGCCTGTCTGTAGCTTGTCTCTGGCCAGTTGGTTGCATGGTCTATGAAACCTTCAAGGTCAGGCTCTTTTACCTTTTGTCCTTTGTCTTCAAATCCCCAGTGCCCAGCACATAGTAAGCACTTAACCAATGCTTACTGACTGCCTACAGATTGATGGTGGCCAAGGCCCAGCCCTAGGCCCCAGCCCCTGATCCACCAGGAGGGAGAGGGGTAGTGCAGAGACTTGAATTTTCTGCCAGCATGTCTCCTTGTCCAGGGGCAGCTCTGACTGTCCAGGGCATTCCAGTCTCTGACAGAAGGACCCTCATTTCTCTCCCAGATACACAGAAGCACAAGATGCTTGTTGTCACTGTGGCCTGATCAATGAGGCCCTTTGCCCAAGGATTGGGGTTGGTGAGTGAGATCCCTTCCCAGAGCTCAATGAAGGCCAGACGCCTCTCTCACACCACAGCCTCACATCAGCAAGGTCAGTCAGACTGGTCAGAACAGATGCAGGCGGCATCTCCCTCCCCTTGTATTGCATTCCAAGGGGCTTTGCCTGAGCCCCTCCAGTGATCAGGATGAGGTCCTGGGCCTGGCACTGGATTTGACTCCAAGATTCCCTTGTTGTGGGCAGAAAAGACAAGCTACGGGGCTGTGGCCCAACAGAGGGCAGAAGAGTGTTTGGGTACAGAGTTGGCCTGGGTACCACATTCCTGGACTAATTAGTTAGTTAGTTAGTTAGTGAGTGAGTGAGTTAAAGAATTTACTAGATACTCTTTGATCCAGCAATATCACTGCTAGGTCTATATTCCAAAGACATCAAAAAAAAGGAAAAAGGACTAATCTGCACAAAAATATTTATAGCAGCTCTTTTTGTGGGGACAAAGAATTAAAAATAAAGGGGATGCTTATTCACTGAGCAACGACTGAACAAGTTGTGTTACATGAATGTAATGGAATACTATTGTGCTATAAAAAATGATGAGCAGGTGGCTTCAGAAAAACCTGGGAAGACTTGAATGAACTGATACAGAGTGAGGGGAGCAGAACCAGGAGAACATTATTGGCAGTAACAACAATATTATATGAAGAGCTGTGAAGGACTTAGCAATTTTCAGCAATACAATGATCCAGGACAACCCCAAAGGATTAATTATGAAGTATACTATTCCCCTCCAGAGAAAGAATTAATATTGATTGAATACAGACTTTCTTTCTTTTTTCTTTTACTTGAGTCTTCTTGTACAGAATGACTAATATGGAAAGGTTTTCCATAATTTCACATGTATAACCTATATACTTACTATCTCAGGGAGGGGAAAGGGGAGGGAGAAAGGGACAGAGGGAGGGAAGGAAAGACGAAGAGATAGAATGTACAACTCAAAACTTTAAAGAAAAATGGTAAAAAAAAATTTTAATGTAGAATGTGCTCAATGAACCCACAGAGTTGGTCTGACTGAGGGCCAGAGACAGTTCCTATATATTGCTGTTATGACAGACAGGGTAGTTAGTGGAGAGAAACAAGCCTTTTCCTGGGAGTCCAAGGGCCTGGTGACCTTGGCTGAAACTCCCGCAGCCTCTGGGCCACCATTTTCTCATCAAACCAATGGGCTTACATGCTCCTATCCTTGTCCTTCCCCAGTGTTCTTTGGACAACCAGATGAGCAGATGGATGGACTGAAAAGTGCTGTGGCAGGTCATTAATGTTAATTGTAATGATGATGACAACAGCCAACATCTATAGAGCAAGCCAAGGACTTGCCACAGGGTCTCCTCCATGGCCTGCCAGCCTGCTGGTGCCCCTGTGAGTGACTGCCCAGCTGGCCCACCTCATGCACTGTCAGCTCCTCTAGAACAGAGACAATCTGGGAATTCTTGGGCTAAAGACACAAGTCTCTCAGACTCCAGTCCAGGACCACCTCCACACACACACATATGCACATCAAAATGTACATACGCACATGTGTATCCACACACACATGTACTCACACATATGTACAAACACACAGAGAGACAGATGCATGTTACACAAGGATGGTATCCATGTGCATATGCTGACACCTTCAATCTGCTGCCTGGATTGGAATGTGGAATCAAGACATCCCAACATTGTGGGGAGGGTGAAGAGAAAGCATATTCGGATCTAATCGCTGCCCCTCCCTGCCCCACAGGGCCAGGGCTGAAGGTTCCTTGCCTCTAGCTTTGGGTCTTGTACTGGGTCCTAGACTCTATAAAAACAGCCCAGTACAAAGTAGAAGAAGAAGCACCACCCCAGCCTTCAAGATAGCCAAGAGAAGCAGAGAAGTATCAATAGATTTCTGGGTAATGGACCTGGCAGACCAGGACCAGAGGCTCTGTGTCCAGGGGTTTTAGACTCTAATCCCAGGTGGACAGGACAGAAGTCCTGCTGGATGCCCTGTCTAGTGGTCAGGCTGCAGATAAAAGGCATTGATATGGACACAAAGGTCCAATTAATCGGTCAGTCAATCAATGAACATTGGTTAATTGCCTAGTTAACGTATCAGACATTCTATCTGGGTGCTGGGGCTACATGGATGGAGAACAATACAGTTTCAATTCACAAGGAGCTGAGGGAGACAATGAGTGTCAATGAAAATATATGGGAATGAATATACGGGACGTGATTGCATAATCAATAAGGTAAAACACAATTCACAATCATAAAGCCGAAAAACATCATCTGAGGGGAGTTGGGAGGGGGCGAGGGGGCTGGGAGACTCGTGTGAGAGCAGAGGCAGAGCCCTTTAGGACCTCAAAGTGCTGGGGCAAGGACAGGGCGGCACTGCGGGACTTGGCCGCCTCTGCTGCTGCTGCCGCTGCTGCTGTGTTATGGGAATGCATGTTCTATTTTGTAAACTAAAGAGAAGACAATTTTTAGAAAGACAAAGCAATGTCCAGAGGCAGGATCCCCAGCACCCAGACAGACGTCCCCCATTGTAGCGGTTGTTACCGTTACTGGTGTTGTTACTGCATCGCTGCCACCGCGGCCACCGTGCTGGTTAGTGTGGTGGTTGTTGTCACTGCAGATGAGGTTGCTGCGGTGGCTGTTGGCACCATTATTGCTGTTGCTGCTGCTGCATCATTGTGGTGGTGGTGGTTGTTTCTGTTGCTGTACTCCAGTTGCTATTGTTACTGTCCTTGTGTTTCAGTTGTGGTTGTGAGTCTTCAGCTCCTGAGTCTCCAGGCAGTGGATGACTTTTTTCCTTGACCTGTCGATCTCAAGCAAAATACACAGAGGAAGACAGGGGTGGCCGAGCAGTCGTCTTCATTATTGTCATTCTCCTAACAGTTTCTGAAGTCAGGATAATCACCAGGCAACAAGTCAAGCCCCGATTGGTAGCAATCATCCATTTCTGAGGTGTAAATATCCGCAATTTAACAAGCAGCTTTGAAAATTCAACAATCAGCTTTTGCAAACCAGTTGGAGTGGGCTCCACTAGACCTCTGGGAAGAGGATGTCAGCAGTCAGGAGGATCAGAAAAGATCTTCCACAATGTTGTCTGCATTTGTCACTAAGGAAGAGGGAAGGCGTGTGGTGTGACTAACCTGAAGGAATGGGGTGGGAGGGAGAGAAAAGGAACAGATGATAATTTCGTCGTATATTTGAAAGGAATAGCAAGTTGCACATTGTAGATTTTGAGTTTCATGTACAATCATCTTTTTTTATTGTACTATGTTATGGAAATGCTTGCTTTATTCCATAAATTAAAAATAAAATTAAGTTTTAAAAAAGACAAAGGAATAGAGGTAGAAGACTATCTCTTATGAGTAATGGGAAGAAATCATTTGCTTCTCACCACCCTAGACAAAAGAAATACTAGAAAAGTACAGAGATCCAGCAACCAAGAAAGTAGAGCCCGCAGCACCACCACAGAGAAATAATGAATCGACTTCCTTCTAAACGCACCCAAGGAGAGAAGGGCCAGAATCAAAGCCTGAAACAGACCTGAAACACAAGGGATGAAAGCTCTCAAACCCTGCCCACCAGTAAAGCACCAGCGCGGTTTGGTCTTTTTTTCTGAAGCACTAAATACCCAATGGGTGGGCACATAAAAGAGGGGAGAGGAGGAAGAAGATGGAAGGGAACGTGTGACATGTCCTAACGCAGTCCAAGGCCAACAACAAAGAGAAATGTGTCCTGTGGGCATTCAGGAAAAAGAGATTCTGCAGGAGAATGGGTGAGAGGCAAAGGGAGAAATTGGAAGAGGGGGAAAGAAATGAGGGAGTCTTGTTTTAGCAGAAGAAGTGCTTAATACTGTCAACATTCCCATGCAAGAAGAGAGGTATCTTATAAAAGGAGATTGGGATCTTCCAGTGGGTATAATCTGTAGGAATTTGGTGTGTAGAGAGACCACTCATTCTGCCTCCAGAGAAGGGGAATCAGAGTAGCAGAGGGGTCTGGCATCCAGAAGAGTGTGTGGGCATAGACCCACTGAGATTTTAAGATAATGGGGAAAATGACCCTGGGAAGGGTAGAGACTGATAAGGAGGACTGGGAAATTCTTCTTGAAGAGTTAGCTAAGACTGGAAGGAAGCCAGGAAAGCCAAGAAGCAGAGATAAGGAAAGAGCATTCCAGGCATGAGAAGCAGCCAGCAACAAACCTCACAGTAAGGAAATGGACTGTCATATGCTAGGAACAGCAAGGAGACTAATGTCCAATGTGTCAAGGAGAAAAAAGCAGAAAGACTGGAAAGGGAGGAGTGCAGTGCATTATCGAGGGCTTTGAATGCCAGACTGAGCCTTTTGTATTTGTTCCTGGAGGAGACAGGGAGGGAGCCCCTGGAGTTTATTAAATGTGGGGGGGGGGAGGCTGACATGATAAGACCTGCATTTTAGGACAATCACTTTGGTGTATCAATGGACGATGAACAAGAGTGGGGAGAACCTAGAGCCAGGCAGACCCTGCCCCACCCCAGTAGCTACAGCAGCAGCCCAGGCATGAGGTAATGAGGGTCTGCACCAGGATAAGGGCAGAGTCAGAAGACAGACAGTGTTTATGCTAGTCAGTCAGCCAACAGGCATTTATCAAACACTTCCAGGCCTGGGGCAGCTGAGCAGTGCAGTGGGTAGAGCTCTGAATCTGGAGTCAGAAAGACTCATCTTCTTGAGTTCAAATCTGTCCTCAGACACTTCCTAGCTGTGTGAACCTGAGCAAGTCACTTAGCCCTGTTTGTCTCCATTTCCTCATCTGTGAAATGAGTGGAAGAAGGAAATGGCCAATCCCTCCAGTATCTTTGCCAAGAAAACCTCAAATGGGGTCACAAAGGGGGAGGCATGACTGAAGCAACTGAAAAGCAAAGTGTTCTAGGCACTCTGCTAAGCACTGGGAATCTAAGCAGAAGCCTGTCGGTAAGGACCTCACAGGCTAACGGAAGGAAGCTGAGCCATGGGGCAAAGAGATCTGGGGAGGGGAAGCCTGGGTGGCATTTCCTTCTACCTCTGGCCATCCCTGTGAATCCCCACACCAACAGGGTACCTCCTTACGATGGCCCTGATTCGAAATCAAGGTTATATGTGAAGAATACTTAAAGTATTTGTTCCCATTCTTAAGTAGTCTGACTCCCCATCACCCCATTTACGGTTTTCTTGGATGAGATACTGGTTCATCATTTCCTTCTCTAGCTCATTTTACAGAGGAAGAAACTGAGGCAACCAAGATTATGTGAGTTGCCCAGGGTCACACATTTAGGAAGTGTCTGATGCCAGATTTGGACTCAGGAAAATGAGTCTTCCTGACTCCAGACACAGTGCTCTATCCACTAGGTCACCTAGGAGCCCAGTGAAAATATGGTAAGTATAATTGCTAGTGAAACTGTTTTAAAGTACTATAGAGATCACAAATTATTGACAGACTTGAAGAACCAAGAAATGCTCAAGTAAATCTCTGGCATCCTGGGAAGAGAGGGGTTCAAGCATGATGTCTCCTTCTCCTGGAAGGGAACAGTTCAGGGTACCAAAAGCTGGATGCAGCACCGTTACTCAAATGCCAGTTCCTCAGGTAGGGACCCTCCTACAGAGACAGTCCAAGCCTTCTCTGAACTGGAAAAGGTCCTAGGTCCTTGAACTTGAGAACTGGAAGCAGCTTCTCAGGAAGCCTGAGGGAAGGCACTCAGGAAAATGGTTTGGGAAGCAGATGATTGGACACCCTAGAAAGTCTTTCTTAGGTAAAGAAGCCATTCTCTGCCTCATTTCTTACCTAGCCTTAATCACTGAATGGACGTCGTCTCAGACAAACTGAGACCTGGGAAAGACCTTAGCTTAAAAAACCAGATCTTCCACCGCATCCAGGGCCATCTGCATTCATCCCATTCTATATCTCGCCATTGGCCCCAGCTGGCTCTGGAGGAGGGAGTGAAGCTGATGACTTTGCACGACTCTGCCCAAATTAAATCTAATCTGCTTGCAAGTTATGACATCACCTTCCTGATGTCATGGGTTTTTTTTTCCAAGAATGAAAGATATACAACTTCCCTCTTATTGACAAGCGCATTACCCTCCTTCCCCTCATAAGTGCTTGCAACATCGGTGCAACATTCCCCTCAGTTCCTCACTCTCCCTCATCCTCCCCCATCCACTCTTGTGATTTCTTTCTCTGCATCTCTCATTTACATTTGTTTTGCCCCACTCACACAGCACAGCCATAACCATAGCTCAAGCCCTTATCATCCCTGCCTGGACTACTACAGCAGCCTTCTGATTCTTCCCACTTCACTCTATCCTCCACTCGGCTCCCACAATCATTTCCCTCAAGTGTGTTTCTGACCAAAGCATAGCCAGCATTTATAGACTGTTAAGGCTTGCAAGGCACTGCACATGTATTGTTTCATTTGACTAAAGCAACAGCCCAGTGACATAGGATTTATTATCATCTTCTTTTCCCAGATGCAGAAACTCAGGCAAACATTTGCTATGCTCACCTCGACCTTCTCTTGAGAACAGACTAATAGTTCTGGTCCCTCTCAAATAAAGCAGAAAGAGTGTTGGGCTACATTTCCCAGAGGCCTATATGTCAAATCCTCCCAAATCTTCCTTCTACCTAAAGAGATGCATCTGCACAGGGCCATTACAGTTCTGATCAAAGGAAGTCACTGGCTTAGATAAACAATATCCTGGGGTACCAAAAGGGACAGTAGATGGGACAACTGGATCATTTTCATGGAAGATAACAAAGGATGGGAGAAACGATGCAGAAATAGGGAAGGGTAAGAACTGGCCCACTTTTCCAAAAGGGGATAGGATAAGGAATGAAAAGTGTAGGATACAAAGGGGACTTTGATTCATATGGGAAAAAAACCTAGAAAGTGTAGGTAGAGAAATATTTTGTGAAGATCTAGGTGACAGAGGTTTTCAAAGTGGGTGAGGCCACCACTGGAACAATCCAGGGGGATAGTAGTTACTTTGGGTGCAATAGAGGGAGGGGTTGAATAAAAATAAGGGGGACATGGAAACATGAGGAAGGAAGAGAAGAAAAAATTTTGAGAAAAACCATTCATACATGCTTCATCTGTTGTGTAACAGAGTTAAAACCATAGTGATAACATTATTTTCCTAATAAATACACAAAATGCAAATTATAACCAATCAGTGATCAAGTTCACCAACAGGTCTTAACAAGCAAGTGTTGGCAGGCAAGCATATGATACATTGTTGGGAAGTCTAGTATGCATTGGCAGAAATATGCGTGTGTAATGACTTCTTTACAATATGAAACTATACAGTCACATGACACAATATTGCATCATCAAAATTTCAGTGAAGGAAAAAACCTCACAAGTTTACAATAAATTATCAAATTTAAGATGCATCTTTTTAAAAAATATGTTTTTGAAATGATGATTTTTTTTAACGTTAAAGGGTTAAATAAAGTAGGTTTCCAAGGAGTACTGAGTAATTTTTTTTGAAAAGGGAGTGGTAGGACAAATAAGTTTGGAAAGTTCTAATCTAGGAAAAGAACCCACCCTCATAAAGAAGAAAGATTGGATTAGGTCTGACAGGTTGGTGTTGGCTTCTTCATTCTTAAACAGGATTATCAATCTGACAAATAATATAATGCTATACTTATAGTTTATCTAAATCATGGAGGAGTTAGGTGGTACAGTGAAGAGCTCTGTAATGCCAAGCAAAGGCAACTTCCAAGGTCCAGATTACTAGCATAGCAACCCCCATTTATTCAGCAAACATTCATACCCTTAGATCATGTACTCTACAACTGCCAACAGTGATAAGTTTCCAGCAGAGATGTTCTGGTCCTTAGTAGCCAAGGATGTCAACAGATGGGAGGTGATGGGTAGGAGTTATGTACCAAATCCAACTGTCTAGAGGACCACTCAGTCTGATGTATTGAGGGAGGAGACACTTCACTGCTAGAAAACAATCTTCAATGTGACTCCAAGAGACCTGTGCTATCTTGGGTCTTTTTAGACATCTAGATTGATGTTGTTCAGTCATCATTTATCAAATGTGTCTGACTCTTTTATGACCACTTGGAGTTTTCTTCATAAAGATATTAAAGTTTACTATTTCCTTCTCTAGCTCATTTTACAGATCAGGAAACTGAGGCATCCTAGGTTTAGTGATTTGCCTAGGATCACACAGCTAGTGTATAAGACTGTATTTGAACTCAGGTCATCTTGACTTTAGGCCCAGTGCTCTGTGCATGGCTTGACCTACCTGCCCCTAGGTCTTCATTAACCAGCATCAGAAGAGCTGTGATTCTGGTTATCTGATGGTCACCCCTTTCTTGATCCCATTTCTTGGCTCAATGGAATGAGGTTTTGTAAAAAGTCACCTAATTCTCTTGGTAAGGTCCTAGTTAGGAACAATGCAACGAAAGTTATAGGTAGATAGATTTCTGATCAGTACAAGGAAAATTTTAACTAACAAATATAGTTATAAAAAAACAAGTCAAGACTATGTAGAGCCTTGGGAGGTTTGCTGTTAGAAAAGGGTTTTCAACTTGAAACTGATCATGGTTCTCTGAGGCTTCAGTGAAAATTCCTTTCTTGGGTAGAGGTTGGGATGATGTACTTCAGCAGCCACCGAAATATAATTCTTGGGACTTAACAATTTTCCGTGAAAGTTACGGGGAAAGGGGGGTGCTTGTTGACAGATAAAGGTCTTTGAGTAAGGATTTCCTCCTTTTTTAATAAAGAAGAGAGTGAGCATGAAGAAAGGCAGAGGAGATGGAGCCAGTGCAGAAAGAGACTTTTATGAGAATATGAACTCGAATTTATTTTCACTCAGGCTCAGCATTTGTGATTTTCGGCCTAAGCTTTTAATGTAAATCTATTTGAAAGGAGTTGCTAAATTTTCACTGGAAATACTTTTTTGTGCTAAATAATCTTTATAGCATTCTAAATTATAGCCACGGAGCAATGCCATTATGGGCTGCTGGGCCATCACCATTTGTGTGAAAGTCGGGGGAAGGTGATGGTGCATGGCAAAATACACAATAAAGAACCTTCAAAAATCATGGGAATCTTTATTTACTTTGAATACTTTGTATTTAGCCATTTTAATGCTTTCAAGATTAGAGGAGGCCATGAAGGCAACCAGGAGGAACTGTAAAAACTCCATGAAAATGACAATCATAATAATATGAATCGTAATCTTCTGGGCTCCTGGTGTATTTTTCGCTGGAGAAGGTCAAAACACTTAGCAAGCATTAACTCGTTGGTCCTCCAGAACCCCAGGAGAGAGGGGGAGGAGAGGAAGCAGCATTAACTCAAGTTTGCAAATGGAGAAACTAGATAAAAGTCTTAAGAAGGATTAGCCCAAGCTAGAATGTGGGCTTACCCTGCACAATATCCATCTCCTCTGGGGAGGTCCAGCATAGGACTTGCACTTGGTGCAGCTTCCAAAATGGTGGGAATGTTCCCTCTGTTCATTTTCTGAATAAAATTGCATTGATGGTTTCTTTTAGCAACACCACAATTTCTCCCAGTATCCTTCTTCCAGTTTCTCCTGCTATCCCACGTGATGAATAATAATTTTTCAGGGCAACAAAAAAAGAAAAGAAAAGAAGAGGGAAAAAAGTAGCAGAAGTGGTTAACAAGCCAAAAAAGTCTGAAAAGATGTGCTATGGATGTGGTTTGTACACTCACAGACTCCTATCTCTGCAGAGGAGTGGTATAGGGCAGAGGTGGGGGGGGGTCTTCTCCAATCTCCGTTTTGGAGTCCAATTGTTCTCTTTGATCTAGCAAAGGTCACTTGATTTTTGGTGGTTTCTCTCACATTGTTGTGGTCCCCATGTATGCTGTTGCCCGAGTTCTCTACTTGTATCAGTTCATATAGGTCTTTCCTCTCTGTATTCATCACACGCTTAACTTCTTACAGCATGTGATATTATATTCCACTCATGTACCACAACTTGTCTCAACATTTTCCTATTGATGGACAATATTTTGCTTTCAAATCTTTGCTATCACAAAAAGTGATATAATCCTACTATAAATATTTTGTCATATATAGGGACTTTCTTCTTGTCAATGATCTCTTTGGGGAATAAGCCTAGTCATGAAATTTCTGAGTCAAAAGGCATGAACGTTTCAGTCACTTTATTTACATAATTCTAAATTGGTTTCCAAAAGGTAGTATTGATTGACAGCTCCACTAACAATGCACTAGTGTGCTTGTCTACCTACACCTTCTCCAGTATTGAGTAGATACATCTTTCTTTTTTTAACCACATTTACTGAAATACAAGATGTGAGGTGAAGCTTCAGAATTGTTTTGATTTGTATTTCTCTCATTAAGAGTGATTTGGAGCATTCTTCTCCATATTTGTTAACAGTTTGTAAATAGTTTGTTCATATCCTTTGACCACTTTTCTTCAAGTGATTCAAATAATTGTTTTTGCTGGGGTGGCTAGGTGGCGCAGTGAATAGAGCACCGGCCCTGGAGTCAGGAGGACCTGAGTTCAAATCCGGCCTCAGACGCTTAACACAAAAACTAGCCGTGTGACCTTGGGCAAGTCACTTAACCCCAACTGCCCTCCAAAAAGCAAAAATAATAATAATAATAATTGTTTTTGCTCTTGCATACAATTAGCCATTGTTTATATATCTTAGATACTGTTGCAGGTGAAAGTTAAAAACCAAATTGAGCCAATTACCTGAGCAAGATAACATTTATTAGCAAGGGCATCCTGTCTGCCAATAAAGGGGTCAGTGGTTACCTCCATTTCTGCCAAAGACCCTGAGAAAAGGACTGCTCCCCCTTTATAGGTTTTGGGGGGCACAGAACAAAGAACAGAATGTGGTATGTGACTTCACGGGATTGAAAGCAACATGACTGGTCACAGAGTGGAGGCACAGGGAACAACAATATGATTGGTTGGAATTTTGGTAATGAGGGTTAGAAACAACTCCCTCCTTTTTCCCTGTGACTAAGAAGTGTTCCTTGTTTGAGTCTATGAGCAAGATAGCAAAGCAAACATCCTTGAAGGATAATTTGGTCGTATAAAGATGTGAGGTGTGTCTCCCTTGTGTTTACACGTATCCCCCAAGGTCAACTACATTCCTTGAGGTAAGAATAGATCTGTGATTAGCTAGAGTGATGATTTTTTAAGCTTAACTCATTATGAGTCAGCTGAATTCTGAAACAAGTTCAGAGACAGAGAACCATAACTTAAGCAATTATAGGGCAAATTCAATTAATTATAATTAGGATCAATAATAAAATTACACAGAATCAATCTTAATTTTTTCAATTCCCCCACTCTGATCAATGAGAGATAAGCGTGTCTCTTACAGATCACTTGTCTATAATCCTAATCCTTTGAGATCTTTATTACAGTCTTTATTAGCAGTACAAAGACATGACTTCTTCTGGTACAACTTTAGGACAAGATTTAACACAACAACTCCGGCAAACTCTTTTTATTTCTAAAAAGAATGAAAAGACAGAGGGTAACAAATATCCATTCACTAAAGGTGGGTGACAGGCTGTTTCCTCAAGCAAAGAGAGGTCATTGTGCACAATTTTCCTGGCCTGTTAACGGAAAAAAATAAAAGAGATTAATCATAGAAACAAGTCATAGTTACTAAAACTGTGAACTAATTTTAGAGGGGAGACTTACAGGTCCAGAAGTCACTAAGAAAACTCAGCAAACATACCTATGAAGCCAAAGGTCAAAGCAATGCAGTATCAATCAGTAACATCAAATGCCATGAACTCTTAGCCTTCCCATAATCCATGACCAGTGTCCGTTATAATCACATTTCATTCTGAATCCCGGCTGTCCAATGTTGTCCTCTGTTATTTGGTAACATCTCTGCTTGGATATTCTGGAATAATTCTCATTCTAAAGGCAGCTCTAAAGGGGGCTCCTCTTCAGTAAATTTGCTCCTTTGGTTCCATAACATGTGTAGAATCTTAGATCTTTCTGTTAATATCTTTTACAAAACAGATCTCAATGTACTTTAGCAAAACCTCTTAAATTTTACTTCTCCAATAGTCAGTTCATGTGGTGAAAACCAACTCAAAACTTGAGGTCTTAATCTCATTAACAACAAAACTATAAGAAAAATACCAAATTAGGAGCCCACAGTTCCCTTAAAACTTTAGAGAATGACAGTTCTCAAACACCCCTTGCTGTTTCTACATCTTCTAAATCCTGTACCTGATGCAGATATTGCCAACAGCAGGCTGAAGAATCTTTTAAAAAAAAGTCTGAGGATCTGACTTGTAAACTGAGTGCTTCTGGTTAAAGATTTAATGTTTGCCAGAGTAGGAATGTATGTGAGTTCTAAAAGGGCTTGTCTAAATTGACATTAACTCCATTATTCAGTTTTCTCTGATGTAAGTTAGCAAATGATTACATTGATGTATTTAAGAAAATTGACTGAAAATAAAAAAGTGTAATACTATAAAATGCCGTAAGAGGTAGAATTCTTAAATCCTTTCAAGTTACATATATAATGGTCTGATTTTGTTGCCAAAAACTTTTTAGTCAAATTATTTAGAACTCCAAGTTTAGTATCAATTGATTCCAATTCAGTGCCTCCCTTGGAAGGACTAGACGCTGATGAGGATATAACACTTAGGCGAAAACATAGGTAACAAACTTTCTGCATGTAGATAGCCTCTATTACACACACATATTCACCTAAAAGTTACTCATTTTTCCCAACTGTAACAAAAGTCTTTGAATGGGATGCGTGAATATCTTAAGTAACTAATTCCAAATTGTATACAGAGAACAGTGCATATGAAATGAGTTGTCTTATAGTCAATTGTTTGCACTTCAGGACATGCTCTACACACAGGTGTTAAATCATAAACCTAAGTAAAAATTGGGTTTCCCTTTGAGTTAACACAACATACTCCAAAAGTTACTCTTCTCTAAGGTTACTGATTACACTGAAATTCTTTTCTTAAGAATAAAATTGAAGACGTTTCTGACTTAACCTTAGCAATAGGTTTATGCTTTGGTCCCTCAAAGTCCTGCAACAGTGTTTACTTGTTCCTATATCATTTTGAGATGCTTTGAGCATCACACTTACACATGAACAGATATCTATGAACAGGCAGATGGTTGATTGTTATTCATTCTCCAGGAGGACCAAAATCTCATCACTCTGCTAGAGACAAGTTTCAGTGTGTCTGACTATGGTCAATCAGCCCAACATGTTTGGAAGGCACAGGTCAGGCACAAACAGAAAATATGAACATTTGGGGCAGATTCTCTAAATTTGTGTATCTCGCTTTTCTTTCAAGCTACTTCAATTCTGTTTTGTTCATGAAGAATAGCACCTTCTCTGATGTGTGTATGCCATGCTGAGCAGTCCTGTGCCAGTGTGTCCCATGTCACACAATCAACTCCAAAGTTCTTGAGAAAGACCTTGAGAGTGTCCTTGTATGGCTTCTGACCATCATGTGAATGCTTGTCCTCTATAAGTTCTCCATAAAATAGTCTTTTAGGTAAGCAAACGTCCAGCATTCAGACAATGTGATCAGCCAATCAGAGTTACTCTCTCTGAAGTAGAGTTTGAATGCTTCCCAGTTTAGGTCAAGAAAGGACCTCAACGTCCCATACCTTACACTGCCAAGTGATCTTTGCAATCTTCCTTAGACAACTCAAATGGAAGTGATTTAGTTCACTGGCATGGCACTGGTAGACTGTCCAGGTTTCATAGGCATACAACACTGAGGTCAGCACCACAGTTATGTAGACCTTCAGTTTGGTAGGTAGTTTAATACCTCTCCTCTCCCACACTTTCCTTTGGAGCATCCCAAACACTGAGCTAGCTCTGGCAATGTGTGTGTCAACCTCATTATCAGTGTATATGGAAATGGACACATATACTGCTAAGGTAAGGGAACTTATCCACAGCATTCAAAACTCTTCCATTTGCTGTAACTGATGGGTCCAGATATGGGTGGTGTGGTGCTGACGGACAGAGCACCTGTGTTTTCTTGGTGTTAATTGTTAGGCCAAAATTAGCACAAGCAGCAGAAAACTGATACATACTTTGTTGTATCTCAGCTTCAGAGGCTGCATTGAGAGCACAACCAAAAAGACAGAGAATGGGTCTTCTCAATATCAAACCCTTATCAGAGAATTTTGGCACAATATTTTTTTTTACTCAAACGTGTCCCTTCTTACACTACGCGCATTCATTTTGTTCATGCAAAGTTTCTTAGTTTCAGGTAACCAAAGGCGTTTTTTAAATTTCATTTGAATAAAAACCCAAATTTCAAGAAATCAAAGTTTATTTTTTTTTATTTTTGTAACTGACCCTATCTCTTGTTTGGCTAAGAACAGCTGTGAGAATAGCTCCTTCTCCTAGCTGTGAGAGGCAGATGATTGGCTTCTCTTCCATTTTTAATATCATAATCCTCAACATTCAGATCGTGCCTCCATTTAGAATGTATTGTGGAATGTGGTATGAGGTGTTAAGCTATTACTATCAGACTGCTTTCCAATTTGCCCAGCAAACTTTATCAAAAAAGGAGTTTTCTCCAGGTCATTTATGGTTTCCATTTTGACACTAGATTATTGAGTCCTCTTATTTCTGATTCTGCTTTGCCTAGTTTTATACATCTGTGTGTACATGTATAATGCATATGTATACACACATATATACATGTATGCATACACATATAGACATCTATATATAAATACTAACACTTATATATAATATAGTCTGAGGTATGGGAGTATTATTCCCCTTGTTTACCTGCCACCTTTTTGTTTTAGTTTCTTGGATATTTTCTGTCTTTTAATTTTTCAAATAGATTTTACCTTTATTTTAACCACTTACATTAATTATACCTTTGGTAATTTGATTAGCATAGTAATAAAGCTGGGAATTAACTTTGGCACTATTTTCAGTTTTATTTTATTGGCACATCCCAGACATGAGCACTGAGTATTCCTCCAGCTATTTAAGGGTTTTTATTTACCTAAAGAGCACTTTGTAATTGAATCCATACAAATAGCGTGTGTGTGTGTGTGTGTGTGTGTGGTGTGCGCATGCCTGTGTGAGCTTGTGTGTGTTTGAGAGGGAGAGAGAGAGGGGGAGGGAGAAGGAGAGA